>BNCP01000043.1:600000-1133142 GCA_019650235.1 Volvox reticuliferus
TGTGGGTCGTAGAGACGAGCAAGGCGTTGCAGATCACATAGCCATTTAAATGTAGGCACGTTACAATCACACCACTACCGTGAGCACCACTACCATTATGCACAACCAGCATAACAATACCACCGTTGCGTCTCGTGGACATTAACCAATTGGCAACACGCAACACAATGGACAAGAGGAAACCCCCATAGCTCGCCACTCGTATCAAGACAGAAGCGCATGCGAACCTGATATGGTTGGAAATAAAAATGCGCAAGGGCCTCATCGACACCATTAGGTGCCGATTACTTAGGTTGCCATGCGCTACAGCAAGGAGAAGGAAATAATGAAAAGTAAGTGGGCCATTACGCACGATGTGGCGTAAGGCGCAGCGTATTGGAAGTACATAATCCTGGCAACAGGTGTGTGCAGGTCATCAAACAGCCTGCATGCACGACGCGCTTGTGATCCCCCACAGAACTGATTTGAACCACTGATTAGCGCTCTGTCTGGTGACAACCAAGTCCTAAGCCAAGTCAAAGCACGGACATTTTTTCGGTATTATTCGAACTCATCGAAGCATTAGCTCCTTGAACAAAATCGTAGGATCATTGCAAAAACTATTATAGTTATAGCGCCCCACCTGTTCGTATGCATCCACCGATCCACCGCATATGCATGTTCTGAACAGAGGATTAAATGTTGCGTGCGCAGTGTCCACTGCTTGACAGGCTGCGCCAGCTACCTACCAACATGCAGTAAGCCATCAAGATCGCGCACACTCCCAACCATAAAACACCCAGATCGCTCGCGCACACCGGAAAGAGGTGGGAATAAAAACGTCAGTTAATTATCCCTAATATTGGCGCATATAAAAGGCGCATTTGCACACAGGCCATTGCCCGCGTGGATTAAACCTAGCCATAGTGACATGATACAGCAGCAACAACCAGCAACACCGCTATCTTTATCAACCTTCATTATATTCCTGAACTTCTTTTAGGCAATAATGCAAAATCAATCTACTATCGCTATTCCCGAAGTGTGAATAGCCTCACGGGCGCCTTGCACCGAACGCTCACTCACACCTGGCAACTAGTGCCCGAAGTACCTCCAAGGGTGGACATTGGTACAGCGGCGCCAACGACACGGCCTTCAATGCGGTCCTCGTCTAGAAGGCCAGTGCGCTCGTACGAAGAGAAGCGGCCATCCATAATCTTGTAGCAAACGTAGAAGACCAGGTACACTGCACCCATAAAACCAGACGCGTTGGACGCAAGGTATGAGCCCCAGTACTTAGGGTAGCTAGCAGGATAGCGGATATGGTGGCACATGAAGAAAAAGGGTGAAGGCATATGCATAATCGTTTACGTAAAAACGGTGAGCATATCTTGCTTGCGGGCTACATCGAAATCCACAGGCGATCTTCTTCTTGCGAATGCACCGACAGGGGCCGCAGCGATGAAGTAGTATGCATCCAGGGTACCACCCACTACTCACTCGCGCACATGAACATCAGTGCAGCGACGATAACCGCCACAAAGTAGACTGACACCATCATAGCGGGCGCCATATCCTGACCGCCGTCCTCATCCCATGCCGGGACATCTGGACAAAGGAAGACAATGTTGAAAATGCACATATGAGGTCAGGACAAGGTCCGCAGCATCGGAGTATAGAACGGCAGGCTCTGCGGACTGCAAGAAAAGATGCCGAGCTTTAAGGGCTTGACACCCTGCAACATTCTCAGCCCAACTAGCACAAATCGCGAAAGGCCCCAAAGCGGCGCGAAATGGCGGTAAAAAGGCCGGCCTTACGTCCAAAGAGGATGTGAGCCGCGACCACAAACCAGCCGCCCTGCACGAACATGGCGGTGATGCGGCCACACGACAGCAGGAAATTCCGGGGATGCATTGCCTCCAGAAGGATAAGCACTGCAGTTGCCATCATCGTGTAGAACAGCACTGAATGCACCGCGATGTCCAGCGGGGTGTGCTTCTTGTGTAGCCCCATTAGGAGCGACTCACAGAAGAACGCCAGGAACAGGAAGATCTGGAGAGGCAGCATAAAGACGACAAAGGGATCAGGCCACCGGAATAAAAAAACGAATACTTTGACCCAACGCAGCGTACCAAGACGAGACCATACTGGTAGCTAGGCAAAAGGTGCCGAAACTTCCCCATGTGGCGAAGAACAACATGGCTCCCGTCCTCATTAACGCATCCGTGCGGCAAAGTGCGCAATTTAGCAGAAGCAAGAGCCCGCAGGGCGGCATGTACGGCAAATTCGAAGCTGCAGCAGTGAAGAGTTAGCTTCTAGCGGATCAGCATGATGATCGAGACGCTTGGAAAGTTTCCGGCCGATAGTGTCAAGTATTACTCCGTGGCAGATGCAGCTTAAAGATGGTGGGCGATCAAGAAGTTTAGTCGAGAGAACCATTAATGTATATTATTACCTGCTGAGTGCCCGGGGGAAGCTCTATCTCCTCACCCATGAGGTCGACAAAGCCTGTGCAAGAGAACGGGCAACACCAGGACACTCTAAACACCGAGTAGTGCAGCAATTCGCATTCCGACACATGCAATTCCCAAATTGTATGTACGGCACGAACACCATACTTAGACTGAGCGCGAAATGAGTACTCCACGTGAGCTCAGCTAAATTGTTTTAGGCACCAATTGAGAAGTGGGGCCCTCGGTCACGCCACTATTATCCCATCATGGAACGGCTACGCCCACGACCCACCGGACAGGATGAAAGGCGGATACATGGCCGCATGCTGCCAGTTGCCCATGTGCGGACCATAGAAGTGACCCTCACGTTTCGTTCCAGCCGGGCAGATGAGCGTCCTGCGGAAAAAAATCACGTGATTTCACCATGTAAAATATTCTACGCATATGCATAACGAAGCACTAAGTCAGTGTCTTGGTATGTTGGCATTGGGCTAATGGCTAGCTGGTAGTTATGACGAGTAGGTTACTAGGTAACGGACAACATCGCGAACTCACCTCCACCCACCACGATGAGCGAAATAAAGCTCAACTGACATGACAATCATTGGCAAAAATGTTTTGCAAACGCTCTCAGACACGGCCGGAAAGCGCCATAGAGTGTACGTTGTCTGCGCTCGGTACTCCTGTCCTTTACTGCGTCGGCTAATAAAATAGTTCCTAAAGGAAAGAATGCAAACAACACATCGCCATGGATTAAAGTCAAAATGAAAACACGATAAAACGCCTGAATCGGTCGCCGTTAAATTGTACCTGAAAGCGCCCTGCGACCAATGAAGACCCCAGATGAACATAACAATGCCGGGACCCAAATGCCCGAACCACGAGCCTGCAAGCAGGTAGGGAAAGAGTCCCTTTTCCATGATGTGAAGTCGCAGTTCATTCTAAGGGTACATTGAACTGTTTTTGAATCATTTAAACGTATGGAGAAAGATATAACAGCCAAATACCACCGTTCCGTATAGACGTAGGCCCCCGCCCAACCCGCGCGATTAACAGTAGGACGCTCGTATAACACTGGCATTCTAGCTAATCGTGACAGTTCATCGCATAACAGTATGACAGGAACACATTCCTACGCACAGAGTGCCGACGAACTTTGATGTCCGCGTCACGAAGCCCTAACCAAGCAGATTGTGTTCAAATCCTAGAAGCAATAAATCAATATAGCAATCTAATTTCTAATTCATCTCAGAACCATTAAGCTGGTGGGGCTGGCGGCGCTTGCTGGTAACCGCCACAACACCGCCGTGGCTTCATTCAACAGAACAAGCACCCACTCACCACCCTCGTGCATGAAGGGCTCGCCATCACATTGCCAGATGCCATGCCCATGTTGCATATCAGCGTCGCCTCCGTTATGGGAGTCCATTCTTAGAGAGTAAGGGAAACGACGTGTTGTGCGCAGGCAATAGCTACTCAAAATAAAGGGAGCTAGAACGAATTACTCTGGCGAGCACGCAAGGACTTTCCTGCGCGTCTCCGGGGCACGAGACAGCTGGCAATCTAGAAGGTCAGCGCCGTCCGTACAGAAGCCTGCAAATTTTGTGCCTTAATTTGGGCAGGTGTAACATTACAGTAAAGAATGTTATTTATTGTTTGCATTCGGCGGTCAACGATAGTACAAGCGTGAGATTGAAACCGATTACGACATCTTGACCATAAATTCCCGTAGTCCCGAATATATTAGCTGTCAACCTGGCATATTTCTTCCACTGATAAATAAAACTTTATACCTTAAGCGATGTAATTTATCCGGAAAATTGGGGGGATATGACCCAGGGGTGTAGTGCACGGCATGGTCCAATACGCCTTGCTGAATTCCTGATGAATGTTCTGCACTTAGAAGTGAGTAATTATTTTGGAACTTATTACTCGTGATGCATGAAATACTCCACGGCAAAATGAACTGTGCTAAAGTTAGGGAATAGCGTTGCCGATCCCGTTTACATTTTACTGCCAACCATGTCATAAGATCAGAAACATAATTTTTGATATTCTGTTGCAAAATCAATGTTGGCGGATATTATGTTTGCTGGCCTTCTGGATCGATATCAGAGAAGGACGAGACTTGGCTTACGGAGCTTTGCTGTCCCATCTACAGATGCAATAAATTTCCTATAGTCTGCCTGAGTAATAGGTTTTCCGCGCAGAGGGTCTTGACCGCGTTAGGGAAAGGCAGGCTGTCAGTCAACCTTTGACTACGAATGAGAAGGGGATGGTACCGGCGCAGTTCCGTGAACGATCCTTAGAGGCCGCAATTTCAATAGTCCCACATTAAATCGATAACAAATATATGCGTACGGCACTTCAATGCATCTGTATGCAGACACCAAATAACGGGGTCCGAAGGTCTAAGCAGAGGTAGAGCTGCGACCCTCGTAACTCGCTAACTGGCTAAACCCACCCAGCGAAGCGTGGGTATCAAACAAGATTGGGTTAAGATTGCCTGGTTCCACTCAAGCCTTTAATTTATCTTGCACTAACCATATGCTTCTGTTTCTAGGCACACGGTGCAAAGAGCTTCGAGTGTTCGATGCGAGTTGCAAATTGGCACCCTAAGCCGGCGTTTACACCCCTTTGGGTAGTGAAGCACTTATATCCACACGAATTAAACATTTACATTCTACATCAGTAGAATGTTTGATCTACTATTGATATGTACAGCGCTTTGAATAGTGTGTAAAAGAAGCGCCATCCCGAAGAATGCACCGGATTCATTGAGACATAGCAACACTGCGTAGGCCTGACACTCGGATTCTTGTCCCTTTTGTTTACAGTGGCGATAGATGCCCCTGTATGTAAGTCAGTCAAAATAGAGTCCCAAATGGATAATCCCTTCAGGGATGTTCAGGGTAACAGCCCGGCTGACGCTGTATGTTCTTCAAATGCAAATTCTTTTAGATCTACCAGCGCTTGTAGCTGGGCGTACCTCAGGTGATGTGGAAAAAAGCCCTGCGGCCATCTCTATTATGTGAAGCCGTTATGGGCATATGAAGGGTAAGCAGCCCCGAAAGGGAGGGCAAGCAGTCCCTACGATGTTATACCTGTATCCTTTGTTGGTAAAGTGCACAGGATTAACATTTGGAGAGGTGAGAACAGTTCGGTCCGTCCCCAAGCATCAACATCCTTAAATGCGTGCGCCAAGTGTCCACTCTCCCAATACGTTTGCGGTATCTGTGCATAGAACCCTTCCCGCAGTCTGCGTCTTGAACCGGGCTTCCCCCCGGTCCCCTCCCTCCCTACACACTTACATAGACACATATCCTCCACTCCCTTTTGTCCGTTCCTCCGCCTTCTCTTCGTTATCTAATTGATCGTGAAAATTGCACGACAGAGTAGGCCCTCTTCCCTGTTCACCAGTACCCCCCCTGCAAGGCCACAAGCCCGGGCGGTCCGCCTATTAAGCCTGGCCCTTCCGACGCGAGTCCTACGTTAGTCGGACGCAGGCGACACGGTCAGCATCTCACGGACCCTCCCATCGCACTGCAGTGTCATCTCTGATATTAGCGTTCACAGAAACGGCAGCAGTGCATACTCCGCATAGAACAGATTCCAGATCCAGCGGTAAAAGGACGCCACTGCTTCTCGTGTGTAGTTCGCAGTATGCAGTTTCAAAGTCCGCAGCAGCAACACGCAGGCCAGCAGCGCATGTGCGCCCGCCATGAGAGGCACATTGAAGGCCGTCGAGTATGTGAGCGCCAGGCCCACCGCGCCCAAGTAGTTGGCAAGCAGCAACCCGATGGCTGCAATCGATGGGAAGCATCGGATGGAATCATTTGGGCCATTATACGGAGTGTAACGCCAACCCTACCTTCTGTGAGCATCTGAACATCTGGCCAGGATATCCGTGAACGGCTCCAGGCCTCCTTTTATTCACATAGCGCTTGATTAGTGCTCATCGTGCTCATAGCGAACATCTAGCTTAGATACCAACTTTCTTTGCCATTGATTTTTAGTATAATAGGAGACCGCGTTGGGGGTCATGTTCTAGCACCAACTAGACGAGCAATGACGAGCCCCGGTATGCAGTGGTACCACCCTAGCATGGGACTATCATTGGTCATCCTAAGTTCCTCAGCAACTGGCTTCCCGGCGGCCTGAGAAGGCTACAGGACTGACCTAGCAACGCAACATTCCGCACACCCAGACGGGTGGCGAAAGTGGTGATGTTGTTAGCCTGGTCGCCCTCCACGTCTGGCAGGTCTTTGGTGATGGCTATGACGGTGGCGAAAACCGTCACGAACACCGTAATAAAGCTGAGGCCACCAAAGAGGTACAGCGAGACAAAGAGCACCAAAATACATACAGTTAGTAAAATTGAACCCATGAAGTCCTAAATGCGGTAAACCCATCCGCAGATCTGATTCACGATTCCCACTGTGAATGGGTGATGGGCGATCCGCATGCATCAGTGTCAGAAGGGCCCTATCACGCCCAAAGTATAAGTACTCCACTCAAGCCAAGCATCACCTTATTGCGGGGCTCCACTCAAACGGCAGGCCCAGAGCAGCTCGCGTTGCGCTGTACACGCCGAAGTTCAGAAGGAATCCGCGTACCGTGGCGATAATCACAAATGCCGGGACCGCATACTGCTTTAATCTAAGCGGCGGAACGCTGTAGATGGTCCCCAAGAACAACCCGAAAGTGTACAGCGAAGTAATTACGGAACCGAAATTGGATGCGACAACAGACACACCGGCCGCTGCTAACGACAAGCAGAGCGCCCATGCCAGCGCAGGCGACAGCTCCCCTGCACACAAACCGTTAGGCCGATATGTAATGGCAGCATTATGTAATTATCTATTCTGAATGTTATAGAAGCATGATATCATGTACGGCAGTGGGTACGATAACGATTAGCGAACGCTTTTCTGTACTAGCCCGGCACATATAACTGCTTACTGCACCTGAGGCCACGGGTAGGAAGGGCTTGTTAACGACGTCAATGTCGACATCGTATATCTGGTTGATGCCGACGATGTAACCGTTCCCGCACAGCAGCGCAACCAGCCCCAGTAATGCTCGAGGAAGCAGAGACCAGTCTATGCACTGCGGATTCTCGATCAGGGCTCTGCCAGGTAAACGAGGAAATCAGTCAGCATCATAGATTCCAGGACGAATACTGCTACACCTTACTTCGCGGTCACTGCTGTTGTGCCAAGGATAGTCCCGCGGATAGTATGGGGACGGAGGAACTTCCAAAACGCAATAGGAAAGCTTTCAAGTTTTTGCGCGAAGCCGCCATCACCCCCTCTGCCTGGCGCAGGAACCGAGGCAGCAGACGCAGCGACAAAAAATTGCCGCCGGCTCGTCCGTGCCGCCTGGAATTATTTTTCATAGTTAACAGTCAGTGATCCACGAGCAACGGCAATTGATCGCTGCTGGACTCACTGGAACGGCATTGATGCGTCGGCCGCATAAGTTAAATGTTCTTAAACCTTGTCGCGATGTGGATGTAGAATTAAAGCTTACTCCCCGACCAGTGGTGCTGCACAGATCCATGCTTGAGGCAAAGAGCTTGATTTGGGTGGCCAATAAACAGCGGTTGTTAATGAAAGGCCTCGGTAATAAACTGATCACAGTGAAGTAGGGACTTGCACACTTATACTAATATGAAACGCATGCGCAACAATTACCTCCTGACGTGAAAACTCTCCACTGACACTTGTGGGCCTTATTACCTACAGACAGCTCTACATTCTACGAGGATATTACTAAAAATCTTCGATATGATACCACGATATACACATTCTGCTATAACAAATAGAAAGCTGCGCTGTACGACATCGGATTCCGTCCCAGCAGCATTAATTACCGAAACAATAACCATAGTGAGGAAAATCGTGAAATATGATGCCAGTAATGCATTGGTCGCATTGATTTACAGAATGTGTCAATCAGCCGGGTGAATTCATGCAGTTCATGCAGCAGGCTGTATGGCCGTTGATACGGGATCATCAGCTTACAGTCTCGGCATACACAGATATTGTACGTGGAGGATTTGCGCTTGTTTTCCACTGCGAAATTGCGACAAAATCTCCGGCGAAGCAGGTAGCCTTCAGTGCATTCCAGTGCGTCACTTTTAAGTTGCACAGGTTTACATCATGACCTTAATAGAGCGAAGATGTGGAACATACCCCTAGTATACGCGCAAATTTCATGGCTTTCCTCTTGCCCCTACCTCATTATCTGTTCGGACGGGTAAAGCGGTTGGCAGGCTAACTACCTAAGTATCTACCTGCACTATACTTTAACACCTACAGTATAAAACGCCATCGTTTAGTACGGCGCCAGAATTTAACATATATGACACGGCGCCAAAATTTAGCATATATGGCACGGTGCCAAAAACATTACACGCAGCCAGCAACCCGAGCGGCTTTTGGGCTAAATTGCTGTTGTAAGTCGGAAGCGAGGGAAGGCGTCAATGCGGGAACAAAGTGTCCAAAGAATGCAGCTGATATGAGCCGATCCATGAAACCAAGACGGTTTTACTCACTGGATGGAAACAGCAGTAAGGATTGAACAAAGCAGCGAGCTGGTCATCGGACAGCCGATGAAAGCTGACATTGTGTTAGGCGCACGCTGGCTGTTGCTGGCAGCTGCGTACACCAGCCATAGTGAATGCCGAAGAAGGCAGATACATGCGGGCAGGGCTATACTTGTAACAGGTAAGATGTGAACGAGCATGCCAGAACACGTGAAGTCTTTCGGCTTTTGATCTCTTTTTCAACTCTATGAGCCTCCTGTGCCATGCTAGCTATAGGATGCATTATAACACATTAGTAGTTGCAAACATCCGTGATACAAGGAATCTTGCTCAGCTTAATCAATTGTAAAGGAATCAACAAGCGACTAACAAACAAAGTTTCTTATGTCCTGTGTTATTGACAGAAACAAGGGGCGGAGTTATAGGTGTGGCTTTGTTGTCCAAGTCCCAACCGATGCAAATGCCAGGATGTTACCAACGCCGAAAACGTAGGCAGAGGAGAGCCACACGCAAGGAACCACACACCTATGACAGCGCAACATGCAATCAAAATCTAGGCTTCAAAACAGACATTATTGGCTCCTGGTAATGTAACAGCACCGCTGCGCTATTATTTGTGCTCGAGCGCTCCGTCAGATGCCTCTCTGTGTGTGCTCGCATCTGCGCCGCCGCCGACAGCTGCGAGCGGTTGGGGTAGCGACGGCGGCTCCGAGCCTTCTAAGGATGAAGCCCCACCGAGCTCCCCTTTCACCTCCTTGTCCGTTAAGTCCCGGTAGTACAGCTTGTCACCTGGTCGGTGAGCAGGAACCGCAGGCATGCAACATTGCTGGTCAAAGAGCCTATGCCGTTGGCGCCGCCACGAAGGTGCAATTAATATATTGGCGCAGGGGCAGAAGAAGCGACAGCATTAATATAGGCCTACCAAATAATGTTGCAGCTGGCGGCGTGTACTAGCCAGGTGCTTGCGAGGCTGGAGTCGCACATTCAGCCTCAGCACATGCCAGGCCAAACTTGCTGAACCACCACGAGTAATTAACTTCTGGCCGCTCCTACATTTGCCCATGGCGTCTTGCGGCATTCACTTACCCTTGAAGCGGCAATTTGGCCCCACCTCATCCCAGCCACCACGCGCCAGGTCCTTAACCACCCGATGTGGGAGCCCAAGGCCCAGACTGTGCAGTAGCCGACGCAGATCGTCCGTGCGGATGTAACCACAGCCGGTACGGTCAAAGAACCTGTGAGCGCGGAATAGTTGGTGCTGTCAATTTTGTCGCCGGTTCTTCATATGCGTGCCGGGGTGCTTGCAGGCTCAACAACCTCATGTAACGTGGGGCTGATGCAATGCAAGCGTTGGTTCCCCATCCACTATCATTTGGTTGTTGTAGCGTGTTTGCATTCCGCTTTTAGCCCAGGCAAGGCAAAGTTACTGGCATTAGACGCCTAATATGAGCGCCAGCAGGTAGCCTTCTGAATGGCCCGCGCACTTCTCCATCGCCGCTGAATCTTATCACCCTCGTGATCCCAGGAACGACACGAACCTGAAGGCCAGCAGCAAGCTATTGTCTGTGGCGTACTTCTTGCGCTGCTTCCGCTCCTTCTCTTTTTCCCGTTCACGCTCCTTATCACGCTCCCGGTCCTTATCCTGGATATCCTTGGCCTCTCGCGAGCCGGATCGGACCCATCCTGACTTTGTGCTTCCTTCCCGGGCATCCTTGGCTGGCGACGGCGCCGCCGCAGCCGCGGCCGGAGCCGCAGATGCCAGGGGTGGAGGGGGAGGGGGCGGCGGCGTCAAGGCTTCCTGGTTATCAATCTCCATATCAGCCTGCAGTGGTTGGCGCAGGGTGCAAAGTGCTGTAACAGCTATAACAGCAAGGAACATTTTGGTAAATCCAACTTCGGGCGAAAATAGTTCAGCTAATCAGCAACTTCAAGCGCAGTCCGGCAGGATGAGGGCCAATTTTAAGTGCAGTCAACTTCCCCGCAGTACACCTCGCCAAAGGCCTAGCAGTGCAATCACAGAGCCATGGTGAGACCTTTGCGAGCTAGCTCTGGGAAGGATAACGACAAAAAAGGAAGCGGGCGGAGGGAAGAAAGTGAAAATGATTGGCGTGCAGAGCGTTACGAGGTTCCACACTTCCGAAGGGCACTTTTTATACGAACGGGAATGGCATCGGTTATTTCATCCGTCGGGGCCTCCCGTATCGGTCTATCCACTTCCTTGCCCCACCGCTTCAATGCATGTTGCTGAATCCTGCCCTGCGAACCGTCACTCAACACGGCGACACGTCATACCTCTTGCGCAGGTTCTGTTTTAAGGCTTATGGCCTCCGGCGCCGGCGCGCCACCTGCCGGCTCATCTGATTCCATCGTCGCTTCAGCCGTGCTTTCCTGTTTGATCTTATCATCCGCTGCCTGCGCCTCCACCTCTGTTTCCTCCTTCGCCTGTGTAGTCACGTTGTCATCGCCTGTGTCAGCGATAATATCTATCTTTACTTCCGTAACGGCTGCCACCTCCGCGTCTGCTATGGCCTCGGGCTCCACCTCTGGCTTGAGCTCGGCTTTGACGTCGGGCGCTTCTTCGGCCTTTTCCCCTGCCTGAGATCCTGCCTTTGGCTCACCCTCGTCGGCCGCAGCGGCTTCCTGCTCAGGCTCAGGCTCATCTTCAGGCGCCTCTTCGGCTTGCTTGGGGCCCTTGCGACTCTTGCTATTTCGAGCGCCCCGACCGCGGCCCCGGCCACGAGTGGAACCCTGTGGTAGCGGGCGAAATACACTTGGAATGGTCTCCGAGATCCGTACAAGCATTGAGCGTCGGACAACCATTCAAACTCCATGCCAGGTAACCTCACGGATGTAGGGGGAAGGATGTCCGCGGGCGCATATCGTTATCCCTGTGAAAACTTCACTGCACTTTAAAGGTTGCTTCCTTGAGCATTGCAATTCCATTTCGCGGGCGCCGGCAAATAATGGCAATTGGGAGTGCATGCACGGTGAGTGACGGGGTTGACATGACACTATGCGGTCAGATGGAGTGCATGGTCCTGGGGTTTCCTGTCGGACCCGTTGTCGCTTGGCCGCCGGCAGCTGCTTACCGCCCGGCCTTTGCCCTTGGCTTTGGATACCTTGCCCGGTATTGGTTCCTCAGTCATATCTTCCTCAGCTGGCACTTCTTCAACCTTTGCCAAGGTGGTATCACAAGCCGTAACCGTCTCCGGCGCAGACGTGTCGCTCCTTTCTACCACCACCTCGGCCATAGCCGTGCATCCAGCCGCAGATTCTGTAACCTCGACAAGTTCTTCAGCACCGCCAGCGTCCGCAGGTGCTTGGCCTTCTGCCAACACTTCCGTAGCCTGCCCCGCGGCTCCCGTGTCCTCTGCATTGCCTGAGCAGGGCTGGTCCGCATCGGCAACGGCTGTGTCGTCCTGTACATTCAGTTGTAGATTCGGGGTATAGGGAACGTAAGTTGAGTCTTCGCAATTGCTCGGGCACTTAGATGCAATCACGTGAAACCCAATGTTTGCGTTGGATTACAATAGAATCACAGGCCCAACACCCCAGCAAGATACACGGGTTCCATGGAAGCCATGAAGCCCTACAACACCCTACCCACTTCGGTACGTGATTTCTTCATGCCTTTCTCCGCCTCCAGGCCCTCGCTGCCCGCCCGACCGCACTCCATGCCGTCGCATTCTTCACGCCCACGCTTGCCGCTCTGGGCGAGGTGTCCGGCGTCCGCAGAAGCCGCGACCGCTCCCGCCACTGCCAGTGCTGCTGCCGGCGGACACATCAGTTGATCCCTGCAGCAGCACGGGACCCGGACCGTGACGCGGAAAACAAAATCATTAGTAAACCTCCAATCGCATGGCCTCGCCATGCAGCACGCACGGAGGTCCTCAGATGCCAAACTAATTATGTACTAACGCGACAGTTCGTTTGTAAAGGAACTGTCAAGAAGAGAGCGGTTTTAAGAAAGTGAAGTCGACAGATACATGGCATGTGCCTGACGGCCGATCTGAACCTGGGCGCTGAATAAAATCACAGTGAGAACCAACAATGGTAGGGTGCAGTTTACAATGTGGCGCTTTTCAAACCGCTGCATTTATGATTTGCCCCTTCGGCTTTGCCCTTGGATTCCCTTCATACCAAATCGCACGTTTCATATCTGTGTACGTTTTATTAGTGTCGGCGTCCTGCGTTAAGGTGTCATTTTGAATTAACCCACAGCGAGCATACCTCTCTGCCACCAGCGCGGCATACACCACTCCACCATATTCCCGCGCAAGGACGTCCTGGAAGCACTCCGCGAACACGGACAGCTCGAACGTGGGCTCATCCCTGTCTGTCTCATCGTAGTCCAGAAGGCCGTGCAAGCTAATAGAGAATGTCTTGACGCGCTCACCGCCGCCCAACACAGCCCCAGCCCCAGCACGACCGCGCAACTGGATGCCAGGCTCCTCGGGCAGCGGGACTTCGCGGACTGCAGTGGGAATCAGGAATGTGGGAGGAAAGGTGTGAGGGTTGTTGGTGAGGTGGCGCTGGAAACTGCAGGGCGGCACGCACGAAAAGATGGCATGGCAATCGTTGGAGCCCTCCCAACAGGTGGTATCAGTAAATGGCATATCGGAGCAGGAGTTCTGGGTAAAACAGACAGTTTAACAAGTAGCTTAAGCATGAGGGGTAATCCAGTGTGCGGCGATAATAGGACGTAGATATAATATCCTTTGTACATATCGCCACTGTCCATCACCACCCGCATTAAACCTCACACAGCCCTGTTCTTTACCCAGGTCTGCAGTGGCCTTCTCTCGAAGCCTATGCAGGACATACGCTTAGCAGCCAATTCGGACATCAGCCAACCGCCTTGCCTTCTTTATCCTTGGTGGCCTCCGGTTCCATCTTACTGTCGTCCTTGTCCGTTTCCTTGTCCTTATCTTTGGAGTCCTTGTCCTTTGGGGAATCATTCACCTCCTCCTTAGCCGCGTCCACAACAACAGCAACGCTGGCATCCTCATCTCGCCTGTCCCGCTTCTCATCCTTGGTCTTCTCTTTGTCTGCTGCTCCGTCTTTTTCCCTTCGAGCGCTGCCTGTGTCCTCCTGCAAAGAGAAGAGTTTGTGGCTGCAGCTCGAGACGCACGCAACTACTAAAGGCTGATCCGCAACACCTTGGCCACTTGCAAAGGCTGCGGAAAGGTAATCGTGATCAATTTTTGGAATCGGCCTAGGGCTGGCTATAAATCTATAACGCCTTAAGCCTGTGAAAGGTGTAAGAATCAGAGCGCTTACTGTTAAATTCGACTGCAAGCTTTGCAAAGAAGTGCCCAAGCTGGAATATCTGAATTACCACATCCCTCGGGCCCCAAGAACATAGGCCTCACCTTCTTCTTGGCCTCCATCTCTAGAGTCAGTCGTTGCTGTTTAAAGGCCTGCTGCTGTCGCGCCTCTTCCGGCCACGCGTCTGGCCCAACAACACATGCGTCCGGCACGGCCGCAAAGAGCACCACTACTTCTCGGATCGACGGATCCAGCATGCCCATAGATCCCTGTGCGCCTCCGGATACCACGGCGACTTCACCGACGCTGGCTGCAGCCGGCGAAGGCTGGGCGCGGACATAGGTCACATCGCACACGCGCAGCCAGTGAGCGCATGCCGAGAGATCTACGCCCGCTTGGTCCTTGACATGCCGGATGCAAGCACGAATGAGACCGCAGTCCTCGCTAGGGGCGCGTAAGGGAGAGGGGATCAGGTCGGGTGGCCGGCACGACCACGTTTAAGCCAAACGTGTCCGAAAAGGCACGAGACAGCATTTTTAGATGCACACAGCATTTGCATAAACCATGACAAAATTACAGGACCACAGGGAAGATTAGATACAAGAATACAAACGTTTTTCGTTGCGGTGATCGGACGCTAAGGGCACGGCGGAATGGCACAGCTGCAGAAGCCCAGACATTCCCTGCCATGAGGAGCCGGTCGCCGCATAGCGGACAATGTGCATCGCCCGGCAGGGCAGTAACTACCTACCGGTGCTGTGTGCATACAACTGCCTACTAAAGCCCCAGGTGAGCTGCCAAACTGCTGCTGAGCAGGAAACGTCGCATCTAGTTAGCATTCAAATCCTGAGCCGCTTTCAGACTCTGCTGGCCGTCCAACTACCTTGCTGTGCCCCTAGTACCTTGCGCCAGCCCCACAGCCGTGCGGATATGCATCGTACCTGTCAGGGTCGCCACCGTCCAGCTCCGGATCCCATGGGCCACCCAGAGCCCCCAATACACCCCGCTGCTTGTCCTTCCCGCTGCCATCCTTGTCCTTGCCCTCACGCTCATCACCGCCGCCTGCGGACTGTGGGCGGCTGAAACGTGCTGCAACAAACTTGAGTGCATTGACCATGTGCGCGCCTCCTTCATGGTGTGGCCCCAGCAGAACGTCCTGGCGCAATGAGGGTGACAGACCTTGCACCAGCAACACCTGCAAGCGGCACAAGGAAGGGTACGTAGATGCGATGCCGTCTGCTTGCTCGAAGAAGCCCCAAACACGCCATTGCCGATATGGTCTCCGCACCCCTACCTTGGCAATATACTTGGTGCCACCTTGCGTCAATTGTCCTCCTTCAGGCCCGCCAGATACAACAGCAGGGCCGCGCATGATGTCCTGCTCGTGGTCGAATCGGATATGTCGGTCCAACGGGAGCAGCCTGATGCCCAGGCTGTCCGTAGGGCCTGGTTGCGCCCGCACCCAGCTGCACACGAGCCGGGAGAAGTCTGGCGGCACAGCTAGGTGCGAATGCCGTCGCACCAGTTCCAAATAATCACGCTCTAGGGTAGTTAGGCAATTCTGCGGCACGCGCACGCCGTAGTCAGGCACTTTGGGGCGCGGTACGGCCCCGGCGGGCTGGGGAGAGGGGCTGCGACGACGTGGAGGTGGAGCACGGCCGGCAGCGGCGGGGACTGGGGAGGGGCTTCGCGGCTGTGGCCGGCGAGTGCTTTCATCCTGCGATGGGCCACCACGCGGCGAGGAATTGAGAGCAGAGGTAAAGATGTCGAGGACAGAATAGCCATGCAGGTGTGACTAAGATAACCATCACTGAAGACGACCCGCAGTTTAAAATGAGCCAATACACTTCCACAACCACAGGATGAAGACACACAAAAGTGGCCAGCGGTGGCAAACCTTACTAAGAAATCCATGACTTGCGCAGAACACCTCCTGTAGTAAAATTACAGCAAGACGAATACATGTGCCCCTGGCCAACTTTTTGGGTCCTCTCACTCGGTCACGCCTAGGTGGTGCTGGTGGCGACGGCCGCCGGTCCCGGTCTCGGTCTCGATCCCTCGATGGCGGTGCCTGGCGGTCCCGGTCGCGGTCGCTTCGATCACGATCCCTCCCGTCCCGTCCATCTCGCACGTCTCGGTCTCGAAAATCTCGGTCTCGCGGCTCTCGGTCCCGCATATCTCGATCACGATCACGGAAGTCCCGATCGCGATCACGGAAGTCACGGTCGCGGTCACGAAATTCACGTGACGGAGGCGGCCCACTCCGCATGGAGCTTGGACCCCGGTCGTCGTAGTCACGTCGACCTACGGATCCCAATGCACCTCGACCGCGGTCGTCCTCGCGCAATGGAGGGCCACCGTAAGGGCCTGGTCTCCCCATCGGAATCGGAGCAGGTGGGCCACCACCCATGGGACCTAATGGACCCATGGGTCCCATCCTTTGGCCAGTTGGTCCACCCATCGGGCCCATGCCCCCTGGACCTCCGGGCCCCTGCGAGTAATAACGTCCAGCGCCGGGCCCGCCTGTGCTGCTGCTGGGACCTACACTGGGACCCATGGGACCTGGTCCGCCACCCGGTCCACTGGCAGCACCCATGGAGGTTGGCCCAGCGCCCCGGCTAGGCGGAGACGCGGCGCCTGCAGAGGATCCCATGCCGCCGCCTGTTGCGCCGCAATCGTGAGGAAGCCGGTACACATACTCAGCTGGACAGGAGAATGCATACACAGACCAAAGGCTGCCAAAGGCAAAATGCAATACATACGTCAGTGACGCAAAAATGAGTTTGACATTAACCGATTATTGTTGGGTTCACGGGACAGGCCAACACCATCATCGGTCCCGGCACATTACGCAAGCTTCCGCAAGTGAACGTGCGCGGCTTTGGAAAGGTCATCCCCAATAAGCTACACTTGGCTCACCTCCGTAGCTACCGCTCACGCCAGGCGGCTTGGTAGCCGCATAGGAGGACCCGTACGCCGGTTGCTGTGGCTGCGCCGTGGTGAGTGCAGCGACGGATGCGGGCGGTTTCGATGCGCCTCCATAAGCGCTGCTGGGGTTGTAGGTGCTCGTTCCGTACTGTCCCTGTGGTCACATGCAAGCCAGGGGCCACAGCGCACCCACACGAATGGCTCCATGCAATATAATTCGAAGACCACAAGAGCATCGACTGCTTTAACCTAGCTCTGACTCCACCTTCACCGTATGTCCCGATGCCTACATACTTCCGCCCGACGCCTCAAGCGCTCCGCACGCTGGGAAGCATATAATTCATTTCCACTGACGTACCTGCCCAGTTGATGGAGCGGTCTGACGCTGCGCGCCGTAAGCATTGGTGCTGCCGCTCCCCCCGTGCAGTCCAGGCGGTGCCGAGTTGCTTGGCACGCCACCGCCTGGCCCAGCGACAGGCGGTTGCTGCTGCGAAGCGGCTCCATAACCTCCCTGCCGTGCACCGCTGGCCTGCTGCGAGCTGCCGGCTCCGGCACCGTACGACGTACCTGCGCCATAAGTACCTGTTGGCTGCGCACCCCCAAGCCCAGGCACAGTAACTGCCGTCTGCTGGCCCGTCGCGGCGCTGTAGGCACTCTGCTGACCCGTCGGTTGGCCGTAAGTGCTTGGCTGCCCCGCGGTCGTGCCATAGGTGCTCTGCTGCGGCATGCCGCCATAAGCGGATGGCTGAATTTGGTTTGTGCCATATTGCGTGGAGCTACTGCCGTAACCGGCTGCAGGCTGTTGAGTGCCGCCAGCACCCGAGCCGTAAGCTGACGTCTGCGACGGCTGTTGTGCGCCATACGTCCCACCCACCTGAGCGGCAGGGCCACCAGCGGTGGTTGGACCTGTGCCGTACGTCCGTGGAGCGCTTGTCCCGTATGCGCCGACGCTGGCCTGCTGCGCACCTGACGCGGCGACATTGTTTCCCCCCGTGCCAGAGCCTTGGCCGTAGGCCCCATACTGCTGCTGTTGCACCGGCTGCGGCTTCTGCTGCCCCGGTTGCTGCTGCGTCTGCTGTTGTTGCCCGTAGGTTGGCTGCGCACCAGCTCCACTGCTCCCAGTCTGGCCATACGCATTCTGAGGGAGCCGCAGTTGCCGGGTGAAGGATATCCCGGGGTCACCTAGGGACATGCTAGCATCAACAAGTTTTCGCGCTTGCAAGCCCCCATGCCAAGAATGAATAGATCATCCAGGCCACGTTAAGCAAAACGTTTACGTCTGCAATTGAATCCTTTTTCCTCTTGGCTAATTAAATTGCCAAAACACAGTCGCGAAGACTACTGTTCAACATGCTCCTGTAACTTCTACGCCGCATCAAACATGGGGATGCCACATATCCAAGCACAAAAACAGCGACCGAAAATCCTTTTCATCCATCATTCCTTTTCATCGGCCGCCTAAGAACTTCAGCTTCTCTTACCTGCTGTTGCACCATGCTGACTAGCTTGCTCTGCTGGTCCGCTGGCATGTGCGCCAGCGCCTGCGCGGCTGCCCCGCCCGGACGCGCCGCCGTACCCGTTGCAGATGTCGTACCGTACAATCCAGGCACTGATTGTGATGCTCCGGCACTCGGTGCTCCGTATGCACCGTATGTTGCACCGGCGGATGAACCTGCAGCCGTGCTGGAGGTACCAGTTCCGGTGCCAGCACCGGGACCGGTGCTGGCGCCATAGCCGCCAGTGGCGGCGGGCCTTGTACCAGCCCCAACACCGGTGGTCGCATTGGCACCCACAGTCCCGTAGGCGCCAGTGCCGCCGGAGCCGTACGCTGCTGCACTGCCCGAATACCCTGAGCCTCCAGAGGTGGACGTATAGGTCCCTGTAGTCGCACCAGGGGGATAAGTGCTGCCGCTGCCCCCCGTGCCATAGGCCCCAGTGGGGTTTGCCGGATAGTTAGTTTGCGCCTGGTAGCTCGAGGGCGCCGACCCGGTCCCGCTCCCGTACGCGGTCGGCGCTCCTGATGATCCGGAGTACTTTGGCCCGCCGCCGCTAGTTCCGTATGGAGGAGCACTGCCGCTTGCTGCTCCGTATTGCCCCGGGCCGGACCCGTAGGTGCTGGTCCCACCAGTAGCTGCATATACGCTCGCGGAGCCACCAGCTCCGCTCGCAGAGCCGTAAGCACCTGCGTTTATAAAGCACGGGGTAACCTGCGTTCAACATCCTGTCCCCCAATCGTTCCAAGGGAATTTATCGGCGCCCACCGTGCTGGGGCTGGTAGCCAGAGCCAGTCCCCCCGTAGCCTCCTGAGGCGCCGCTAGATCCGTATCCCTGTCACGCAACCGCAGTAAGGCAAGAGATTGGAAGATAAGGACGGCGGCGATGATCTCGACAACCAAAGCTGGCTTTAACCACCGCGACTGCCTGAGCACACCCCAGTGCAATCACGACATAAACTTACACCCGAATAATTGGGCTGGCTTTGACCATATGCACTGTTTGCCTGTTGCCCAGCCGCCTGCAAAAGAAACGGAACCAGCGCTTATCCAGCCGTTACTGGCTACACTTATTTAACGAATAAGAACACTCCAGATCCTTGCTGAATTTAACGAAGCCAGGAATACAGTCAGCGAATTTTGCGCGCCCCCTGGGTAGCTGACCTGCTGTCCTCCAGGGCCACCGTGGCTATGAGGCTGCTGAGTGCTCTGTCCATAGGACTGCGGCCTGCCCTGCCCGTATGAAGAACCGTACTGGTTATAGCCGTCCATCCTTCTATCAGTGATCTCTCTTAACGCATTCGTCCGTAGGACGCCGTTACTGCACTAGTTTCTTAGCTTATTTCTGGAGTGTAGTAAGAAAGTTAACGTCCTGTCAATGACTACAAATGTACTACGGTATAGACTTGCGGTTGGGTACACGTTAGATGAGCTGAAATGGTTTTCATGCTTTGCCAAATCAATCTTAAGGTATTTCTTAGAAATATATAGTATGATATCTATAATTTGATGGAGAAATGAAATGGGTTTCAGGCAAGGTATAGCTACCCGGCACAAAGGTGCTGTTTTTTTGCCAACCCGTTGTGTGCGAAGGTGCGCTGCATTTACTTGCTCTCTTTGGAGCTCGCGTGGTAACTCCGAACGAGAGCGGAAGGATCCGGCCAATTGGCGTAGCATAGAGGACTTAAGGCTGTATCTTGAGCGACCCCAAGGCTTGCCGGGCGGTTTCAGCTCTCTCTTAACATGGATATCGCAGAATGCCTTTGTGGCTGGCACGGTGGGTGCTCACAGTTTTCTTTACAGCGTAACGGAGCTTGCTTGGTTGAGAGGGTGCGCGTGTTCTCGACGTTGTTAGACGCCGACTGCACACGGGATCAACTTCGATTGGCGATTTTCAATGAATGCTGGTGCTCTAACTCGTGAAACACATGTCACAGGCTCTGTGGCAGGGATGCCCCATTGAGCTCGGGGCCTTATTTTGGACCACCATAAAATCCTGCAAGCCTTAACACACGCGCTGTGGGACTCTTGGAATGTACCGTATAAACTTCTGCAGGATCCTATTGGAATTGCAGCTTTGTACCGTTCGCTGCTCCGGATGACGCCAACGCCTGCGGCACGTCGTAGTGCAGGGCACAGGTGGGCATCATAGGGGTGTAAATTACTATGAGTGTTTGCACGAACGCGGGAAAAGGGAATGAAGACAGCGCAGCGGGAAGCATCCTTAATGAGTGCAGACATGAATATGCACCATAATAATTCATGAACACATGACCCCGGCGATAACTAAGAAGGCGCTTGGGGACCTCCTGTGACCGAACGTGGCTGCACACCTGGCGTTGCAACGACCTATAAATGCCCGATGCTTATTCCCTGTTCGTTCACATCCCTGGCCAATCTGACAAGGTCTCCGTTGCATACCCAAACCCCAGGGGGCCAAGGAACTGTGAATACTAGGAAGTAGCAAAGCTCAAAACATGGGGACGACTTCGCTGCTGACAAAATGGCGTCTCTGTTGGTCAGCAGCATAGCGGCCACGAATGCGTTCGCCTTCATGAGGGTTCCCATATGCTGCTTCGGATCATATACTCTTAGGCTCCCCATCGTCCCACGGTGTCGGCGAACATCGGACGCATAGCAATCGATTACAGGCGCAGCAGCTTCTCTGACACCATCTCAGCTTATAACGGAAGCCTTATTTCCTTCACTTCTCAGAAGCCCGGTCGGACGTATGGTCCTCGCCGTGGCCGCATGTCATGCCGGTGTCACTGGTAGCAATGTACTTCACCTGACGGACGGGACCCAGAAACTCAGGAAAACGCCCGTAATGGGTCTGCTCCGGGAACCCCTGGACCCCTGGGAATTTCCAGTCGTGCGAAGTGCGGGGCTTTCCGGGACCAGGAAAACGTGCCCCGTGAAGAAAACGTTTTTTTCTGATTGTACTCGGAGAAATCCTGCTGATAGGAAGATCAAGTTCCGGGGATGATTGGCTCCGGAACCATTACAATTTGGCTTATGCTTTACAGCTTGACGATTAGGAAAAGCTAAGGATATTATATGTGATTAATTCGCATGCAGTTCAAAAACACAACATTTCCCACATGACTTAAACCATTGACATAATTGCCTTTCACAAGCAAAGGTAAAACCATCCAAGCAAGCGAGTCAAACATTCCTACGTTATTCAAGACATCTCAAAGCAAGCAAAATCCTTATCATATATAGCACGTGGGGAGCACGTGGCAGGACAGACAGACAAAGCCACGTGCCCCTCCCCTGCGCTGTGGCTCGGTCCGGTCAGGCCCCTTGGTGCTCGCCCTTGTCGGGCGAGTCGCCCACAGTGTAACACCCCAAAATATATATAGGATGGAGAAGAGGAGCATGATGCAGATACAGAGAAAGCTAGCCTCTGCTAGCGAAGCAGGTGTGAGCTGCTGCTGATGGGTAATGGGTCGGAAGGACAACTTAATATATTTTTACCACAACGTAATGTAAGGAATGTGTTGGCGGAGAAAAATAAACACGTGTTTTGTGCCCCGAGAAACGTTTATGTCTGTTCCGGGGGACCCCGGAACGTTTTAGGACCTAGACAGGTGGAGTTCCGGGGGCTGCTCCCGGAAGATAATTTTCAGGGCCACGGGAACCCTGGAACAAACAACCACCGAAGAGTCCTGACTGGTAGAGGTGATGATATTTATGTATGGGGTGTTACACTGTGGGCGACTCGCCCTACAAGGGCGAGCACCGAGGGGCCAGACTGAGGATATTTATGTATGACTATGTATGCTCTGTGCGATGCAGGTCTGACCGCGTCGACGTCACAACTGAGGTCCTCGAGCGCGCTCAAGGGAGCCCGCTGTCGGGTATCTTGCTTATTTCGCCAAACGTGCTGGCGGCAATGGCGACTGAAGTCCCGAGTGTGAGCGTTACCAGGAAACGGGACACATGCGTGTTATTGTTATTATTGAAAGCGTTCGGTGGCAGACGGCCTAAGCTCACTTGGCTCTTATCCCGTGGCTTCTACAGTTGTTAGCCATGAGCGCTGACGAGGCTGTGGGGCGGCTGACGGGCCTCAAGATGCTCTTACCATCCTGCGATATCAGTCACCTGGTGGCCACTGAGCCAAGGTATTTGGCTAGGGGGCGACGGAGAACGTTATATGAGCAATCAAAACCTGTTGTTCTTTCCGACGTGAATAATTGTGGTACACATAAGGATAAATCTCAAGACGTACATCTTTTTCTGCATTGATGCAGGCTGTACCTGGAAGCTCCTCGAGAGGAAGTGGAGGAACAGCTATGCCGCAGCTTAATGCTGTTGGACAAGTTTTCAATGCCAAACAGCTTAGTTGAAGCCATGATAACACAAGACCCCGCGCTGCCATGGGTGGTTACAGAGAGAGGTGAGAAAGATCGGTTTCTTTCACTACATCCAAACCTATAAATGCTGCCCCGATCCCATTGAACGCGGGGAGGCGCACCATTATGTCCAAACACCGCAACACATCTGCGTTACAAATTGAGACTTTAAAACTATAATTCGTCCTTGACAACAGAGTTTTTTAACCACAGCTGTCCCAATTTGGTACACTGAGAACTTTGGCCGGCCGTTTTGGGGGCAGGTCTTGTGGAGCTCCGCAAGCTGTGGCCCCCCGATCTGGTCGACACGCAGGCGCTTCTCGACAGCGACCCGTGCGAACTGGCCCTTGCACTGCGCGCTATGTCTACGCGACTGCAGTGACATTTCAGACGCAAATTGCCGACAGAAATCTACCCGCGTTGCACCGGGATGTAGCGCATGAACCGTAGAACTGGCATGGTGCAAAAAGTTGCCATGCTGCGGTGCAATAGCTCCTCGGTCACCCCTATAGGACTATTATGCACATAAACGCCCCTTGCGAAGCTGCAACCTCTTGTCAATCAGCACTCATAATGGCAAGCCAGTCTTGTTCATTTATCATGCCATCCTTGCCGAACTCGTGTACCATATCCTGGAAGGTGCCACAATTTGGCAGTAAGCGGATTTGAGGAGCGCAGATGCGCGAGTTGAGGATAACTATGTCCTGACTTAATGATGGCGAAGCAATGTCAACTATATATCATGTGGCGCTGCCTTTCATATCGATCAGCAAAAGCTGTCATTGTAGGGTGAAGCCAGCGCACATAAAGCCCTGCTACCATGGTAGCAGAACGCAAAAGCGCGCAACGCTGCAGGTATAATGCCCCTCCCGCGCGGTTCGGGGGCGATATGGAACACACTGGCAGCTGCACCATTGGTCGGAAGTACACCCTAAACCGTCGGTGAATCTGTGCGGTGTCATACCCCCCATTAGTAAGCCTGTGTGCAGAGGTAACGCAACATCTTGTCTGGCTCTGGTTGCATGGGTGAAGCTCAGTGCAATTGCGTTGCCTATTTGCCCCACCTGGAGCTCCTCGTCCGGGATGTCCATGTTCAGGCTCCGGACGACGCGTTTCAGGCTTACGAAATCAATCGCGCCCTGCCCGAGGACATCAAAGAGCTGGAAGGCACGGCGATGTTCGTCCAGTATGCTGCGTTGCGACATTTGGTCCGCGACGAGCTTGCGGAACGTCTGCGGCGGAGCCGGGCCGAGCGGAGATAGGTAGCTTAGGTAGATCAGGCCTGGGTGCAAGGAGATTCATGAGGACTGACGGTTAAGTACGTAAACTGTTCTTATCCACGGCTTGGTGCGCTGGTTTGTTCGATGTGGAGGCCAGCGCTCTTGATGCAGTCCCGCAAGCCCTGCCGACGGCAACAATAACTTTCACATCGTGGTGCCGGCGATGCAAAAATGTGCACTCATAACACTCCCAATCTAAAATATAGTTGTTTGTCATATTAAACATCTGTTGGCGTTTGCAATCGCGTCAAGCATCCACGTGAGCCTTCGGTTATTGCGACCGACGCGGTCGTCGAATGGTTGCCGCAAGGGCCGGAACTGCGTGAAGACCAGTAATCAAATAATTATATGTAAGAGACAAATCTAAGGTTTCCGAAAGCAAGCAAAGAGTTTGCGATATACTGCTTTCTTGCGTTTGCTCCGGCGCGCTGTGTCCTCCGTCACCCCTACCTCCCTGACGTGAGAGTAGATTGGGCGGAGAGCCCCTGGCATCGGACTACGCAACGGGAAATGCCCCCTTTTGCTGCATCCCTGCAGGACAGTTATCATACATATGCATACCTGAAAGTCCAGCCGCTCGGTGCTCTCCTCGCCATGCCGAGATAGAAGCTCTGTTACGTCCGCTTTCTTGACACCGAAGCCTAGGGCCCTCAGTGCAACCTGATAGCATGGGATTGAATTGTGCTGTGTGAACATAAACACGTAATGGAACTGGAGCGCTGGTCATGGCACACCTTCAGTTGTTTTCGGCTAACAAACCCCGTTCTTTCTGGATCGAGGGTCTCAAAAGCAAACAAGATGCCTTCACTTTCATCCTTAGTAAGTTCACGGCCCCTGGGCCTTGCAGAAGGCTTGTCATGACCTCCAAATAAGAGCGCCCCGTGTACGCCGTGATGTTGCATGTCTAGGGCAGCTGAATAACTATCGTCCAATTGCAGAAAATGCTTGTTATGTCTTGCATGTGTACGTTCGACAAGGTCAAACGTACGGGCTTCTTTGAACAGAGTTTTACTCTTTTATCCAAGAAATTCCGAACAGTGAAACATATGTATATAAATAATTAAGCAGCATATCGCGCTCCTTTGTGAAGATTTGGCGGTTACGGGCAGGTTGTCATGCCTGCAGTGAAACAGTCTCATGACTTGAGTCTAGCTGTGCGTGAGTCAGCTCCTTTCCGTTAATATACCCTTAAGTTAATACGTAAATTTCAGGTACTGAATTTCTCAGGTGTTAGGGCCTTCCTTTGCGACACGTTGCGTCCATTGCCTGTGAAGCGGGAGCTGCTTGCTGCTTTTGAACTTTGTAAATGCCGAAATCTGAATGGTAAGACTTAATAACGCTGCCTTTAGGAAAGCTCGTTAGGCAGCCCGGAACGTCAACTTCGTTTCCCTCGATAGCTTGATACGGAAGCAGATTGCAAGGTAAAATCCAATTTGATAACAAATCGACTGAGAGAAACGGGATTTGCGCAAAGTTTACGGCCAAGCTCTGGGGGTTTTCCGCCACCTGCACGTCGGTCTGTTGTTCGGCATTGCTGTTCCGCCGGTTATCTGGGACGTGATATTGATAGCAAATATATAATGAAGGTTTACTTCATACAGATATTCCGGGGCATCCCAAGCGGAAAACGTACCTGCACCTCCCTTCCCCCCGGTATGCCTCCAGACGCAAGAAGCCTGGCGTTGACAGATTGCCATCCAGGATATGTCATCCCATTACTCCAACGGCTCCATCGGCTCTGAAATTTCAGCAGATCCCTTTGCAATTGATATCGACGAAGCTTTACGCGAGTTTGCAGCTCCCGTCAGTTCAGCAACAGCTCCAGCTGGGTACCCGGCTGGCGACAGGGATGGGATGGACACTTACGAGCCGCCGCTTAGCCCACTTGGTAGGAAGGAGTCAGACCATGAAGACGTGGAGCTGCCCTCAGATGAAGCGCTGTCCAGCGAGCCTAGTGATCCGGACGTAATCCACATTGACCTCACACAGCGACACCCACCACTGCCAATGTCGGGTCTGGCGCTGGAGCAACTTGTCAGCTTGCTACCAGGTAGGAAAATCATATAGAGCCACCTATCTCTCATCTTGGCAATTCATTACCGTGCTGCATTGTTGTAGAAGATTGATGATGCTGAAGGTACCGGGGATTTAGATATCAACTCTTCCGAGCATTGTCCGCACCTGCTATACCGTGCAGTTTACCCCATGTCACGCTTGCCATGCTTTGAGGAAATAGTTTCTTGCTCCCGTTTGCGTCTAGGGCGGTCAAGTGGTAGGCGTGAAGTAGGTAATGTCGCTGCTTGAGGCTCTGTCGAGATTTTGTGGATATTTATGAAGCCTCGTGGTACTCTGCTGATTGAAGACCATATGCGTATGTATGGCATGCTTATAATGTAGGTAACACGTACGCGGTGGCTGGCAGTGGCATGCCCATGCGCATGTCACCTCGGGCAGAACCGCGGCAGCAGTCACCGTCCAGGAAAGCTGCTTCCCCAAGCCATTCCATGGAGATGGGTTCAGTCTCCGCTGACTGCGGCCCTGAGGCTGCACAATACGCGGACATAAATGCGGATGGCGAGCAGAAATCTGGGTCGCGCAGCAACGGCGGACATGCGGCGTCAGGCAGCCCACGCTCGCCACAAGTTGCGTTGACCTTTGTGCCTGGCCTGGGACTAGTCCCGATAGTCTTAAATGCATCGGACGAGGAGGAGGAAGAGGAGGAGGAGGAGCAAGGGGAAGATGATTCTTCCAGCGACCCGTTTGGGGTCGAAGGGGACCACCCGGAAGGGGGTGTTGCTGGCACACTGTTCGAACTTGGAGCACCTAACGAGAAGATTGGCAGCGGAGCGGCTGAAGAGGTCCAAGGGACTAGCATCTTGGACTTGACGCGCACCACGTCGGCCACTGGTCCGGCAGATGGTGAACGTCTGACTGATGAAGCGGCGGCCACAAATGATGAATCGGTGTATTTGGGAGGTGAGGTCGCACGGGCTGCGGACTCCACGCCAAACGCCGGGCCTCAGCTTTACAAGCCAAGCAGCGATGCTGCACCCGACGAATTCACTGCGGGACTGGGTATCAGTAAGGACCGATTCAGTGACGTAATCCACCACGCTATGCCTGGCCTTGTTATTCGCGGGATGTCAGCTGAAGATACTGAAGCTCATGACGACCTTGAACTGGAGTCAACTGGGGTCGACTTTGATAGCTCGGAGCGCCATGCTGCGCGCGATACGATGCATGGTTTGGGAGTTCAATCTGCAACTGCTGGTGATGCTGCCGATGAAGAGCAGTCTCAGTCTTCAAAGCATCAGCTGCGAGTGCAAGTCGATGAAGGTGCTCCTGCATTGACTGAGGCAAGTGAAGGGCTCCCATTAATCTGCGACCAACCAACGGGCAGCGCTGCGGATGACCAAGAGTCTGACGAGTACGATGATGATCTCATCAATGATGAGGGTGATGCAAGTTTGGACGAGGTTGATGACAGCGGCAGCGGAGGCGGAGATGAACCCGAGAGCATTCTCGGCGGGTTGGGCAATGCACGGCGTGGCTTTGCTTCAGAGACCGTCTTTCTTGGGAAGGCATCAGCGCCTGTAGGGCAGCATACTTCAACCACTGTGGAAGCATCTGGAGTTCAAACCAGCTGGGGAGTTGTGGAGCCGTCGCTAGCGTCCTCGGCTAACGGCCTCAGAGACCCGCGCCCCAAAGGACATTTGGCGGACGGGAGTGGCGTTGCTGGGTTGCAACTGCCGCGACCTCGGTACGTGGCTCATAAGGCCACCAGGTCATACGACGCTTCTTATTGCACTAAGGGGGAAGACTCTCCGCCCCGTGGAGGTGATCGCAGAGTCACAGCGGACGGCCTAGGAGCCGCGGAAAGCTCCAAGATACCTGTGGCGCCAGCTGCGCCAGCGTATCAGAGACGTGCCTCGGAAGCGAGGGACGACGTCAGCAGCGATGATAGGGACACGAACCCGATCTCCGTCAAAAGCGGTAGCTCCGGCAGCAGCAGCAGCAATACCGGAAGCGATCTTAATTCTACGTTTCGGGGGACTGGTCAATCACTTGCGGCCGTACGGCAGGCTGCCCTGCACGCGGAGGCCCAGCGCCAGGCGAAGCGGATGGCGGAGCGGCTTGGGGGTGGCGGTGACCGAGCGGCCCATCGCTACGAATCGAACCCGGGCAGTAACCTTCCCGAATATTCAGCTGGCAGGCCTGGCTCTGCAAGCATCTGTAACCCTTTCGGGTGCGCACAGCAAGAGGCATCAGCGGCTGCGGGCTTGAGTGAACTAGGTAGTAGGCACCGCGCCGCGCGCCGCGGCAGCAGCACCAGCACCAGCAGCACCGGCTACATGCACAATCATGACCGTCATCAGCATTCCGCAACCACTGCCGACGACGGCAAAACGGGCGGCGATTGGGACGTTGACCTGGAGGATCTGCTTCGTGACCGACCCATCATCCAACCACGATACCCGACAGACGTGAAGGGTCACCAGGGCGAGCATACAGCAGCAGGGGAAACTGGGTGTGAGGATGTCCACGACTTATCATTGACAATGGAAGCCGATAGTTCGAATAACTGGAGGCCGCGACACCGCCGGTCGGTGGACGTCGTGGACCTGGACATGCTGGCCAAGGGCGAGGCGGATGAGGACGGGCATTT
This sequence comes from Volvox reticuliferus, assembly GCA_019650235.1. Taxonomy (NCBI): domain Eukaryota; kingdom Viridiplantae; phylum Chlorophyta; class Chlorophyceae; order Chlamydomonadales; family Volvocaceae; genus Volvox; species Volvox reticuliferus. Next base: position 628,976 of record BNCP01000043.1, read on the forward strand.
CCGAGAGAAGAGCGCTGGCTCACGGACCAGGTAGGGCACTGGATAAGCCGAAAGGGGCGAGCATTCAACTACATCACTGATCTACTCCAACTTTAATCTTATTTCAAAAATAAATTGCGTTTTGACAAGCTCATGTGAACGAAGTTTCGAGTGGTCAACAGACAAACAGACTGACATCCTGACCGTTGGCCGATCCTGCTACTCAATACTACTTCTTGTACAGGTCGGCTGATGGCAACGCACCTCCCTCTGTGCCAAGCGCTCGGAGCCTGATTGCCACACGCAAGGTGACACCAGGGAGATATGTACTGCACGTAACTGGGCCACCTGCAAGCGCTATCTTTACTCGCATGACTTCGTGCCTGCGTGCTTGCATGCTTGCGACAGACTTGACATGGTAGACCCTTCCAAATATGGTTGGTTCGTTTCTTCCACAGCGCTTCATGCTGCTAGGTTCGCCCTGTTTACCCCCACATTCCTTAAATAACGGCACCTTGTCTTTGTCCCCGTTTGCGTTCTCACGTTTTTACGCTGCCATTTGGAGCACCAGTCGGATGACGGGCAACAGCTGGCTCCGCCACTTGCATCCAGCAGCCCGCGGCTGGGGTCCGGTGACAGCGGCTCTGAAAGCAGCAGCAGTGCGCAAAGTGTGGCGGATGAGCGTCTTGTAGATGAAATGGAGGTGAGCATGTGTTTGCCGCGCAACCTCCTGTATTAAGCCGCGCTATGCCATATTAATAACCGCACCCATAACCATCTTTCAGGCGCTGCGGGAGGAGCTCGGCCAAAAGACGACCCTGGTGGCAGGTCTCCGAGGAGAGCTACGCAAGTATACGGACCTCGCAATGCGCCTCGAACACCAGTTAAACGACCTCCGGGCTCACGGCGGGGACGCAAGCTCAGCCGCCACTGCAAAACCCCGCTATTGTCGCAGCCAATCGGACGCCGGCGCCCTTGGGAACACGACCGGTGTCGCGCCCAACAAGGGACTGGGACCCAGCGAGCAGCACATGCAGCAGCGGGACGTGGCCGTGGCCCTTGGTGTAGGTTCGTTAGCAGCGCCCGCAAGTGTGTCTCAGCCGAGCGAAGTAACGGCACCTGCTGGAATGATTCCAGATGGAGGCATGCCGCACATGCTTCCACCGCATCCCCAGGCGCAGGGCCTTGAGGGGGCCGCGCGGCTTGCCTTGTTTCGTGATATCCTGTCCCATGTGCAGCTTCAGGTGGGTCGTTCAGGTAGCCCGGCGCCGCCCGACTTGAGGGATGCTCATGAGCTGCTCAAAGGCAAGGAGATCCTCGACGCGGGTACAGAGAAGGTGATGCTGATAAAGCTGCAGAAGATGATCACGTGGGGTTGCGAGGCTGCGTGGAAGGCTTCGGTAGCGCAGCAGCAGGCGAAGTTCATGGAGCACACGGCGCAGCAGACAGCCCAGGAGCGCTCGGCCTGGGAGGCAGAGCGCGAGCAGCTACGGCAGGCACTGGAAGAGGCCCGTGCCTTAAATACGCAGGTCACACAGTCTGCAGCGCGGACGGTGGATGGACGCGGCTTGGACAAGGCGAACACGGAGGATGTGCAGGGCGACATTCGGCGCCAGCTTCGGGCCGCTCAGGATGAGGCGGCAAAGGCAAAGGACCAAGTTGCAGATCTTGAATCCGCTGTGGCATCGCTGAATGCTGATGTTCGCCGGCTTCGGAGCCAGCTTCGCAACAGCCGAGATGGCGTACAGCAGGAGACCGACGGTTCGGATCCCGCGCGAGAAAATGTTTCACGCGCTGACAGTACGGCGTGGGCAATGGAACGTAAGTTGCTTTTGACCACGATTACGGCACTGAATCAGGACCTAGAACAGGCACGGGCTGGATGCACCGTAGATTCCGTCGCTGTGGAGCACGGCCGTTCTCGTGCCGCTACAGAAGCGTCAGCTACGTCACCTCGCAGTGAGCCGGACGCGAAGAAGCTCACGCTTGTGGATGCGGCTCTGGAGCAGGCGCAAAAGCTGCCTGCCGAAAGTGATACGGCCCTGCAAGAGCCTGTCAGTCTGAGACGGCGGCTGGAGGATATGCTCGCCTCAGGGGCTGTCAGCCGCGACGCGGACCGTGGGGCAGTGGCGACGGCCGGAAGGTGCGTTAGAGACATGCATCATTTACAGATGGATCAGCTGCAGCAGGAGCTAAGTGCGGCTCAGGATGCCCTGGAGAAGCGAACTGTGGATGCAGAAGCGGCAGTGGCGCTGCACGAACAGCAGAGTGCGGCGCTACGGGCGCAGGTGGTCGAGCTGCGGCAAGAATTGGCGCTGACGGCGGCTGATTTGGCAGCAGCAGCTGGCTGGCGTGAGGATGACCAGCGCGCCTTGGCGGCGGAGCAGGCAGCGGTCGCGAACAAGGATTCATTGATACAGGAGCAACAAACGCTGCTACTGGCTATTGAGGTGGAAAGGAATGAGCTTAAGGTATGTAGTGTGATGCCGTTTGCCGGGCATGAACGGTGTGCCGGCTGAGCTTCCGGACCCTGATGCACATGGGGTGCTCTGCGCACAGGCGGCCTTCAGCAAGGAGGTGGGGGAGAAGTGCATCTTGGAGGAGAAGTTACGACAAGCGCGTGACGCCCTGGCGTTTGCATTACATACGGCCGAAAATACGAATGTGGTGAGCTCGCTGAGGGATTCGATACGGGGTCGAGCGGCGCGGCGAATCGGGGGCAGGACATGCTAGGTGTCGTCATCCACAGCTGCACCTGCATTGTGTTTTATGCATATGCAGTGTGTTATGTCTACACACGTTGATATCAGGTTACGAAAACGTAGCTAGGGCAACTTACGTGGTCTTGGACACAGGTATGGATTGCGTCTCCAAAGCCGGTAGCAGTAATCCATACATGTGGTTTTACTTTCGTTTCCTGCACTGAATTGTACGCATCTGGACATCATGGTTCGGGATTACTGCACGCCGGTAGCATCCGTGTGATTATTTTGTTTGAAACGGAGGTTGTAAGCCAGCCTCGTCTATGCGCCGGTGTGGGTGGCACTTGAAGGCTGTGGAGCAGCTATCTACGGCGGCCGGGGACCAGCTTGGCCTTGATCAGGAGGCAATCCTTCCTGTAATCGACATCGAAGAGGTGCGTGATGTCTTGGTACTGGCTCTAAAGCGCTGCATCGCAGTTGATGGTAGGGCCGTCAACGATGTGCTGGACGGCGAGAATGATCACAGCGCACTACCATGGCCATCTGGAATAATTAAGTGCCGTTCGCGTGCGTTTCACGTCGCAGCTGTGGGGCTATACAAATTACTGCAATCTTTTATACGATGCAGGCACTGCGAGTTAAGAGCAATGAATGCGAGCGTCTGCAGCGGCTTGTCGACGCCGGAACATGTGAGCTGGCGCATGTTGAGGCCCAGCTTGAAGAGACCCGCACAGTTATCTCGGCCATGAGAGCCGAGGCAGCCCGGGAACAGCCCCAGGTTGCAAAGCTGCAGGTGCTACTGGAGACCATGCAGCAGGCGCGGGAAGTTGCCGAGGTCGAGCTGGCTCGGGCCATTGTGGAGACGGAAGTCCTGAAGAGCAAGGTGTCAGACCTGGAGAACCAGGTGGAGAAGGTCAGCGTGGACGCTAGCTGGTGGCGCGGGCGGGCCGAACAAGCAGAGTCAGCTGCGGCTGAGGCGCGGGAGAAGATATCAGAGCTGCGAGCCTACGCTGCAGGGTTGCAGGCCGAGGCGCGTGATTTGCGCACAGCGCTGTCGGCAGAAGACAATGTCCAGGCGCAGCTGCGGGGGCAGGTGGAGTGCTTAGAGAATGAGCTGGAGGCACAGGCCTCCCTGGCGCAGCGGCGTGGGGAGGAAGCTGCCAAGATGGAGGCGGCCCTGGCTGAGTCCGAGCATCACCGGCACGACATCTCCATGGAAGATGCTAGCATGGCCACAGCTGTGTCGGCGGAGCTGGAGGCCGCACAGGGTGAGGCCATTGAGGCCCGGGAGCGAGTGCAGGAACTGGAAACAAGCCTTGCGGAGTTGCGGGTCCAGCTTGCTGAAGCCGTACACCGAGGCGATGCTCCACGCACCTCGCAAGAGGCTGATGACATGGAGCGGGGCCACCCGGAGGCGGGAAGGCGGTACGCGCGCACCGTGGGCCTGGAGCCGGGACCGCACTCCACCAAAACGCTGCGGCAGGAGCAACTAAATCAGGAGTCCAATGCTCGCCAGCGAAGCTATCATAGCGAACCGACACTGTGGGACCGCCTGCGCGCCGCAGACCTTGGCCGCGATGTGCTGCGCGAGGAGTTATCGGAGCTTCGTCGACAGCTACACGACGGCACTGTGACTGCGCTACAATGTACGCATGAACCGATGCCGCGGGTTTCAGAGCAGGCAGCGGCGTTCCGTGCGGAGCGGGCACGGCTGCAGGCAGACTGTACAGCCTTACAAACGGAGATGGACCAGTTCCGTTCGGGGCAGGATGGCGGGAGGATCGCTGAGGCACAAATAGAAGCTTTGCGCAGCCAGCTGCAAACCGCTCGTTCTGAGCTGCAAGCCGCCCGCGCGGACCTCCACGCGGCAAATGTGGAACTGTCGGTAAAGAGTGAGCTCATGGCCGCCAAGGACCGGTCGCTGGTGACCCTGCAGGAGACTGTGGATGCGCTAAAGCTGGCGTTGCAAGTAACCCATCAGGTAGGCCTGGGGATGCAGGACTTGGCATTTAATACTGGGTTACTGGCGACATTTGCGATGCACTATACATTTGGCACCCTGTCGGTACTGACAACTAAAAACGCTTGTTCCAACCAGCAATTACCTGTAGCTGTTGTACGGTAGCTCTACGTAATCTTCGAGCACTAGCTCGCCCCCGGGGTCTCCGCGATACCTGCTTGACGAGCTTGCGAACTGCCACTCGATCCCAGCGATTTGCTGGGATCGAGCCACCTACTAGAATCGGTGTCTCGGGCGCTTTCTGCATGTCTCAGTTCGTTCCAGTGCGTTATGGGCGTTCGGCAGTTCGGGCGATGATGCATCCGATCTTTTTCTACTTGCCCAATTCCTGTCTTTCGCTGGGGTCGTCTTCGGGGCCCAGTTGGCAGCAGGTGTTCGGCATCCCTCCGGCATGCCCCCGGGGTAGGATGGGTTGTCCCCTTTAAGCCGGTACGGCTAGCGACCGGTGCTAGCGGGGATGTGCTCAGATAGCGCATATACTAATGTGGAGCTCTCCCTGAGGCCTTGATGAGGGATCTTGGCTGGTGATGGGCATCAGGGACTCGTGCCCCAACAAAGATAGCTACGAGGTCGGGCCGGGCCACGAAAAGCCAACATGCGGATCCCATTTGTGAATATCGCAACCTACGTTGCTGGTCATTTATTGAGCTTCGTCGTATTATGATTTCATTCCGCCATGTCAGTATCATCGACTCGATGTGCTTGGTGAAGGTGGCTGAGTCAGCCGCGCAGCGTGGGTTCATTCCCTCTGTGTGCGCAGCTTGCTTACCCGTCGCGGTTGGTTGAGCTTTATTGAGCTTCATTCGTAGAGAGTGGCTCTTGGCTGCCGTCGTTAGCTGGATCTTTTGTGCAGGCCATAAGGCGTACAGGCGCACACATGTTTACCTGGCAATAATTGCATTCCGTAAAATGCCGTTTTGCAGAACCTGCAGCCAGCGGCGTCATTATCTGGACGCACCTCCGCCGAACCCTTAGCCGGGGACGGTGGCGGTTCAACAGACGGCGACCTGGACAGGTATCGAGGCACTGTGGCGGCGCTACAGATCAAGTTTGCGGACAGTGAGTCCACTATTCGCCGTCTTGAGAAACAGGTGGGCGCGCTCGGTGACTCCGGCATGCGACCTGTCTAGCAATGTATGCAGCTGGGATCACATCATGCAGGTGTGGGTGGCTGGATCACATCATGCTTCTCGCTTCCGTACTTTGGAAGTGCTTGCGCATTCTAGGTCGCAAACATGATTCCATCTGTCCGAGCAGATTACATCACTTTGGCGTCGTGAGAAATCATAGCTCGTTAATACAAACGCAGCTTGGAAGGTACCCTGCACGCATTTGCGGTTAGGATAGCTCAGTGGAAAGGCAGGCTGGGGGCCCTGCTACCGCGCCGCGGTCATGAATGATTTGGAGATCTTACGCCGCACAGCAGCACCCTAGGTAGCTATGCAACCCAGAAATCACTTCTTTGTGTCCAACACGTGCAGATTCCTTCATCAGCATCGCAACCCGTACCGCCACTAACAACCAATCGCTAACCATGCCGCACACCTTGGTTCACAGAGTTCACAGCAATCCTTGGTTTTCTGGTGTCGTACTCTTTTTATTGATTGAAAGTCTTGAGTTTGTTTTGGGAACTACTATAGCCCCGGGACTGTTGCCTGTCTGTGGTTCCAGGTGGCGGCTCTTGAGACCAAGCTGAGCGCCGATGGTGGACCCTCGCCGACGCCAACGGCCATACATGCGCTGTCCTCGAGCAGAAGGCGCTCCTCGCAGCTGCAGCCGCAGCAACTGCCTGCGAACGATACGCCCTTTGCTGACAAACAACTTAAGGAAAAGGACGAAGAGGTATGTCTCCGCCGATTGCATGTTCTTTGGGAGGAACACACCGTGCAGGGTGTATGTGGGTTGTTGAACAATACGGACGAAATCGGCGTGTAAAATGCGTCTTACGTCTGCTATGAGTGCAGAACCTTACCGGGCCGCTTATATTTATCCTTTTGGAGAGCGTTGAAGCTCAATACGTCTCTTGTGCAGGTGGTGTGTATGTGTGCTGTGCGGAATCGACAGTGAGCCCGGTTGCCCTGCCCTTACCCTACCCTGTGCTTGCATCAGAACGCCCGTCTGCTACAGGAGGTAGAATCCACAAGAGGCTCGGCGCCGGTTGCTGCAGCGGACCTTGGACATGCTGTGGGAAGCTCGCCGCTACATGGCTTGCCTGGCGGAAGCGCTGAGGCTGTCAGTACAATGACCATCAACAGTTTGCAGATGCAGTTGGAGCAATGGCGGAACGTGAGCGAGGATTTGCATGCGCGTTATCAGGCGAAGAAGGAAGCTGTCCGACGGCTTCGTGACCAGCTATCGAGGGAGCAGAAGCGCCGTGCGGATGAACAAGTCCAAGGTCAGGTGCAGCTGGAAGCAGCATCACAGCGGCTCGTCCGGCTTGCAACGGTAGGTTCGGCGTGTTTGTGAGCGGCTCCCTATCGATCGGCCTTACCAGGCGGATTCGTTACCGAGCTGGAGTGTTGACGAAGGGATTGCTTCAAGCGTCTGAGGGACTGACATTTTGTTGGCGTATAGGTACATTGTGTGCGGCATGCGTGCCCATAAATTTGCTCTCATGAGCAAATGAGCAATGGTCATGCAAAAACAATGGCCAGGTTGGCCAATTTTACCATACGGCCAGGGTTCCAGCATGCCGTTTCGGGTTTTCCACTCTTCACCGCCTCCCTCCTGACTGCAGGACCTAGGCACCGTACTACGGCGCTGCATCGCCCTAGATTTGCAGTCTATATCTGCGACCACGCTTACTACCAGTCCACGCACAATTCCCAGCGGCGGGGCCTTGCCGGATGATATCAACGCAATTACCGCGCTGCTGGCAAGGCAAGGAGCTGCGTTGGTCGAGTCCCTGGAAGTGGCACTGGTGCGTCGTTCGGACAGGGTTGAGCTCCGAGAGGGAGCACAATAAATAGCGCGCACACACGGAGCCGCTAGGTTGGTGTAACGTTGTCATTTCCGAACTGTACGGCACGGCAACGCCCGTACAATGAAAGTAGACACGCCATGTCTTTTACAAGACACACACACACATATCTATATATATATAGATATAGATAGGTCAAATACACCCCTTCGCGTTTTCGGGTTGTGAGTCGTATTAATTGCCCAAAATCTTGCTGGGAGCCGGAATAGTACACCGAGCGTTTCTGATCTTGCCACGGGTTGACGACTTGGAAAGTTCCTTAAGGTTCGCAACGGGTCAGAGGATTTGGGAACGGAACGGAATTGTTATTACCAAGCATCCCTAAGAACGTTTACATGTGCGCCTCTGGGTTAGGTAGTTACTTGTTCATCTTGGACGTTTCTGCTGCTGCGGCGCAATTTGGCCCAAGTTCCGGATACCGTCCCAGCAGCTGGTGCCTTCCCGCGCGGAACGGGCGTCAAACAACAACAGCGGATTTGATACGGTCTATAACCTGACTAGCCAAGCTAATCAGCGGTCCCTCACCACAAGCGCATCTGGAGCGTCATGATATGGCGGCGTTATTAAGCTCCTTTCCTTTCATTTCGTAGTTAGGATTTCAGGGCAGTGGTAATCGCCTAAAAATTGTGCCGTAACGTGTCCGCTGTGGATGACACGCACGTAACTTTGTTCCCTTATATTCGGCCCTGGTGCTGACGGTGTCTCGACGTGGCATGGCCCGTGGTCCCTTGGATAATACAGGACCAGTTGAATACTGCGCGAGAGGAGAGGACACTTTTGACGGCACAGCTGGCCAACAAGCAGGCATTGCTGGACGAGCTGCGCTACAACATGGCGAACCGGGGCATGTCAACGCCCGGGAAGACCGAGGCGGTGGCAGGGGCAGTCAGCAGTGGGACCTCAATGGCTGGCTCTAAAAACAGCCAGGCGTCGCCATTGCCGCTTGGTGTGAGCTTCACCTCCAGGCCCACAGACATCCGGCAGGTCAGCGATCTGGCCAGTTTGCTGCTTTGCTGCGCACGGCAGTGCTTACACGCTGGTATTGAATTGTTTTGCAACTATTTCAATAAGTGGACAACCGCGTTACCCTTTCGCAAAGCGTCCTGACAGCAATTGATTCCGCCCCAAACATTTAATCTCAAACTCGTTGCCTTTGTCGCCTGCAAAATGCCCTGCCTCGCTTTCCGCGTCCCCGCCTCTGTAGGCCACGCCGGCCGCAGCTGCTACCTTTGGGGGATTGGCTGAAACAGACAGTGGTTTTATCCCGCCGGTTGCTGGGCTTGTTGCGCCGCTAGCAGCAGACGCATCCCTGACGCCGACGTCTATGGGGTCTCGAATATCTGGCAATCTTCATTCGGCCACAGTCAACCTAGCACAGGATATGGCCACCCTTTCAGCGCAGCAGGCGGGCTTACGGAGCACGCTACAAGGTTTCGAGCAGCGCCTTGCTCAGCAGGCAGTTAGGGCGCGGTCCATGAATGCAGCGACCTACCCATCTGGCGCAACCACAGCCTACCCGCTCAGTACAACGTCTTCCTACCCAGCAGTCTCACCGCTACGGTCCCGCACCAATAGCATTCCTACGGACGGCTTCACTTCAATGACCGCTGCTGTCCCAACTGGCAGCCCTCCACATGCGTACGTGGGAATACTTTCAAGCAGTCGCGCAGAGCCGCGCACTCCATTGGGCCCTGGCAACGCCGGGGGCAGTCTGCATAACGGCTCGCGCAAGACGCTTAGTCCATGCGGCCAGCTGCTTTTGCCTAACGTTGGGCACTCGATGCCTTCCCCCGAAGGCTCCCGGGTATCGGAGGTATTGGGCAGGGACGTTGCGAGCGTAGCCGGCTTTCGCTCTCCAATACGGCCACAGTTTTTAAGTAGCCCGAGGGCGGCCCGTGCAGGGACCAATGATGCATCACCGGGAGCTTTAGGATGGTCGGCATCAGCGGGATCGACATCACCTCTAATGCTGTCACGCGAACGCCATTTAAAGCTAGCCGACGGGGGCCTATGATCTGGAAACGGCCGGGACATCTGCACCCAGGCGCGTTGACTCAGATGCGCCCAAACCACTGCTTCTTTACATCGAGTCCTGTCATGGGGCCGATTTACGTGCGGGGTGGTACTTGGCTGGTCAGGCGCACGAAGAGGTGTTCCGACCTCGTTGCGAATAAACAACTGGTTTCTGCATGCTTAGTGAGGGTGATTGCCAGAAGGGCTTCGTGTCTGCATGCAAGCGAAGGCAACCCCAAGCACCTACCGTAATCAGGAAAACTGTGGATAGTATGGCTTACATGTACCCTACACCCAAGTAGGCTCAGGTGGACCCCCCCAAAAAGCACCAAAAAGTTATGTTTGTCAACGTTGATGGATTCCCATTCTTCGCAAGGGATCATCATCGTTGCATGCATAATGAGTCTTTTATGGGCGTCCTATCTAAACGCAGCCGCGGTCAGCGGTTGGGGAGCCACAGGGCTGGCTTGGATTTCTTGCAAACGAATTGCAAGAGTTATAACATCACCCGCTGTGCACTGTTTTAACTTGTAATTGCGGTAAAACCTTCAGTAAACGATGTTTTGTGGTCTCCACATTTCTATGTGCACTGCTATCGTAATGTGGCGGTCTCTCGCCAGTCTCTCGGGGGGACAGAAAACCGTCGCACGAACATAACACCATATTAACGGCTGTTTGTGCTTGTGGGCCCGTTGCCGTGTGATCCTATGGGCTACTGTACTGTAGAGCTTGTCGAACTGCGTGAAAGTACATAGGAAGCTGAGCACTGTAGCAAAGTAGAACGATCTACCTGAGAGTGTCCCTACCCGATACGATTCCCGCGCGTCCTCCGTTTCACTTAACTATCGGAGCCATATAATACACTGTCACGACTTCACGAATACACGATACAAGCATCATCACTAGTACGTAGAAACAAGGTCCAAATTTCGACTCAGTTCAATTACCCGGCCTCGTACGGTCCACTGGCGTACGTCACATTTGCCGTCGCCAGGAACTAGTCATGCCGTGCACAACCAGGCCGCATGATTTCAATCGTTGATGCCGTATTACCCTTTCCATCCAGAAAGCCCTGGGACTATTCATCATCGAACATAGTTTGATAGCATGGTCAAGGTGTTGCACCCGTACACACTTTCGCCCCCACCTAGGGTCCAGCTGTGTCACAGCTGCACAATCTTAGTACAGCATTAAATACGTTTATCTTTTCATTCCCAAGAGCGAATAGGCTTCCCAAGGTCATATAAAGCAATTCAACAAAATGAAAGGAGAACGGACAAGAAGCCCCGGTTCAAACCAAAGGCGACGGTTTAAGGCGACGGGTTGCATGCTTGAAGTCAAGCAATGGTGCCCTCTCCCAACGCTATCGCACCCCCTCGAAATCCTTCCGCACATCAGACACCATGGCAGATACTCGACTGCGGCATTCCTTGAGCTTATCCAGCTCCTCTCGCTCGTCGTACTGCGATGTGTATGGCTGGCAGCTGAGCTCCGGAGCCGGTCGCGGCATTGTAGACGCGATGCGCCGGTGGAAGGCCTCCACCGGCTCGCTGAACACCAGCTCCTCGTACACCTGAGAATCAGGGAAGAAACTTATGCTGCTAAACTTCGTCAGGCTCGTTTCAATCGATGTCCATAACTGAGGTCTCATCGGGCGAAAGACAGACGGCACTCGCAATTCCCGCCTGACACCACATCACCAACATCGGTAAATCCACAGAATCTGTGCAGTTGTACTGCGCCTCCGCCCAGTGATATTGCGGCTTTCGGCCCGCGGTAAGCGTAGTTCCTCCCTCTAGCCCGGGGCACAGTCTTGCTGAACTCGCCAAACTGCTGCAAAATACCCCACGACATCGGACGTTAAAGCCTTTGCCGTTTTTCACACGCGGCTGTGCGCATACTGACCTCGCTCATGACCGGCTTCTTAGTTGTGTTGGGCGTGCTTTCATTTTCGTACAGCTTGAGACGATGCAGGATGGAAACGTCCTTTTCTCGGCTGTCAGGCGTAAAGCTCAGCTGCAGGATTGCACACGGTGCACAAACGCAATCGAACGGAGTAGGTGCCTCCAATGCGCGTCGACTATCTCCCTTTCAAGCCCTCCAACTTTCAAGGGACGCGTTCCGTAAGACCCCAATAAGGTGCCGAGCCAGGCCATACCATAGTGGCAACTGCAAGCGGTTTGCATTCAAGCTGTGCATGAGTACCTACATCTAGTCCAAGGAAACACACCAGTGCGACATGTGAACAATGAATGCACTGAAGGTTGTGAGGCACTGAAGCTGGGATTGCGCGCTGGATGATAACAACAAGCTGTTGTGTGGTGTTGCACCTCTTTATAAGCACGTTACGTTTTGGTACTTGCCGTTTCCCTACTTGCATGTACTTGCCCAAAGCGATACCCCTTTAGGCAAGTACATGCAAGTAGGGAAATCATTCCGTGGGCAGGGTAGTCCCATCGATTGGTGCATTGGTGTTGGTTGTGCTTGACCAGTCCATGGGTTGCATTGCGCGAGACCTCTCCGAGGACTTTATTTATCTTCATTTGCATGAATCTCCGAATGCCGGAATTACCCGCAAGAAAGCAATGCGTTACTCTTTCCTGACGCGCCATCTACCATCCCAATCCAGGGAAGGTGTATATCCGCATCTTAAATCGCACAGTAATTACGCATGTGGCTTTTGCCGGACCGTTTCTCACGGCTCACCGTAATATTGATGTCGAACTCGCCCCAGCCCTGCTCCGTCACCTCATAAGGTGGCTGCAAAACGACCCGGTGCGGATTGTTGAACGTGTGGTGCAGCTCAAATGTAACCTGGGGCGAGATGGAGGTCACACAGCGAAGCCACGTTGCGAGACAAATCATGATCTGCCCTGTGAGCAATTAATGATATCGAGCTGCTTGCCTGCGGTCAGTCATTTGGCGGTTCATGAATGGCGGAGCGGCACAGAACGCGAAAACGTCGCTCTGGGCGCCACCCACCCCTTTTGAGACCAGAGTCACCTCCATCCGTTCTTTTCCCCCACCCACCCGGGCCCCATACAGTACATGCTACCAAGGCGGACCGCGCCTGGTCGTATTAATACTTATACCGCTTTCCCTTGCAGCACTAGGAATTCACAAGCATGACCCAACCGAATAATCCCTAACTGACCCCCTTTGATTTCCATGTCTGCCTGCCAGTTTTAACTTGTGAGCCAGGACAACTAGCCTTGAGTCCTGACTAAAGAAACCGACAACGACGGCAGCCTAAGACCCGAGCACTGCTCGTCACTCACCTTTTGCACGATGTGGCTGATGTCCTCATTGTTAGCCGCCTTGAGGTAAACAGTCCAGCGGTGAGTGACCGTATCGCTGGCCTGCGCGGAGGTGTGTGGTGCGGGTAGGTAGAGGTAGAGGTGGAGAAGAGAACAGACAGGGACCGGTCCACGTGAGTTGGCGCATGGGGTCCTAGAGGCCCGCAAACCCCGCATGGCGTGTAGTTCAGCGTCCCGTGTTCGACATTTCCCTAGTTGGCAACGTAAAGCGCAACAACACACGCGCGGACAGTGCATGGTCTGCTGGACGTAGTACATGCCCAGGGCCTGGTCACAGGGCTAAAGGCGAAACCATGGGCCACAAAAGGTACACGGCATTTATGCGCCTACGTTACGTGCCCAACCCAAGCAGGACTGAAATAATATCCCCTATGTTTTCGAGCGAGGTGGCCATCGTCACAGGTCACATGCGCTGTCTGTGTCGCAAGTCCCGCCATTACAATGTACGGCCCAGATACGTCCGCATACAAGCTATCGTTTCCGAGGCGCTCGGCCGTCCTTATTAGTTCAGCGCAACAGCGCTAGCTGTTGCAAATGGTCGGCGCAAGTGTATCCAATGCGGGTAGCAAAATAGCGCTACACAACATAAAAGAAGCCTAGGGCAAGACAAATCCAGGAGTACATTAGTGCTTTTAACCGGCATGCTCACTATTTGTCATGCGCTGACTTCTCTTCTGAGAGAAGGCTAGTTCTTGCACGAAAGTACGATACTGTCGTACTAGTGATTGTGAGTAGTTATGCAAGTCTATGGGTGCTTCCAACGGCATCCGCCGTTGAAGAGCATCACTAATTAGTAGGTTTAACTTTCTAGTCGTTACGTATTTAGAGGCATGGACGGTATGGACCCACCAGCCCACCCATACACATTCCTCGGCCTCATTGTGTGCACGCTAGGGCCTGAGTGAACAGTTGTTCCGGACTGGCTCCGGGTTTATTGGTGTGATGCATCAACCGGCCACTATATGCAACTTAAAACGTCGGTTACTAACACGTTGCTGTCGCAGGTTCATAGTCGCTAAGTTTGTTAAAGCCATTCGTGTACAGCAGGTCCCGTCGCTAGAGGCTTATCAGAATGTAACGTTCTGAGGACAAGAATGCACATTATCATCATACAGCAAGTTGATGGGATCTAATTTCCTCCCCTAAGTTCGCTATACAAAGAAAACTTCTGTCCAACCCTACGGATACACCTCCAACGGGCCTGACCTTTACCTATATCCGACGCCAGGTTATTTCTTTATCCCCGGCCCCAAGCTGCCAAGCCAAGCACAAGCCACTTGAGCTTGCCAGTCAGGCACACGCCTCCATTTACTTCTTACCGCTATGGCGGAGGGTGTACAAAGGAAGTAAACCCATCGATCCTGATCAACAAACCCGGATTTACCCCAGGGCAAGGCCGGTAAAACGTTATTACCACACCTGTTAATAATTACCTTTTTGCCGAGCCACCACGCACAAGTGCCAACTACCACAGGCAAAATCATCTCGGTGTCGCGAAGTCGGCGATCTCCATGTTCCTGGTCGAACGTACAAGTCCATCAAGCCTCTCGCCACACTTTCGGGCTGCGGATATGCGGCGCTTACGTCTATGAAAGTGCCGTCGTCCATCCCGAACAAATAGCGACTTTGTCGATACCGGTTTCCGTCAGCTGGACCGGCACAAGCACACGGACCGTCCCTGGGTCTGTCAGAGCAGGCGGCTCGTGGCTTAGGAATCCAGAAGCAAAACAACACTCGTTCTGGTCATTTAATTGTAAAGGCTCATAAGGATAAGGAGAATTTGATGCTGCCGTGAGCTTGGCTCTGTTGGCGGGGCAATATACTATGTAAGCGTAAGCTCTACTATCCAACAAGGTAACTATGAATTTTACATTTGCTCCCAGGAATTCATGGCAGGATTATAAACAAAGCGCAAACCTAGCGACAAGGGTTAACTTAAATGGTACGGCATGCCATGGCGCTCAATTTGCCAGGTTGCCAGTAATAATCTGGTTATCTTTCGACGTTGAACGTTAGTAGCAGTTATAATCGTCTCTTACGTTGCCGTTGGCATGTTGGCTTACCGGTAATCCTTTCCTGCTTTAGCGGAGCAACACCTCTCCTTTCGCAAAGCACAATGTTCAATGCTCTATTTGCCGACGAAGCAGGCCATTCTGAGAAGGCAAGTTTCAAAGTGGTTGCGACCTCGTTCTTATGCACACGAAACACAGTTGCGTCGTCACTAACCTTGCAGAGCGCAGAGCCTGCCTTGAAAGAGAATGAAGAAGATGCTAGCAAGTTAACGTGAGTTTATTGGAAGCACGGGTGAGGTAACGGACCTGTTCCAGTCGGAGGTAACACTCAAGGTTTTGGCAACGCAGGACTGCGAAACCGCTGCTAAACTTTTGGAGCGTTGCAGCGGCCGTCACAAGCACTGTCAAGGCTCGTGCCGATGAATTGGTGAAGAGCGTGGTCGATACGGACTGGCGGACTGAACTCAGCCAGTTCAGCCGCGAGGTCGGCGAGGAATCGAAAACATTAAAGGAAAAGACTGCGGAGCTGGTTGAGCAACTTCCTGAACAGGTGGTCCATTTACCTGAAAAGGTTCGTTGCCATACAAGCTAAGCGATTGGCTTCGGGGGCCGAGTATACGTACCGAGGGGTCCCCGTCCTGCAGGCCGAGGAGGCGCTGCATCACCTGCCCGGCCAGGTTCACTTACCTAAGGAAGTGGGCCAAACCCTCGAGGGGGTTGGAGTTGCTTTCGCACAGTTTGGCAAGTCATTGCTGCAAGGGACTAAGGAGCTTATTGACGAGGTGAGCTAGAAGGTGCGCGTTTGCACAACGTGCTCGATGTTGAGAAATGACCATATTCAGCGGTACCTCGCAGCTTAAAGATGGTGTGGAAACCGAGATTGCGGTGGCTTCACGTGAGGGCAAGCGCGTCGGACGGGGCAAGTCGGCGAACTCCGCCAATGTGAAGCTTGCGTCCGTAACGGCCAAGTATAACCGCTTTGACGCGGAGGTAATCACGGGTTGATGGGATGGGGTTACGCGTCTCGCCTCCATGGTGGTGTCCTGGTGTGTTGGCAGTACCTGTACTTACTTAGCCGTCATCACCTGGCAACTGTGTTGTTGCCACTACGCCATGCATTAGCAAGCCTTGCAAATCGTGGCGCTGCTGCGATGCAACACCATCAGTGCATGCTCGTTTTCCTGCCGGCATCCTAAGCGCGGTCAAACTCTTACATTCTCCCTCAAATGTCCAGGTTGCGGCCATGCAACGCGACAGCAGCACCTACTGCGATGAACCGGAGGATGGCGATGACTACGCCCGGTGGAGGGCTGGGTTCAGCATTGAGGGCGTCAAGACGGATATCACCCGTATCCTGTCTGACAACGCCTTTATGACCGAGCTGCAGTCCCGCCTGGTCCCGATCATTGTCGAGTACGATGATTTCTGGCATCGCTACTTCTACCGGTGGGCAGAGCAAATGCAAGGGAGGGACAACGCACACCATTCTACCGTATGATCGTGATGAGCAGCTATAGACTGTCCGTTTGCATTATCATGAAAGCGTTTTAGTTCTTAGGCTTTCCTGCTGGGAAAATTTCGTCAGGGTCTTCATGTGTGTGGTTTTGCTTCTGTTCACCTCAGCTCAGCCCATGAACTGTCAACCGCGCCACAAACTTGGAGCGCGTAATGCAATATAGCCAAAGCACCAACATATACTTCCATTATCTTCTGGGCCGATGGAAAAGCTCGTCACCTTAACAGTCAAAGTTCGCCTCGTCTCGGGCAGCGTAAGCTGGTGCCTGACTAGGAAACTGCTGTCTTCACCTTCACCTGATGGGGAGCCGCTGTCTCCACTGCACTGTGCAATACCTTATACCAAAATTACCAAGCAACGTGCAATCCAACAACGTGTGGATACTTATATTGAGGATTAGCAGCATTGGTAATCCAGGAAGAAAAAGGGTTACCAATCCGCTACTGACGTTATCGCACAACTGCTGGGACTGCACTCTTTTTTGAAGGTTGCACAAACTGCAGCAGAAAGAGGAGCAAAGACAGCAGCTGGCGCAGCGAGCAAAGACGTTGCAGGAGGACGAGGTTCCGCTGGGCTGGGGGGACGAGGACGAGGTGCACCCAATGTCTCCGAGTGCACCTGATGGCCAGAAGCTGTCCTGTGCAACTGGATCAAACATGCCCACCTCGGAGGTGGCGAGCACACCCGCTCAAAAAGACGACGAGGAAGCCAGCACAGAGGACGAGCGTCCTAAACAAGATGAATTTGCAAGCACGTCTGCATCCAGGTTCATGGACATTCCAGCGAAAGAGCTCCAGAGCGTCGGACCCGCTGCTGTGGCGATGGTGGTTCCAGCGGCTGCAGGTCTTGCGGCATTAGCTTCAGCAACAAGGAAATCTACGGGCGGGGAACGGAGGTCACACAGCGGAGGTGGGGCTAGCACATCCGGCATCAGCGGCGGCACTATGGTGGCGGATGTCGGCCATTTGGAGGCGGAGCCTCATGCAGAAACGTCGAGCGATAGCAGCGCCAAGGAGTGGTGCGTTGTGTCATCAAACACCCAGCAAGCGCTATCACCCACTAAACCGGCTGCGACAACAGATAGTCCAGTAGAAGCAGCCGCACCACAGCCATCGGGATCCTCGCTTGCCGAGTCAGCTGGTGATGACGCTGAGCCGACCGCCCGGCCACCTGAGGCAGATGCTCCCGTGGACACTATTGAGACCAGCATCATGAAACCCGCTCCAGCAAGGGAGGAGAAAGCGCGTCCGGCTGCGGAAAAAGCGAATTGCGCAAAGCAGGTGGCGGCAGACGGTGTAGAGGAGGAGCTTGATGAGGACTGGGGAAACTGGGACTGAGGGGTTGAGGGTGAATTATATTGCTGATTTGGCCTTTCCGCTATGCGCCTCATACTTTGAGGCCTGTTGGGAGGGGGTGTAAGCGATGATACCCTACCGTGTTGGCAGAGGTGCTAGCCTAGGAATGTATTTGGATCTGCTGTTGCTACTGTAATAGTAAGGAACTTGCTGTCGTGTGATGTACATTCGCACGATGTATGTTCAAGTTATATAGCTCTTCGCAATCGAATGAATACGAGCATTTCTGTGGTGGCGGTGCTTGTATGTGCAGCCGATAACCCTAAATTTTGTTCGGCATAGGATGACCTGCCAAAGCGGAAGGTCATGATAAATGGCGTTTGTACATAGCGTGATTAGAACCCGCGGATATTTATCAGCGTTGTGCATTCAATAACAGTATTAGTGCGCATTTTGTAAACAGCACTGATGGGTATCGGGTTCGCTTAACGAGCATGGGTATACCAGGGTTTCTGCCCTCAATGCACACTGGGTGGTGTTAGGTAACTAACACATATTGCCTCCAGAAAGTACACAATATATAGTTATCAGCTACAATGAAATAAAGAAGCTGCGTGCATTTCGTTTTATTAGCTATAGAACGTTCTTATCATTATCAGCACAGCAGTGGTTCCCTGACTAAGGGAATTATAATAACGTATTTTACAACCGATGCGTAATTACTGATCTGTTGTGATTCAAGACCTGTATGAGTCGTGTGTAGCATCTTAGCTATGCAGTTGAGAAAGACCAGCTATGTCTCAGAGGGTTTCAGAACAGAGATACAACACACGAGTCGACCTGCATTTTTGGTCGGATATATTACATCCTCAGACGTCGGTCTGGGACGGTGTGACAGGCTGTACAAAGGCCCCCCCTCATCAACTTGGTGAGGGGGGAGTTCACCAGTCCTGGTGGTGCCCTTATCTTCCCCAATGCCAACAGTCTGGGCTCTGGTGTTGTACCTCTTTTATATTCGCTCAGCAAAGGCTTGATCGGAATATGTCCAGACAAGTGGTGGCCATCCCATATACTAACCGTAGATAGTTGCGTTGTCCATCCATGGTGCGGGTTGGTGGCTGGTTCGGGGTTCGGTGCTTGATAGGATAGGCCAATGCATGCTTCATCCTGCTCCGTCCCCACGCCTACATACGTCAACTAGTACGAACCGTGCACGACAAACCATGCGTCCGTTCCGGGTGCAGCAAGGCATCCTTGAGGGAAAGCTATGCAGCTCCTGCAAGCTTTGCGAAGCCAGGCCGTTTCTTGCGCTCGCTGACAAATGAACGTGGGAGTTGCATGGCTAGTAGGTTTACCCACCCATGCGCGCTTTGTCTGCACCATAACATCCCAGGTGATGGTCGCTATTCTGTTGGGCAGCATGCTTGTGCCACACGACTTGTCACCCATTGTTCCCATGCCGCATGGTCGCGGTGCTTCCAGTTGGCGAGACGGCTGCATGCAACATCACATACAGGGTCTTCTGTACGGAAGCACCATACCATGCGTGAAGCCGCCCTTAGATTCGCTGTCAGACCCAGTTTGTGAGGAGAACGGACGATCATGTAAGCCCTCTTGCCACGTTACATACAGAGACGGGCTCCGCACAACAAACGAAGCACGTAATTTGGTAGACACGCAGAGTACGTACGCGCAGGCACATCTGCACGCAAGCCCTGTTGGCACGCAGCTGTACAGCCATCAAGCACGGAACTCGCCGCATTACCGCCCGCCTCATGTAGCTCCTTGACCTCTTTCCCCAACCAAGTTCCCTGCGCACTGATTGTGTGGACCCGCTATCTACTCAGTACACCTTGCCATCTACATACGGCACACACGCACGCACATGTGTGTGTGTGTCACGCACACCAGCTCGGTCTTCCATGCCATTTGGCTATACAGGGGACTCCCCCCTACACGCATACATGCATAACAGTCCATCACGCACTGGGCGTGAACTTGGTGGCGAAGGCAAAGGCGTTGTTCACGCCTGGGTTGGCCAGGTGGTCGTTCAGGTTCTCAATGGGGCCCTTGCCGGTCACAATGGCCTGCACGAAGAACCCGAACATGGAGAACATGGCAAGGCGGCCGTTCTTGATCTCCTTGACCTTGAGCTCCGCAAACGTGTCTGGGTCGTCAGCAAGGCCCAGTGGGTCAAACGACTCTCCCGGGTACAGTGGGTCCAAGCCCTCGCCGGCTGGGCCGCCATTCACACGGTAGCCCTCCACCAGGCCCATCAGGATGACCTGCGTGATGCATATGTGCGGGGCGCAGATCGAGGGGATGGAGTGCTGAAGAGCGGCGGGGATGTCCTGGCTGCCTTCCTTTGGTGAGATGATAGATCCTTTGAAAACCGCCCGCCCGGCGCTGTGTGGGATATACAGCAAGCCTCACATTATGCCTCCCTCGGATCCAGAAAGCCATGGAATGGAACGCAAGCAAAGCAAGCACCCCGGGTGGCAGCCGTGGCAGGATGCAAGGCGGGCTGGCCTGGCCCGGGGCGGGTGGCAGATAGAAGCATATCAGGCGATCCCACCCAATAAACTGAACACCATGCATGCATGCTTCTAACCCCGGCAGCATGCATGCCGTTTACCAGCGCCCAATACTACTGCGCCCTTTATTTGAGGCACCGCGCGCCCCTACCTGGCACGCCAGCGTGGCGACGATGTTCTGCGCATGCACCAGAGACGGGTTGCCCAGGTAGTCCAGGCCACCCTCCTGGAAGATCTGGGCGCCGGCCTTGAACCACACGGCCTCACCGAACTGCACGCCGCTCTTGGACAGCAGCTCAGGGGTCACGCAGCCCAGAGCACCCAGCATAGCCCAACGCGCGTGGATCAGCTCCAGCTCGCGATAGCGCTTGAAGGTCTCCGGGTCCGCAGACAGGCCAGCAGTGTCCCAGCCGTAGTCACCAGGAAACTCGCCGGTCAGGTAGGCAGGGGTGGCATTGTCGCTGTAAGGGCCTGCGGGCGCACATATATATTGCACAGACGATCAGATGGCATCGACCGCCTCGAGGCACGCACAGACGACGACGACGACGAAAGCAAGCGACCAGGCCGGCCAAAGGCAAGGCAACGATGCTCGGAATGAATATATATGTCACGGCGACACGGCGTACGCGAATAAGACCTAGCTAAAATCGAAATAAAGAAAACGCTAGATGTCATCGAATCAAAGTCCTGCCTGCAAACCAACGACGCGCCCCCTAACTGCTGTTGCCATGGTAACGTACATACGTAATAACTTGCCCAACCCCCTCGGCAAGCATGTGACGGAATTCCAGATCTGCCAGACGCAACCTACCAAGCCACTTGGCGCGGTTCGGGCCGTACCACTCGAGGCCAGAGCTCTTAGGGGCAGCAGCAGGCTGTGGAGTTGCATGCCGAACATATACAGACAACGGGCTCCGAGTCAGAGAAAAAGATCACGATAATAAAAGTGTCAACAACGCGTCACGACAAAGTGTTCAAAAAAGAAAACGGACCTTGGCAGCGGCCTTCTTGCCAGTCGCCTTGCAGGCGACCTGCAGAGCCTTGCGCGAAGTGGCGAGAGCGAAAGCCATTCCTGTAAGATGTGGTGATCAGACTCAAACCGTGTGGGAGAACTGATAACGAAGACTAGTGCGCCGAGCGCCTTTTTGTAGCGAAAAGAAATCTTGATGCCGTACCCATCGCCCCAGCAGGGGCACGATACAGAGGTTCGCGCAGATCACGGCCGAATACGCGCTCAAATACTGAACGTCACACAGGTTATCACTTCCTTCCCATAACGCCGAGCGAGGAAGAAGTCCTTGCTTCCACATTCAGAGCTTCTAAAGTGCAAGTAACAACGCAACAGATGGAAACACCAATATCGACATCGCTGTCCCTCGTAATCAGATCATGTGAGAAAACCGAATTTGCGAGTCGAAATGCAACCCGTTATCGGTCGCGCAACTTTTGGTTTGGGGCATCTTCGAATCTTCTGAGCACAGAAGCCCCTGCTTCATGAAGGGATCCTGGACGCTGAGCAATCTTATGTGCGGATTGGGGGAAAGGGGCCAGGTTCGCGCCCTACAGCATGGGCGTTGCAAATCGGCGGTTAGTCGCACCGTCCGGGCCGCACGCCGCAACCAAAGATTCGAAGCGATCAAAGACATGTACGGCGTACCTAGATATTACTGGCATCTTACTTTGCGTGAGCCGTAAGTGTCGAGCGCAAGGATCGAACGTTAGTAATAACACGCGACTGACAACCGTCG
The DNA here is from genome assembly GCA_019650235.1 of Volvox reticuliferus. NCBI lineage: Eukaryota > Viridiplantae > Chlorophyta > Chlorophyceae > Chlamydomonadales > Volvocaceae > Volvox > Volvox reticuliferus. Next base: position 651,095 of record BNCP01000043.1, read on the forward strand.
GGAGCAACTGACAACCGAACGCGACACGAACGTGCTGCCAACACAGACTGCATTCTGTCGATGTCGTGCCGCCTATTTAACCGGCTTGCAAAGGCGATCCACAGGTCAAGCGACACCATACTATATATACAATACCATGAGAACATAGACTGCGGTACCTCACAGTCCATCCGTGCCCCCATAGTCTCAACGAACACTCCAGACAAATCGATGCCCTGCTTGACTGCACACACGGTTGCAGCAAAGAAGCCGTTGGGGATGGGACCTTGCAACCGTCTCTTGTGTACGTGAAACACATATGCTGCTATAGTTCGTGCGGGTGTGGGTTCTGTAAGTGGTCTGCGTGTCAGTGTCGTCGCCGGCTTTCATGCCGGTTGCAACCTGTTTGTCTCAGCAAGCCAGGAGACGTGTGGCCACTTATCCTGCACTCGTGGTCTTCAACCCCTACCAGTACGTAACCGGCGGCGTCACGACCAATTCACCACGCACCAAGTGGAAACGGCCCCCAAGTGGAAACGCAGTCGTGAGCAAAACTATCTGCAGTGTCATGTCGCGACATCTACTGTCATGCCACGCCACGCACTCAATCAGCTAGACCCTAGGGCTCTCAATAACGGGTGTTGGGACAGACAGTTGACTCGTGACCGTCAAACACTGTTTGCGTCACTGAAGCTCACGGCTCTTGCCAGCACGGCTCAGTGCTTGATGAGTTTGCTGAGGTCGTGTGCCCACTGCATGTGGTGCCGGAGCCTGAGGGCAGCTTGTGAACCCTCATTGACCCAACAGGCGCACGCAGGTGTCAACACGTGTATGTGTCGCCTTCCTTGCCCCTTCCTGACCTGGTTACCACGCATGCTCGAGAAATCTGGAGGTTTGGGGCCGTGGTTCGACACATACAGTCAAGATGAAAATATGCATCTCGGAGGACAAGCGGGTGCCGTACATGGTGTGTCAGAGGTCAGCGTCCTCCCTCCTAGAAGCTGCACGGGTCAGTCCGGTGCGGCAGGCGTCAGCAGAGTTGGCGATGGGACGGCTAACTTTCATTGCCCAGGCGCGCCATTGGGGCCGAGCGTTTCTACGCACGTGTATTGTACGACATCTCTGGTGTTGTCGGAGGAGGCACGATGTGTATCCTGGCTGTAGATACCTACGGGTAGTATCCAAGATGGCCAGTTGTCTGGTATCTTTCCGTCGAGCCTTTGCTGGAGGCGGATCTAGCAGCGATACAACACACGAGTCGACCTGCATTTTTGGTCGGATATATTACATCCTCAGACGTCGGTCTGGGACGGTGTGACAGGCTGTACAAAGGCCCCCCCTCATCAACTTGGTGAGGGGGGAGTTCACCAGTCCTGGTGGTGCCCTTATCTTCCCCAATGCCAACAGTCTGGGCTCTGGTGTTGTACCTCTTTTATATTCGCTCAGCAAAGGCTTGATCGGAATATGTCCAGACAAGTGGTGGCCATCCCATATACTAACCGTAGATAGTTGCGTTGTCCATCCATGGTGCGGGTTGGTGGCTGGTTCGGGGTTCGGTGCTTGATAGGATAGGCCAATGCATGCTTCATCCTGCTCCGTCCCCACGCCTACATACGTCAACTAGTACGAACCGTGCACGACAAACCATGCGTCCGTTCCGGGTGCAGCAAGGCATCCTTGAGGGAAAGCTATGCAGCTCCTGCAAGCTTTGCGAAGCCAGGCCGTTTCTTGCGCTCGCTGACAAATGAACGTGGGAGTTGCATGGCTAGTAGGTTTACCCACCCATGCGCGCTTTGTCTGCACCATAACATCCCAGGTGATGGTCGCTATTCTGTTGGGCAGCATGCTTGTGCCACACGACTTGTCACCCATTGTTCCCATGCCGCATGGTCGCGGTGCTTCCAGTTGGCGAGACGGCTGCATGCAACATCACATACAGGGTCTTCTGTACGGAAGCACCATACCATGCGTGAAGCCGCCCTTAGATTCGCTGTCAGACCCAGTTTGTGAGGAGAACGGACGATCATGTAAGCCCTCTTGCCACGTTACATACAGAGACGGGCTCCGCACAACAAACGAAGCACGTAATTTGGTAGACACGCAGAGTACGTACGCGCAGGCACATCTGCACGCAAGCCCTGTTGGCACGCAGCTGTACAGCCATCAAGCACGGAACTCGCCGCATTACCGCCCGCCTCATGTAGCTCCTTGACCTCTTTCCCCAACCAAGTTCCCTGCGCACTGATTGTGTGGACCCGCTATCTACTCAGTACACCTTGCCATCTACATACGGCACACACGCACGCACATGTGTGTGTGTGTCACGCACACCAGCTCGGTCTTCCATGCCATTTGGCTATACAGGGGACTCCCCCCTACACGCATACATGCATAACAGTCCATCACGCACTGGGCGTGAACTTGGTGGCGAAGGCAAAGGCGTTGTTCACGCCTGGGTTGGCCAGGTGGTCGTTCAGGTTCTCAATGGGGCCCTTGCCGGTCACAATGGCCTGCACGAAGAACCCGAACATGGAGAACATGGCAAGGCGGCCGTTCTTGATCTCCTTGACCTTGAGCTCCGCAAACGTGTCTGGGTCGTCAGCAAGGCCCAGTGGGTCAAACGACTCTCCCGGGTACAGTGGGTCCAAGCCCTCGCCGGCTGGGCCGCCATTCACACGGTAGCCCTCCACCAGGCCCATCAGGATGACCTGCGTGATGCATATGTGCGGGGCGCAGATCGAGGGGATGGAGTGCTGAAGAGCGGCGGGGATGTCCTGGCTGCCTTCCTTTGGTGAGATGATAGATCCTTTGAAAACCGCCCGCCCGGCGCTGTGTGGGATATACAGCAAGCCTCACATTATGCCTCCCTCGGATCCAGAAAGCCATGGAATGGAACGCAAGCAAAGCAAGTACCCCCGGTGGCAGCCGTGGCAGGATGCAAGGCGGGCTGGCCTGGCCCGGGGCGGGTGGCAGATAGAAGCATATCAGGCGATCCCACCCAATAAACTGAACACCATGCATGCATGCTTCTAACCCCGGCAGCATGCATGCCGTTTACCAGCGCCCAATACTACTGCGCCCTTTATTTGAGGCACCGCGCGCCCCTACCTGGCACGCCAGCGTGGCGACGATGTTCTGCGCATGCACCAGAGACGGGTTGCCCAGGTAGTCCAGGCCACCCTCCTGGAAGATCTGGGCGCCGGCCTTGAACCACACGGCCTCACCGAACTGCACGCCGCTCTTGGACAGCAGCTCAGGGGTCACGCAGCCCAGAGCACCCAGCATAGCCCAACGCGCGTGGATCAGCTCCAGCTCGCGATAGCGCTTGAAGGTCTCCGGGTCCGCAGACAGGCCAGCAGTGTCCCAGCCGTAGTCACCAGGAAACTCGCCGGTCAGGTAGGCAGGGGTGGCATTGTCGCTGTAAGGGCCTGCGGGCGCACATATATATTGCACAGACGATCAGATGGCATCGACCGCCTCGAGGCACGCACAGACGACGACGACGACGAAAGCAAGCGACCAGGCCGGCCAAAGGCAAGGCAACGATGCTCGGAATGAATATATATGTCACGGCGACACGGCGTACGCGAATAAGACCTAGCTAAAATCGAAATAAAGAAAACGCTAGATGTCATCGAATCAAAGTCCTGCCTGCAAACCAACGACGCGCCCCCTAACTGCTGTTGCCATGGTAACGTACATACGTAATAACTTGCCCAACCCCCTCGGCAAGCATGTGACGGAATTCCAGATCTGCCAGACGCAACCTACCAAGCCACTTGGCGCGGTTCGGGCCGTACCACTCGAGGCCAGAGCTCTTAGGGGCAGCAGCAGGCTGTGGAGTTGCATGCCGAACATATACAGACAACGGGCTCCGAGTCAGAGAAAAAGATCACGATAATAAAAGTGTCAACAACGCGTCACGACAAAGTGTTCAAAAAAGAAAACGGACCTTGGCAGCGGCCTTCTTGCCAGTCGCCTTGCAGGCGACCTGCAGAGCCTTGCGCGAAGTGGCGAGAGCGAAAGCCATTCCTGTAAGATGTGGTGATCAGACTCAAACCGTGTGGGAGAACTGATAACGAAGACTAGTGCGCCGAGCGCCTTTTTGTAGCGAAAAGAAATCTTGATGCCGTACCCATCGCCCCAGCAGGGGCACGATACAGAGGTTCGCGCAGATCACGGCCGAATACGCGCTCAAATACTGAAAGTCACACAGGTTATCACTTCCTTCCCATAACGCCGAGCGAGGAAGAAGTCCTTGCTTCCACATTCAGAGCTTCTAAAGTGCAAGTAACAACGCAACAGATGGAAACACCAATATCGACATCGCTGTCCCTCGTAATCAGATCATGTGAGAAAACCGAATTTGCGAGTCGAAATGCAACCCGTTATCGGTCGCGCAACTTTTGGTTTGGGGCATCTTCGAATCTTCTGAGCACAGAAGCCCCTGCTTCATGAAGGGATCCTGGACGCTGAGCAATCTTATGTGCGGATTGGGGGAAAGGGGCCAGGTTCGCGCCCTACAGCATGGGCGTTGCAAATCGGCGGTTAGTCGCACCGTCCGGGCCGCACGCCGCAACCAAAGATTCGAAGCGATCAAAGACATGTACGGCGTACCTAGATATTACTGGCATCTTACTTTGCGTGAGCCGTAAGTGTCGAGCGCAAGGATCGAACGTTAGTAATAACACGCGACTGACAACCGTCGGGAGCAACTGACAACCGAACGCGACACGAACGTGCTGCCAACACAGACTGCATTCTGTCGATGTCGTGCCGCCTATTTAACCGGCTTGCAAAGGCGATCCACAGGTCAAGCGACACCATACTATATATACAATACCATGAGAACATAGACTGCGGTACCTCACAGTCCATCCGTGCCCCCATAGTCTCAACGAACACTCCAGACAAATCGATGCCCTGCTTGACTGCACACACGGTTGCAGCAAAGAAGCCGTTGGGGATGGGACCTTGCAACCGTCTCTTGTGTACGTGAAACACATATGCTGCTATAGTTCGTGCGGGTGTGGGTTCTGTAAGTGGTCTGCGTGTCAGTGTCGTCGCCGGCTTTCATGCCGGTTGCAACCTGTTTGTCTCAGCAAGCCAGGAGACGTGTGGCCACTTATCCTGCACTCGTGGTCTTCAACCCCTACCAGTACGTAACCGGCGGCGTCACGACCAATTCACCACGCACCAAGTGGAAACGGCCCCCAAGTGGAAACGGCCCGTATACGCAGTCGTGAGCAAAACTATCTGCAGTGTCATGTCGCGACATCTACTGTCATGCCATGCCACGCACTCAATCGGCTAGACCCTAGGGCTCTCAATAACGGGTGTTGGGACAGACAGTTGACTCGTGACCGTCAAACACTGTTTGCGTCACTGAAGCTCACGGCTCTTGCCAGCACGGCTCAGTGCTTGATGAGTTTGCTGAGGTCGTGTGCCCACTGCATGTGGTGCCGGAGCCTGAGGGCAGCTTGTGAACCCTCATTGACCCAACAGGCGCACGCAGGTGTCAACACGTGTATGTGTCGCCTTCCTTGCCCCTTCCTGACCTGGTTACCACGCATGCTCGAGAAATCTGGAGGTTTGGGGCCGTGGTTCGACACATACAGTCAAGATGAAAATATGCATCTCGGAGGACAAGCGGGTGCCGTACATGGTGTGTCAGAGGTCAGCGTCCTCCCTCCTAGAAGCTGCACGGGTCAGTCCGGTGCGGCAGGCGTCAGCAGAGTTGGCGATGGGACGGCTAACTTTCATTGCCCAGGCGCGCCATTGGGGCCGAGCGTTTCTACGCACGTGTATTGTACGACATCTCTGGTGTTGTCGGAGGAGGCACGATGTGTATCCTGGCTGTATACTACGGGTAGTATCCAAGATGGCCAGTTGTCTGGTATCTTTCCGTCGAGCCTTTGCTGGAGGCGGATCTAGCAGCGATACAACACACGAGTCGACCTGCATTTTTGGTCGATATATTACATCCTCAGACGTCGGTCTGGGACGGTGTGACAGGCTGTACAAAGGCCCCCCCTCATCAACTTGGTGAGGGGGGAGTTCACCAGTCCTGGTGGTGCCCTTATCTTCCCCAATGCCAACAGTCTGGGCTCTGGTGTTGTACCTCTTTTATATTCGCTCAGCAAAGGCTTGATCGGAATATGTCCAGACAAGTGGTGGCCATCCCATATACTAACCGTAGATAGTTGCGTTGTCCATCCATGGTGCGGGTTGGTGGCTGGTTCGGGGTTCGGTGCTTGATAGGATAGGCCAATGCATGCTTCATCCTGCTCCGTCCCCACGCCTACATACGTCAACTAGTACGAACCGTGCACGACAAACCATGCGTCCGTTCCGGGTGCAGCAAGGCATCCTTGAGGGAAAGCTATGCAGCTCCTGCAAGCTTTGCGAAGCCAGGCCGTTTCTTGCGCTCGCTGACAAATGAACGTGGGAGTTGCATGGCTAGTAGGTTTACCCACCCATGCGCGCTTTGTCTGCACCATAACATCCCAGGTGATGGTCGCTATTCTGTTGGGCAGCATGCTTGTGCCACACGACTTGTCACCCATTGTTCCCATGCCGCATGGTCGCGGTGCTTCCAGTTGGCGAGACGGCTGCATGCAACATCACATACAGGGTCTTCTGTACGGAAGCACCATACCATGCGTGAAGCCGCCCTTAGATTCGCTGTCAGACCCAGTTTGTGAGGAGAACGGACGATCATGTAAGCCCTCTTGCCACGTTACATACAGAGACGGGCTCCGCACAACAAACGAAGCACGTAATTTGGTAGACACGCAGAGTACGTACGCGCAGGCACATCTGCACGCAAGCCCTGTTGGCACGCAGCTGTACAGCCATCAAGCACGGAACTCGCCGCATTACCGCCCGCCTCATGTAGCTCCTTGACCTCTTTCCCCAACCAAGTTCCCTGCGCACTGATTGTGTGGACCCGCTATCTACTCAGTACACCTTGCCATCTACATACGGCACACACGCACGCACATGTGTGTGTGTGTCACGCACACCAGCTCGGTCTTCCATGCCATTTGGCTATACAGGGGACTCCCCCCTACACGCATACATGCATAACAGTCCATCACGCACTGGGCGTGAACTTGGTGGCGAAGGCAAAGGCGTTGTTCACGCCTGGGTTGGCCAGGTGGTCGTTCAGGTTCTCAATGGGGCCCTTGCCGGTCACAATGGCCTGCACGAAGAACCCGAACATGGAGAACATGGCAAGGCGGCCGTTCTTGATCTCCTTGACCTTGAGCTCCGCAAACGTGTCTGGGTCGTCAGCAAGGCCCAGTGGGTCAAACGACTCTCCCGGGTACAGTGGGTCCAAGCCCTCGCCGGCTGGGCCGCCATTCACACGGTAGCCCTCCACCAGGCCCATCAGGATGACCTGCGTGATGCATATGTGCGGGGCGCAGATCGAGGGGATGGAGTGCTGAAGAGCGGCGGGGATGTCCTGGCTGCCTTCCTTTGGTGAGATGATAGATCCTTTGAAAACCGCCCGCCCGGCGCTGTGTGGGATATACAGCAAGCCTCACATTATGCCTCCCTCGGATCCAGAAAGCCATGGAATGGAACGCAAGCAAAGCAAGCACCCCGGGTGGCAGCCGTGGCAGGATGCAAGGCGGGCTGGCCTGGCCCGGGGCGGGTGGCAGATAGAAGCATATCAGGCGATCCCACCCAATAAACTGAACACCATGCATGCATGCTTCTAACCCCGGCAGCATGCATGCCGTTTACCAGCGCCCAATACTACTGCGCCCTTTATTTGAGGCACCGCGCGCCCCTACCTGGCACGCCAGCGTGGCGACGATGTTCTGCGCATGCACCAGAGACGGGTTGCCCAGGTAGTCCAGGCCACCCTCCTGGAAGATCTGGGCGCCGGCCTTGAACCACACGGCCTCACCGAACTGCACGCCGCTCTTGGACAGCAGCTCAGGGGTCACGCAGCCCAGAGCACCCAGCATAGCCCAACGCGCGTGGATCAGCTCCAGCTCGCGATAGCGCTTGAAGGTCTCCGGGTCCGCAGACAGGCCAGCAGTGTCCCAGCCGTAGTCACCAGGAAACTCGCCGGTCAGGTAGGCAGGGGTGGCATTGTCGCTGTAAGGGCCTGCGGGCGCACATATATATTGCACAGACGATCAGATGGCATCGACCGCCTCGAGGCACGCACAGACGACGACGACGACGAAAGCAAGCGACCAGGCCGGCCAAAGGCAAGGCAACGATGCTCGGAATGAATATATATGTCACGGCGACACGGCGTACGCGAATAAGACCTAGCTAAAATCGAAATAAAGAAAACGCTAGATGTCATCGAATCAAAGTCCTGCCTGCAAACCAACGACGCGCCCCCTAACTGCTGTTGCCATGGTAACGTACATACGTAATAACTTGCCCAACCCCCTCGGCAAGCATGTGACGGAATTCCAGATCTGCCAGACGCAACCTACCAAGCCACTTGGCGCGGTTCGGGCCGTACCACTCGAGGCCAGAGCTCTTAGGGGCAGCAGCAGGCTGTGGAGTTGCATGCCGAACATATACAGACAACGGGCTCCGAGTCAGAGAAAAAGATCACGATAATAAAAGTGTCAACAACGCGTCACGACAAAGTGTTCAAAAAAGAAAACGGACCTTGGCAGCGGCCTTCTTGCCAGTCGCCTTGCAGGCGACCTGCAGAGCCTTGCGCGAAGTGGCGAGAGCGAAAGCCATTCCTGTAAGATGTGGTGATCAGACTCAAACCGTGTGGGAGAACTGATAACGAAGACTAGTGCGCCGAGCGCCTTTTTGTAGCGAAAAGAAATCTTGATGCCGTACCCATCGCCCCAGCAGGGGCACGATACAGAGGTTCGCGCAGATCACGGCCGAATACGCGCTCAAATACTGAACGTCACACAGGTTATCACTTCCTTCCCATAACGCCGAGCGAGGAAGAAGTCCTTGCTTCCACATTCAGAGCTTCTAAAGTGCAAGTAACAACGCAACAGATGGAAACACCAATATCGACATCGCTGTCCCTCGTAATCAGATCATGTGAGAAAACCGAATTTGCGAGTCGAAATGCAACCCGTTATCGGTCGCGCAACTTTTGGTTTGGGGCATCTTCGAATCTTCTGAGCACAGAAGCCCCTGCTTCATGAAGGGATCCTGGACGCTGAGCAATCTTATGTGCGGATTGGGGGAAAGGGGCCAGGTTCGCGCCCTACAGCATGGGCGTTGCAAATCGGCGGTTAGTCGCACCGTCCGGGCCGCACGCCGCAACCAAAGATTCGAAGCGATCAAATACATGTACGGCGTACCTAGATATTACTGGCATCTTACTTTGCGTGAGCCGTAAGTGTCGAGCGCAAGGATCGAACGTTAGTAATAACACGCGACTGACAACCGTCGGGAGCAACTGACAACCGAACGCGACACGAACGTGCTGCCAACACAGACTGCATTCTGTCGATGTCGTGCCGCCTATTTAACCGGCTTGCAAAGGCGATCCACAGGTCAAGCGACACCATACTATATATACAATACCATGAGAACATAGACTGCGGTACCTCACAGTCCATCCGTGCCCCCATAGTCTCAACGAACACTCCAGACAAATCGATGCCCTGCTTGACTGCACACACGGTTGCAGCAAAGAAGCCGTTGGGGATGGGACCTTGCAACCGTCTCTTGTGTACGTGAAACACATATGCTGCTATAGTTCGTGCGGGTGTGGGTTCTGTAAGTGGTCTGCGTGTCAGTGTCGTCGCCGGCTTTCATGCCGGTTGCAACCTGTTTGTCTCAGCAAGCCAGGAGACGTGTGGCCACTTATCCTGCACTCGTGGTCTTCAACCCCTACCAGTACGTAACCGGCGGCGTCACGACCAATTCACCACGCACCAAGTGGAAACGGCCCCCAAGTGGAAACGCAGTCGTGAGCAAAACTATCTGCAGTGTCATGTCGCGACATCTACTGTCATGCCACGCCACGCACTCAATCAGCTAGACCCTAGGGCTCTCAATAACGGGTGTTGGGACAGACAGTTGACTCGTGACCGTCAAACACTGTTTGCGTCACTGAAGCTCACGGCTCTTGCCAGCACGGCTCAGTGCTTGATGAGTTTGCTGAGGTCGTGTGCCCACTGCATGTGGTGCCGGAGCCTGAGGGCAGCTTGTGAACCCTCATTGACCCAACAGGCGCACGCAGGTGTCAACACGTGTATGTGTCGCCTTCCTTGCCCCTTCCTGACCTGGTTACCACGCATGCTCGAGAAATCTGGAGGTTTGGGGCCGTGGTTCGACACATACAGTCAAGATGAAAATATGCATCTCGGAGGACAAGCGGGTGCCGTACATGGTGTGTCAGAGGTCAGCGTCCTCCCTCCTAGAAGCTGCACGGGTCAGTCCGGTGCGGCAGGCGCCAGCAGAGTTGGCGATGGGACGGCTAACTTTCATTGCCCAGGCGCGCCATTGGGGCCGAGCGTTTCTACGCACGTGTATTGTACGACATCTCTGGTGTTGTCGGAGGAGGCACGATGTGTATCCTGGCTGTAGATACCTACGGGTAGTATCCAAGATGGCCAGTTGTCTGGTATCTTTCCGTCGAGCCTTTGCTGGAGGCGGATCTAGCAGCGATACAACACACGAGTCGACCTGCATTTTTGGTCGAATATATTACATCCTCAGACGTCGGTCTGGGACGGTGTGACAGGCTGTACAAAGGCCCCCCCTCATCAACTTGGTGAGGGGGGAGTTCACCAGTCCTGGTGGTGCCCTTATCTTCCCCAATGCCAACAGTCTGGGCTCTGGTGTTGTACCTCTTTTATATTCGCTCAGCAAAGGCTTGATCGGAATATGTCCAGACAAGTGGTGGCCATCCCATATACTAACCGTAGATAGTTGCGTTGTCCATCCATGGTGCGGGTTGGTGGCTGGTTCGGGGTTCGGTGCTTGATAGGATAGGCCAATGCATGCTTCATCCTGCTCCGTCCCCACGCCTACATACGTCAACTAGTACGAACCGTGCACGACAAACCATGCGTCCGTTCCGGGTGCAGCAAGGCATCCTTGAGGGAAAGTGTTGTAGGTGGGACCCTAAATTCCCGGATATTAATTATAATTAATATAATAATAATATTAAAGTCTCAGGACGGGTACGACCCGCCAAGCACAGGCTTTCAGGACAGAGTTCCGTTCTAGGTTCAGGTCCGTAGGCTCTGTCTGCCCGACTCCCCTCCAGGATGTTCTATATCCTGTTTCACAGAGAGCTGAAACGACTTCTGTTAGCTGTTTCTAAGTGTTCGATGTATCCCTGGAGTGACGGCTGAGCTGAGCCGTTACTAACAGGGTCAGTGGGTCAGGAGGTTACGGACATTCGTCGTAATGGAATTACGACGGATTACCGTTCTAAACTTGTCTGGTTCTTTGAATTATAATTTCTTATGATTCCCTTATGTCCGAAGGTACACTTGGTGCGCGATTCTGTAGCTGTTATTTCATCCTAAGATCATCGCGGACCTCTAACCGAAATTAACTGTTTCAGTCGACTGGGAACTTCTATTAGAAAATGCTACTTAGCACATTTCTATCTGACTTCAATATAGATGTTTCCGTTATATAGCTTATTAAATCATCCGATTAAAATAGGCTATGCTACAACAGAAAGCTATGCAGCTCCTGCAAGCTTTGCGAAGCCAGGCCGTTTCTTGCGCTCGCTGACAAATGAACGTGGGAGTTGCATGGCTAGTAGGTTTACCCACCCATGCGCGCTTTGTCTGCACCATAACATCCCAGGTGATGGTCGCTATTCTGTTGGGCAGCATGCTTGTGCCACACGACTTGTCACCCATTGTTCCCATGCCGCATGGTCGCGGTGCTTCCAGTTGGCGAGACGGCTGCATGCAACATCACATACAGGGTCTTCTGTACGGAAGCACCATACCATGCGTGAAGCCGCCCTTAGATTCGCTGTCAGACCCAGTTTGTGAGGAGAACGGACGATCATGTAAGCCCTCTTGCCACGTTACATACAGAGACGGGCTCCGCACAACAAACGAAGCACGTAATTTGGTAGACACGCAGAGTACGTACGCGCAGGCACATCTGCACGCAAGCCCTGTTGGCACGCAGCTGTACAGCCATCAAGCACGGAACTCGCCGCATTACCGCCCGCCTCATGTAGCTCCTTGACCTCTTTCCCCAACCAAGTTCCCTGCGCACTGATTGTGTGGACCCGCTATCTACTCAGTACACCTTGCCATCTACATACGGCACACACGCACGCACATGTGTGTGTGTGTCACGCACACCAGCTCGGTCTTCCATGCCATTTGGCTATACAGGGGACTCCCCCCTACACGCATACATGCATAACAGTCCATCACGCACTGGGCGTGAACTTGGTGGCGAAGGCAAAGGCGTTGTTCACGCCTGGGTTGGCCAGGTGGTCGTTCAGGTTCTCAATGGGGCCCTTGCCGGTCACAATGGCCTGCACGAAGAACCCGAACATGGAGAACATGGCAAGGCGGCCGTTCTTGATCTCCTTGACCTTGAGCTCCGCAAACGTGTCTGGGTCGTCAGCAAGGCCCAGTGGGTCAAACGACTCTCCCGGGTACAGTGGGTCCAAGCCCTCGCCGGCTGGGCCGCCATTCACACGGTAGCCCTCCACCAGGCCCATCAGGATGACCTGCGTGATGCATATGTGCGGGGCGCAGATCGAGGGGATGGAGTGCTGAAGAGCGGCGGGGATGTCCTGGCTGCCTTCCTTTGGTGAGATGATAGATCCTTTGAAAACCGCCCGCCCGGCGCTGTGTGGGATATACAGCAAGCCTCACATTATGCCTCCCTCGGATCCAGAAAGCCATGGAATGGAACGCAAGCAAAGCAAGCACCCCGGGTGGCAGCCGTGGCAGGATGCAAGGCGGGCTGGCCTGGCCCGGGGCGGGTGGCAGATAGAAGCATATCAGGCGATCCCACCCAATAAACTGAACACCATGCATGCATGCTTCTAACCCCGGCAGCATGCATGCCGTTTACCAGCGCCCAATACTACTGCGCCCTTTATTTGAGGCACCGCGCGCCCCTACCTGGCACGCCAGCGTGGCGACGATGTTCTGCGCATGCACCAGAGACGGGTTGCCCAGGTAGTCCAGGCCACCCTCCTGGAAGATCTGGGCGCCGGCCTTGAACCACACGGCCTCACCGAACTGCACGCCGCTCTTGGACAGCAGCTCAGGGGTCACGCAGCCCAGAGCACCCAGCATAGCCCAACGCGCGTGGATCAGCTCCAGCTCGCGATAGCGCTTGAAGGTCTCCGGGTCCGCAGACAGGCCAGCAGTGTCCCAGCCGTAGTCACCAGGAAACTCGCCGGTCAGGTAGGCAGGGGTGGCATTGTCGCTGTAAGGGCCTGCGGGCGCACATATATATTGCACAGACGATCAGATGGCATCGACCGCCTCGAGGCACGCACAGACGACGACGACGACGAAAGCAAGCGACCAGGCCGGCCAAAGGCAAGGCAACGATGCTCGGAATGAATATATATGTCACGGCGACACGGCGTACGCGAATAAGACCTAGCTAAAATCGAAATAAAGAAAACGCTAGATGTCATCGAATCAAAGTCCTGCCTGCAAACCAACGACGCGCCCCCTAACTGCTGTTGCCATGGTAACGTACATACGTAATAACTTGCCCAACCCCCTCGGCAAGCATGTGACGGAATTCCAGATCTGCCAGACGCAACCTACCAAGCCACTTGGCGCGGTTCGGGCCGTACCACTCGAGGCCAGAGCTCTTAGGGGCAGCAGCAGGCTGTGGAGTTGCATGCCGAACATATACAGACAACGGGCTCCGAGTCAGAGAAAAAGATCACGATAATAAAAGTGTCAACAACGCGTCACGACAAAGTGTCCAAAAAAGAAAACGGACCTTGGCAGCGGCCTTCTTGCCAGTCGCCTTGCAGGCGACCTGCAGAGCCTTGCGCGAAGTGGCGAGAGCGAAAGCCATTCCTGTAAGATGTGGTGATCAGACTCAAACCGTGTGGGAGAACTGATAACGAAGACTAGTGCGCCGAGCGCCTTTTTGTAGCGAAAAGAAATCTTGATGCCGTACCCATCGCCCCAGCAGGGGCACGATACAGAGGTTCGCGCAGATCACGGCCGAATACGCGCTCAAATACTGAACGTCACACAGGTTATCATTTCCTTCCCATAACGCCGAGCGAGGAAGAAGTCCTTGCTTCCACATTCAGAGCTTCTAAAGTGCAAGTAACAACGCAACAGATGGACGTATATAGAACAATATCGACATCGCTGTCCCTCGTAATCAGATCATGTGAGAAAACCGAATTTGCGAGTCGAAATGCAACCCGTTATCGGTCGCGCAACTTTTGGTTTGGGGCATCTTCGAATCTTCTGAGCACAGAAGCCCCTGCTTCATGAAGGGATCCTGGACGCTGAGCAATCTTATGTGCGGATTGGGGGAAAGGGGCCAGGTTCGCGCCCTACAGCATGGGCGTTGCAAATCGGCGGTTAGTCGCACCGTCCGGGCCGCACGCCGCAACCAAAGATTCGAAGCGATCAAAGACATGTACGGCGTACCTAGATATTACTGGCATCTTACTTTGCGTGAGCCGTAAGTGTCGAGCGCAAGGATCGAACGTTAGTAATAACACGCGACTGACAACCGTCGGGAGCAACTGACAACCGAACGCGACACGAACGTGCTGCCAACACAGACTGCATTCTGTCGTCTATTTAACCGCCTTGCAAAGGCGATCCACAGGTCAAGCGACACCATCTCTGACCATGTACATAGACTGCGGCACCTCACGCACAGTGTGCGTTAGGGAGATGTCCTATGCTTGGTTGGTACAGGATGATTTAAAAACCGGTTTGTGTAGGATAGCCAGCACTCCTTGACTGGCAGTATTGGTTTATGGCATCATACTGGCCCCATGGTACAGCGGTTAAACGCAGGACCGCCTGATTGCGTTCACCTGCAGCTCATTAAGCACCGAGATTAGCATGGCGTCACTGTTGTGGCCCCAGGGGCCCCATGTCTTGCTCGGGACCTGTTGGACTGCCACTGGCGTCCACGGTGCAATACCTGTTGGTTGAGCTAGCTTACGATGTCGGCAAATCTCCCCACATCCATCATCATCCGACTATTCAACAGGGGCAAAACAATCGTCCATATGGGTTGCATGATGCCTGACACATGGAACCTAACATTTAATCACGCCGCACCAATATCGCATGCACGTGTTGAAATGAACTTACGTACAGTCGTTCTCACATCCCTTGTTCCCTGCCATCACGGCAGCTCTTTCTCACGCAGATGCTCTATATGTACTCACTCCTTTTCCACTCAGGACCTGCAAGCCTTGTTCCACAAAAATTAATGTCGTCTTCGTTAAGTCGCACGGCCCGCTGCACCAGCAGTGCACGCAAGCCAGGCCTTCTTGCCCGTCAGACCCGTCCGTAAGACATGCCCCGTTAGCTGATGTGGCGAGCTTGATAAGCCCATAGCGCCCCTGATGATATTGCGTCTTCTCCAGCACGTTGAAAGATCGTGAATGATCATTTTCGTAAACGATTGTGGAAGCATCGGGTTGCATAGCGAGGGCATCTGGCCCTTCCTCTGAACGCTACCTCCACTACGTCACGGTGTCGCGGTTACATTTACCCCACGCTAATCCTCGATCTAGTGTCAGTACCAATCTCCTGATCCAGTACCACTGTAATAAAGGGGTCACCGGTTTGCTACTGCAACTTTCTCGCACCTCCCGATATCCTTGAATCCGTACCTGTCACTCCGCGAATATGGGGCTTGCTGACCCATCTCGGCGTCCGCTGCGATGAACTCGCCTGGAATACCCTAAGTGCACTTCACCCTCAACGTTGAACATGCTGATTCGCAGTATTGGAACTAACCCTACAATATGGCACTCGCATCAGGCACAAGATACGACATCAATCACATTTTCACTCCCTAATTTGGCTGACGCATCTGACATTAGCGGACATGCACCGCGAATAAGCCAGGTGGTGAAATACCAAACAGGGACCCGGGATACAGGGACAAGCTACATCCAAAAACGAGTGCCGGCTGGTAGCGCCGCAACATTAATAGTTCCTTATGTCGTAACCAACTGTCGTATTTGCTTGTTCATATGGTCGTATAACACCCTCCTGGTGGGTCCCCCACTGCACGGCCAGCCCCGCTCCACCCGCGCACACAAATCTTGCACCAGGTCCGCTGGAGAGCAGTCGCGGGGGGTCCGACGAAGCAACTCTTCGCATGCCGCTGCCAGCTCGGGAGACGATGCAAACAGGTAGCGCATCACCACCTTGACACGACCAAACGCACGGGCAGCGGCCACCTCTTCGGCGGATACTGAAGTAAACGTTTCACCGGCGCCGCAAATGGAGGATGCCGCGACGGCTGCATCCCTTGACAGCGGTTGCATTTGCGTTTGTTGTCGTGGTGGCGGTGGGGGTGGTGATGGAGGTGGTGTCTTTTGAGCTTTCGGTCCGTGGGCACCCGGTGTCCCACGGATCTCCACGTTCAGCTCCGGTATAAAGTGGCTGGCATACGCGCGGAGGAAATCCTGCACCAGCTCTGGCTCTCGGCCTTGCCAGCCATTCCACTGTGCATGCGCATCTGCCGACCCCTGGTAGCCGGTGAAGCTGTGTCGGATACGCAAGAAGATCAGCGGGTCGTGCACAGCCCCCCGGCCCACCATAAGGCCATGGCAGCCGGTCTCCCGCAGCAGCTGATGGGCCCGATCCACGGACACGACGTCTCCGTTGCCAATCTGGGAGGTCGGGAGCGGACGGTGGCCTAGTGGTAATCATGGTGACAATTGTGATGGCGGATGCAGACACACTTGATGCCTTTTGTACGACCGGTGATGAGCGGCCGGGTCGGACGACAAACCAATCGGCAGCCGGCAGGCGACAGGATGGCCGGACAGAGAGGGCGGAGGGGCAGAGGCGGTATCAGAAAGTCATGGGGGCCTTGTTAAACTCTAAAAAAGGGCAGTGACGGATATTCGCACTGGGTGCCGGCGCTGAAGGGGGGCGAGCTAACCACGCCCGGGAAGCTTCCCCTTGACGAAGGAAATTGACTAGGGGCCTCCTTCCGCTCACCACAGGTATATCCAGCCGCTGCACCGCTCTCCTTATCAAGCTCCAGTCTGCGTGACCCGAGTACGCCTGTCGTCGAGTTCGGGGGTGCAGCGTCACAAAGGCTGCTCCGGCTTCCTGTGGCTCCAAGCGGGTTTCGCATGAAGGGATGGATATAAATCTGGAAATTGGGGTGAGGGCACAGGTGCGGATCGAAGGGAAGACTGTATATATATAATATAATATAATATAATATAATATAATATAATATAATATAATATAATATAATATAATATAATATAATATAATATAATATAATATAATATAATATAATATAATATAATATAATATAATATAATATAATAATATACATGCGTGTATGTCATTGCGAAATCATGTGCCTGAGTGTGTGTATGGCTTTTGGTGTGTGATGCTTTGTTTTCCCCTCTCTGGGCCGCGTCATACCAATAGGTAATAGCAACACAGGGATCCCCGCCGGCAACCCCTTCTTCTCAACAACCACGTCGAGTAGGTCGCGGGTCCCGCACGCCCCAAAAGGGCCACTTTCAAAGCAGACGAACGCGGGTAGCGGACCAGCAAAGATGGCGCGCAACATGCCATGGGACAAACTCCAAAGCGGCAATGTATGAACATGACCCACCGCGGCCCCTTGGACGAGGATCGCCGCCTTTACCTCAGCCTTCACCTCAGCCCAACCCTGTCATTTCCGCAAGCCCTTGCAACGCGAACCTTTGTTGCAGCAGCACCAGCAGCGTCTGCCCTCTCCCATCACCACGCTCACGCACCGTGTTCCGCACTACCCAACCGGGTTGTGTTCAAGACCTTTCCAGATTACGCCCCGCAGACAACCCCCCAATGTTCACGTCATCATAGCGCACAAGGACAGACCGCTGTTCACTCGACCCCGGGTCCATGTCCATTTCCCCACCAAGTAAGTCCTCAAACGCTCCAGTCATGGATAATCCAGGTCCGTTGTCCGCTATATTTACGCGCTAAAGCAGGAGCTGCCACCGGTCGGTCTGCTGAGTCACCGGTCGGTCTGGTCGAGCTGCCACCCATAATAAAACGTTTGCCCAACCCACCTGCACTGCCAGCAGGTTCTCTTCCATGAGCGATGTGTCATCGAAGCCTGCACGAAGTTTGACGGACACGGGGGCCATACCGCCCACTGCTTGTACCATAGCTGCCACCACCTGCCCCAACAGCTTGGGAGTCTTCAGCAGAGAGCTACCCGCCCCGCTGCCAGTGACGGTGTTGGCGGGGCAGCCGCAGTTGAGGTCAATCCGCGGCGCGCCGCGGGTCTGCGCACGTGGTGGAGTTGTTGGGTGATTGGGCTCACGGTGGGGTCCGTGGGGTTCACGGTGGGGTGGATGGGTGGTTGGGCTCACGGTTATCACGCATACGGGCTGAAAGGAAACAGTCATGTAGGAAGGTTAAGGGAACCGCGCGAGGGCCTTTGGGAGGAAAACCCATAGTCAGGGCATTGTGGATGTCACCTTCCCTTTACCTCACTTGCCCATGTGCCCCGTTCCCGCCCACCCTGTATCTTCATATCACAGCCCCCGGAGGGGAGGGTCTGAATCGGCCGACAGGAGTGGGAACAATATGGCAGTAGTAAGGGAAAGAGAGATAACGAAAAACTCGATGCAACCGGCAGGGAGAGGCTCGCGGTGCTGGCCGGCTGGGCACACATGTTCGATATGGCAAACAAGAAAGCCCTTGAGGAGCACAACGATGTAGCAATTAGACATGATAAGATGCTGGGCACTGGACTCGTGTCTGTGCACGTGGGTCGGGACAGCTGTGAATCTCTGAGATGCCCGTCGCCCCTTGCATCCTTTGAAACGCGTGCGTGACTGGGCCCTCCTCAGCCCCACTCTCCGTCTCCTCGTCCTCACCTGCACCAGGTACTGCGCCGCCATGCCCATCAACTCGGGAGTGCTCCCCATGACCTGGGCCGCCAGAGGCACCTCTCCCAGCTCGCCGGGCTCGTACCAGGATGCCACGCCTCGGATGGAGCCCAGCGGGTTCTCGCTGCGGCCGGGAATGCGGATGAACTCTGACGGGCCGATTACGTGTGGGTATGCGCACGTGTGTGTGCATGTGAGTGAACAGGCGGTGCAGAGGCAAGAAGGCCGGGAGTTGATCCGAAACCACGGACTGCGGAGCACGGAATGAATGCGAGTGTCAGGTCGCCAGGACGGCTGGCTGGCTAGATCCGGGTGGATCCAGGTTTTTGCAGCGCGGGCTTGGTTTCTATACAGATTAGGTCAGGAGTGCCGCTCCTGAAGAGAGATTATCGTACGGAGGCTGCAACGCCCCCGGTTGCGATAATTAAAGATCACACATGGCATTAGGACAATGCAGTTGGTGGTGGCGGCCCGGGAAGTCAGAAACAGTAGCCTGAACGAGCTGTCAGATAGCCCTTCCTCCAGTGGACAGCACGCCTAAGGATCCGGACGGCGCATCACAGCATAACATGTTCGATATACTTATGTGGAATCCAGGCAGCATTCGAAAACAGAACGGACTTACGTCCGGCAAGGAGCAGTGAATTGAGGATCTTCCCTTACCTGAATTGACCTCGTTACCTCCCGTTCTAGACTCTCCCGTATTTGGCAGCGCGCGCTGACCCACCCGACATGTTCCCACAAATCCCTCGCCACGTACCTGTGCACGCTTCATCGAACCCGCCAACTGTCGCTGCAAGCGCTCGCCGAAAAGACCTATCAGCCAGGTTTTCCATTGGCGCGAGGAAGAGCAGGGGGCAAGTGTTTTTCTCGTATCTATAACCCTTCAAACTGCTGACATAGTCCAGGGACGGCTGTCCGGGAATCCCTTGCAGTGCCTTAGGAAGTGCCCACAGTGCAACCGTACATCGCCGTTGCCTGTCACAGTTTGAAGACGAAAGTACGCGGTTTCTCAAGGAATTACTTCCAAACATTCTCTCCGCTTCTTGTGGAATTTTTGTAGTAGCTCCGAAGCGACTTGGGCGGCATACTAGTATGACAAAATTCCGTTCCTCACAATAGAGATAAGAAATCTGGCATCATCAACCAGCAAAATAGTGGCGGCATTGATGTAAAAAAAGATGCCAACCATCTTCGCGGCTGGATCTGCTACGATTTAGAACAATTGGAATAAAATAATAAGATCCAGCCATCAGCTGACATTGGGAAGTATGAGTAGAGGACAGCAGGTTACCCTTGTCTTGTTTAGTAGGTTACGCTCTGCCGTATCTAACTACCTCGACCAGCCTCATCACAGCTGAATGGGGACAGACAAAAATGAGCCTTTTTCCGGATAAGGATGTAACGCACCGGGCAACGGGAGTCCAAAGTAAAAAAATAAATACTGTGTCAGGTCGTATCCCTCAACGATGCCTTGCTGCACCCGGAACGGACGTATTGTTTGTCTTGCACGGTTCGTACTAGTTTACTTATAGAGGCGTGGGGACGGAGCAGGATGAAGCATGAATTGGCCTATCCTATCAAGCACCAAACCCCGGACCACCCACCATAAAGCACGGACCCTCACCATATGACACCACTGACAACTCAAGCCAAGCAATATGCACAACCCCCCCTGCACACACAGGATGAAAGTGGTTCACGATGCAGCACAACCTGCTCCGAGACGGTTGCAAGGTCCCATCCCCAACGGCTTCTTTGCTGCAACCGTGTGTGCAGTCAAGCAGGGCATCGATTTGTCTGGAGTGTTCGTTGAGACTATGGGGGCACGGATGGACTGTGAGGTACCACAGTCTATGTTCTCATGGTATTGTATATATAGTATGGTGTCGCTTGACCTGTGGATCGCCTTTGCAAGGCGGTTAAATAGGCGGCACGACATCGACAGAATGCAGTCTGTGTTGGCAGCACGTTCGTGTCGCGTTCGGTTGTCAGTTGCTCCCGACGGTTGTCAGTCGCGTGTTATTACTAACGTTCGATCCTTGCGCTCGACACTTACGGCTCACGCAAAGTAAGATGCCAGTAATATCTAGGTACGCCGTACATGTCTTTGATCGCTTCGAATCTTTGGTTGCGGCGTGCGGCCCGGACGGTGCGACTAACCGCCGATTTGCAACGCCCATGCTGTAGGGCGCGAACCTGGCCCCTTTCCCCCAATCCGCACATAAGATTGCTCAGCGTCCAGGATCCCTTCATGAAGCAGGGGCTTCTGTGCTCAGAAGATTCGAAGATGCCCCAAACCAAAAGTTGCGCGACCGATAACGGGTTGCATTTCGACTCGCAAATTCGGTTTTCTCACATGATCTGGTTACGAGGGACAGCGATGTCGATATTGGTGTTTCCATCTGTTGCGTTGTTACTTGCACTTTAGAAGCTCTGAATGTGGAAGCAAGGACTTCTTCCTCGCTCGGCGTTATGGGAAGGAAATGATAACCTGTGTGACGTTCAGTATTTGAGCGCGTATTCGGCCGTGATCTGCGCGAACCTCTGTATCGTGCCCCTGCTGGGGCGATGGGTACGGCATCAAGATTTCTTTTCGCTACAAAAAGGCGCTCGGCGCACTAGTCTTCGTTATCAGTTCTCCCACACGGTTTGAGTCTGATCACCACATCTTACAGGAATGGCTTTCGCTCTCGCCACTTCGCGCAAGGCTCTGCAGGTCGCCTGCAAGGCGACTGGCAAGAAGGCCGCTGCCAAGGTCCGTTTTCTTTTTTGAACACTTTGTCGTGACGCGTTGTTGACACTTTTATTATCGTGATCTTTTTCTCTGACTCGGAGCCCGTTGTCTGTATATGTTCGGCATGCAACTCCACAGCCTGCTGCTGCCCCTAAGAGCTCTGGCCTCGAGTGGTATGGCCCGAACCGCGCCAAGTGGCTTGGTAGGTTGCGTCTGGCAGATCTGGAATTCCGTCACATGCTTGCCGAGGGGGTTGGGCAAGTATTACGTATGTACGTTACCATGGCAACAGCAGTTAGGAGGCGCGTCGTTGGTTTGCAGGCAGGACTTTGATTCGATGACATCTAGCGTTTTCTTTATTTCGATTTTAGCTAGGTCTTATTCGCGTACGCCGTGTCGCCGTGACATATATATTCATTCCGAGCATCGTTGCCTTGCCTTTGGCCGGCCTGGTCGCTTGCTTTCGTCGTCGTCGTCGTCTGTGCGTGCCTCGAGGCGGTCGATGCCATCTGATCGTCTGTGCAATATATATGTGCGCCCGCAGGCCCTTACAGCGACAATGCCACCCCTGCCTACCTGACCGGCGAGTTTCCTGGTGACTACGGCTGGGACACTGCTGGCCTGTCTGCGGACCCGGAGACCTTCAAGCGCTATCGCGAGCTGGAGCTGATCCACGCGCGTTGGGCTATGCTGGGTGCTCTGGGCTGCGTGACCCCTGAGCTGCTGTCCAAGAGCGGCGTGCAGTTCGGTGAGGCCGTGTGGTTCAAGGCCGGCGCCCAGATCTTCCAGGAGGGTGGCCTGGACTACCTGGGCAACCCGTCTCTGGTGCATGCGCAGAACATCGTCGCCACGCTGGCGTGCCAGGTAGGGGCGCGCGGTGCCTCAAATAAAGGGCGCAGTAGTATTGGGCGCTGGTAAACGGCATGCATGCTGCCGGGGTTAGAAGCATGCATGCATGGTGTTCAGTTTATTGGGTGGGATCGCCTGATATGCTTCTATCTGCCACCCGCCCCGGGCCAGGCCAGCCCGCCTTGCATCCTGCCACGGCTGCCACCCGGGGTGCTTGCTTTGCTTGCGTTCCATTCCATGGCTTTCTGGATCCGAGGGAGGCATAATGTGAGGCTTGCTGTATATCCCACACAGCGCCGGGCGGGCGGTTTTCAAAGGATCTATCATCTCACCAAAGGAAGGCAGCCAGGACATCCCCGCCGCTCTTCAGCACTCCATCCCCTCGATCTGCGCCCCGCACATATGCATCACGCAGGTCATCCTGATGGGCCTGGTGGAGGGCTACCGTGTGAATGGCGGCCCAGCCGGCGAGGGCTTGGACCCACTGTACCCGGGAGAGTCGTTTGACCCACTGGGCCTTGCTGACGACCCAGACACGTTTGCGGAGCTCAAGGTCAAGGAGATCAAGAACGGCCGCCTTGCCATGTTCTCCATGTTCGGGTTCTTCGTGCAGGCCATTGTGACCGGCAAGGGCCCCATTGAGAACCTGAACGACCACCTGGCCAACCCAGGCGTGAACAACGCCTTTGCCTTCGCCACCAAGTTCACGCCCAGTGCGTGATGGACTGTTATGCATGTATGCGTGTAGGGGGGAGTCCCCTGTATAGCCAAATGGCATGGAAGACCGAGCTGGTGTGCGTGACACACACACACATGTGCGTGCGTGTGTGCCGTATGTAGATGGCAAGGTGTACTGAGTAGATAGCGGGTCCACACAATCAGTGCGCAGGGAACTTGGTTGGGGAAAGAGGTCAAGGAGCTACATGAGGCGGGCGGTAATGCGGCGAGTTCCGTGCTTGATGGCTGTACAGCTGCGTGCCAACAGGGCTTGCGTGCAGATGTGCCTGCGCGTACGTACTCTGCGTGTCTACCAAATTACGTGCTTCGTTTGTTGTGCGGAGCCCGTCTCTGTATGTAACGTGGCAAGAGGGCTTACATGATCGTCCGTTCTCCTCACAAACTGGGTCTGACAGCGAATCTAAGGGCGGCTTCACGCATGGTATGGTGCTTCCGTACAGAAGACCCTGTATGTGATGTTGCATGCAGCCGTCTCGCCAACTGGAAGCACCGCGACCATGCGGCATGGGAACAATGGGTGACAAGTCGTGTGGCACAAGCATGCTGCCCAACAGAATAGCGACCATCACCTGGGATGTTATGGTGCAGACAAAGCGCGCATGGGTGGGTAAACCTACTAGCCATGCAACTCCCACGTTCATTTGTCAGCGAGCGCAAGAAACGGCCTGGCTTCGCAAAGCTTGCAGGAGCTGCATAGCTTTCCCTCAAGGATGCCTTGCTGCACCCGGAACGGACGCATGGTTTGTCGTGCACGGTTCGTACTAGTTGACGTATGTAGGCGTGGGGACGGAGCAGGATGAAGCATGCATTGGCCTATCCTATCAAGCACCGAACCCCGAACCAGCCACCAACCCGCACCATGGATGGACAACGCAACTATCTACGGTTAGTATATGGGATGGCCACCACTTGTCTGGACATATTCCGATCAAGCCTTTGCTGAGCGAATATAAAAGAGGTACAACACCAGAGCCCAGACTGTTGGCATTGGGGAAGATAAGGGCACCACCAGGACTGGTGAACTCCCCCCTCACCAAGTTGATGAGGGGGGGCCTTTGTACAGCCTGTCACACCGTCCCAGACCGACGTCTGAGGATGTAATATATTCGACCAAAAATGCAGGTCGACTCGTGTGTTGTATCGCTGCTAGATCCGCCTCCAGCAAAGGCTCGACGGAAAGATACCAGACAACTGGCCATCTTGGATACTACCCGTAGGTATCTACAGCCAGGATACACATCGTGCCTCCTCCGACAACACCAGAGATGTCGTACAATACACGTGCGTAGAAACGCTCGGCCCCAATGGCGCGCCTGGGCAATGAAAGTTAGCCGTCCCATCGCCAACTCTGCTGACGCCTGCCGCACCGGACTGACCCGTGCAGCTTCTAGGAGGGAGGACGCTGACCTCTGACACACCATGTACGGCACCCGCTTGTCCTCCGAGATGCATATTTTCATCTTGACTGTATGTGTCAAACCACGGCCCCAAACCTCCAGATTTCTCGAGCATGCGTGGTAACCAGGTCAGGAAGGGGCAAGGAAGGCGACACATACACGTGTTGACACCTGCGTGCGCCTGTTGGGTCAATGAGGGTTCACAAGCTGCCCTCAGGCTCCGGCACCACATGCAGTGGGCACACGACCTCAGCAAACTCAAGCACTGAGCCGTGCTGGCAAGAGCCGTGAGCTTCAGTGACGCAAACAGTGTTTGACGGTCACGAGTCAACTGTCTGTCCCAACACCCGTTATTGAGAGCCCTAGGGTCTAGCTGATTGAGTGCGTGGCGTGGCATGACAGTAGATGTCGCGACATGACACTGCAGATAGTTTTGCTCACGACTGCGTATAACGGGGCCGTTTCCACTTGGTGCGCGGTGAATTGGTCGTGACGCCGCCGGTTACGTACTGGTAGTCCATGCCGCAGCCGTTAAAGGCCACAATGCTTGAATCTGTTATTATCATTTACCCGCGACTCCCCCGGCATGTGGTTATCCATCTAGGAAGAACAAATCGAGCACTGCACAGCCTTTATATACTGCCGGGGTATTTCGCCGGCATTCTACCCGCCCTGCTTCTTCAGTCCATCAATGCCATGGATGCTGGTTGTATGGGATCAGATCCCCGCCATTTAGTTGAAGTTAACGAAGTGGCAGTTAGCCGCCGCAGCGCCGCAGCAGTCCGTTGTATGCTGCGGTCGCGCGGATGAACGCCTCCTGTGCACCCTGCTCGCGGCACTTGTCCGGGTGAAGGGACGCGGCCAGGCGGCGATAGGCCTTACGGACCTCCGTGGCCGTGCAGCCCGTCGGCAGCTGCATGCGGGCCCAAGTAAGGGATGAGGAACAACGGACCCATGGGACACGGGAAGCTTTTCACAGCCGCGTGGTACGTAACTTTTCGACAGCTGTGAATTATGTGATTACTGATAGCTGCAAGGTGGTCGCACCGCCACCCGACTGACATGACATGCATTAAGCAAAAGACAAACCACGCAGACGACTACTACCGACGCTAAAATGATTTGCGTGATTTTCGGATGGGGGGGAAACAAAGGGAGCTAGGTAACGCAGGGCGCGAGCGGCGCTGGGGTGTTTGGAATTGGCCTCGTTTGCCATTCTGCCTTGTTACACACTACCTGCTTGCTTTGTTCCTTTTTTATTCGCCATCTCTTTTTTTCTCCCTCCGCTTCGTATGCCGCAACATGCGCCATTATAGTTGCATTGAAGTACTATTGGAGCACTGCTTTGCAAGGGGTATCTGGGGAGGGATCCTAAAGCAGCTCAAATAAATGATGGCTCATTCCCCAGTACCCACCGAACCAGGCGCGCCCCACCTGCAGCACTTCGTAGTCCGACACCGCTCCCAGCACACGCCGTACTTCCTCTGGCCCCGCAAGTCGCCCAGAGAGGCCCCCCGGCGCCTCAGCGCCCTGCTTGCCCCCCGGCGCCGCCGCCTCCACCAATGCCGCCAGGCCCCGGCTGAGCTGCGCCCGCCGCTGTTCCACCTCCGCCCGCTGTGCCGCCTGTTGGAGGACCGAGTGGATGGGATGGAACCAATTTTTTTGAGCCCAGACCAGCTCATGAGCGCTAGTCAACGGCATCAACAACACCCTGGACAGGCCCAGCGCTCTACAGCAGCACATGTAAAATTGCAGGTTCCCTGGAGTCGAAAGAGTTGGTTCAAGTGATGTTGACATCAAAACATCGGCTGATTAACACGGCGCGGCACACACAGCAACATAGCCACGCGAAGGCATGCGAGTCTGAGTCTGAGATTTAGTCCGAGTCTATGGCCAAGGCTGCGCCCGGGGCGCAGAATGCCGAATGACAGAGCCACGTTCAGCATGGGTAACCCAG
Source organism: Volvox reticuliferus (assembly GCA_019650235.1). Taxonomy (NCBI): domain Eukaryota; kingdom Viridiplantae; phylum Chlorophyta; class Chlorophyceae; order Chlamydomonadales; family Volvocaceae; genus Volvox; species Volvox reticuliferus. Next base: position 677,803 of record BNCP01000043.1, read on the forward strand.
GCCGAATATTACATGGTGATACAAAGGTGCGGCTCCTTCCCTGGACGTTTAGCGCCTCAAGAACCCATCATTTGCACCGTAAGCTTGGCTCGCACATTGCACCCTGTAACGGCCCCGCTCCTTCTTGCTGCCCAGCACCCTACCTCTTTCGCAACTTTGGCTGCCTGTCGAGCTGCCAGATCGTTCTGCAAGCACAGGATGACATCGCCACAGGGGGAGGCAAAGCAATTTCATCAATGATCACAGCATCGGCCGATCTCGGACTCTCGGACAGCTTCAGTATACGTCGTGGCCTCAAGCACAGTCCCACGTCCAGTCCTCGCCCCGCACGCCATCATACCTGCTTGGCCCGCACAGTGGCCTCCTTGGCTGCGAGCTGCCGCCGCAACTCCTCTAATGCCGCCTCCGTTTTTGCTACCTGGGCTACCGGGTCCGCAGATGTTGCAACAGGCGGACCACGCGCAGCCGTCACGTGGGGCCCTCCCCTCGCAGCGGCCGATACGGACCCCACATTCCTTCCTGCTGCGGCTGCACCTATGCCTGCACCTGGTGTGACAGTAGGTATGGGCATGGTTTCATATGGATCCAGGAAGGGCGTCCTTGTTGGCCCCGGGGCAAAATCTGGGTTCCGAAAGAAGTGGGGTATGGTCCCGCCACTGATCGATCCTGGCGCCTGCGCGTGGTCATGGCGCTGGACAGAGTTCCTAGGGGCTGGACCGCAGGTGTAGCTGCTGGCTTGTACAGAGGGTGCGGAGCTAGCATTGCATTCATGCGTGGTCCAGGCGCCAGCTACGAAAGCTGCTGAATCCTCATGGCGCCGGCGCTTGGGGTGTGGCTGTAGAGTTCCTTCATAAGGGGCCCCTTCTGCTTGCACCACTGTTGATCTTGGACCTCCGGTACGATACCTCCGCGCTGGAAGCGTTGCTTCAACGCCCGTGGAGCTATCACCCGTAACCGCGCCTGCGGCTGCCATGCCGGCCTGTGGATTCGCTGATATTGACGCGCACGACGCTTGCAGGTCTGATGGCTGGCACAACGCGGAAGGTTGTGGGTGGCCTTTGGGTGCCGATATGGAGCGCTTCAGGACAGGGCCAGCGCTTGTTTGGTCCGTTATATTACAAGGCTGATAATGAGGCATGTTGGTCTGCGATTGGCTCTGGGGCTGAGCTGCAACATTTGGCTTGCTAGCAGCGCCATCTGTATCATCGCTGCGGCGCCACACATATGCCCCCATGAACAAAATAATAAATTATAAGCTATAGTATACTATATACTTTTGCGATCGCTCCTGTATACCTCCGATGCCAAGATGAACCCGGAGTCTTCCACCTCGAACAGTTACTAAATCCGTACCGGTACACGGCTCAAATTTCCTTGCCATCACTTTAAACAAATTTTAATGATATAAAAAAATCAATTGTATCTGCCTCTGTAATTCGCATAACCTGATGGATGTCTGTCAGCATTATAGGAACTCCAACACTGTGACAATTCGTATAATATGAGTATGCGTTGCGAACGCACCAAACCTTCAACTACAATCATTTTTACATTGCTTGCATTATTGAGCATTAGTACAGCCCACAGCAACGCAAGTCCCGCTCTCGATGCGTTCTTTTCAGAACTTGATAATAACCATGATGGCGCAATTGATGTTCTCGAAGCTTCTCAATTTATAGGTGGTAGCATTGGTGGGCAGGAGTTTGACGAGCCGCAGGAGGCAACGGATGCAGCGAATTCCTTCCTCCACAGTATTGACGGTGGCGATGCTGGGTTAACCGTGTCCGTCGATGAGCTCGACGTACACTTACATTCAGTTCTCAGCGGTGTACGCGTTTGGGAATGGATCCGTTACGGAGTTGGTCTACCTCAATACGCAGAGGCGTTCCGGGCCCACTCCATAACACCGTTGGATTTCCCAATGCTGGTTCAGGACAATGGCAGAGTCCTTGCGGAGGAGCTCGGGGTGCGTATGGTTTGAAGTCTGAGAGCCCTGTCCATGTACGGCGACCGCAGACCATAACTCATGAAATGGTGCCCTTCCGCGCAATTGGGATGGAAAATAATAACACAGTTATCATCTGAAGGATAAAACCAAACAAGTTTGGACTCTTTGTTGCACTCGCCGTGCTGGGGACAGGAGGAGAGTGTTCGAATCGCAAAGCATCACAAGTATGAATTTACCTGAGCCAATTCCTACACGAAATCATCTTTGCCACCCGTGGTCATTACCGCAGACAGTTCATATTTTTCCGCAAGTAGGCTCCTGTGCTCCGTTCGCTTGTTTTCCTTTCTTATCCTCAGTACGTTACAATCGTAACCTAGTGAGCCGTGGCAGCGATGCTCCACTTTTGGCTCTTTACCTAGCCCTGCGCCGCCCCGCTAATCGGCTTGGCGATTCCCTGTAACCTGTGCCGCCCCGCTAGTCGGCTTGGCACCTAACTACAAGAACCCCCCAAATCCACGACTCCTGCCTGCGAAATTCTACACTCCTGAGGGCCATGTTAATAACAGTCAAATGTTTTAAGTTGGACCAGTGGCCGGCCATGACACATTCCGCTTGAAGCCACCGAATATCTAGGTGTAGACAGATTCTCTGCAACTGGGTGGGTGGTGGGTTCGTTAGGTAGCAGATAAGCAGAAAATATGCAGTGATGCGTCACAACACGGCGAATGACCGTGGTGTGACGTTCCATACCTTAAGAAGAACCTAAGTACGAGTTGCCGTACTATCGTCTAAGAACCTGCCTTCTCATTCTGAGAAACCTACGCATCTCTTTTCGACAGTAACATGCCCTCGCCCCGTGCGCGTCTCGTTGTGCAATTATTTTTTTTAAATGTCCTGGCTGATCGGCGAATGGTGGGTAATTCATGGCATGGCTACCATTTGCAGGTGTCCAGCCCCTTCCACCGCTCCAAGGTGGTTCGGGCCATTCGCTGCCAGATCCTGGGCCTTGGTCAGCCGCCGTCGGAGCCACAGGTGGGCCTGGCGGGCAGGTCTACCTATCATAGTTTAACTTGTAGGAGGGCAATCGAAACGGGCTGGGTGCTATGAAGCGAGTTGGCTGGGGCCAGGGGCTGGGGCCTGGCGCGTGCCCTGAGGGGCCGGAGAGCACAACTTGTTGGTCTGGTTGTAGGTGGGATAGGGGCCAGATGCCTTGGGGCTACCTTAATATTGCCTATCCTTTGGGGCTAGGACGTGCCCGCTACCAGGTTAAAGGAGACGAAGGCCATTGCATAAACGCTTAAGTTAGAGACCTTGATCGGCAGCCCGCTTCCCTATCTCCTGCCCCACAGGCGGTCACATGCAGCACCGCCTCCGCCGCACTTACCTCCACCACGGAGTCGGGTGGGGCGAGTGGCGGCCGTGCGAGCATATACTGGTCAACCCCAGCCCATCCCGGTGTACCTCCTCTGCACCGCTATGTGCTAGAGCGGGCGGGTGCTGATGGGCAATGGCGGCAGGTGGCGGAGCTGGACGACCCGGAGCCGGCAGCAGTGGAAGTGACCCTGGACGCCTCGAATCCGGCCCCTGCGCCGCCTGCATCTATAGGGGTGGATCACCCGGAAGGGTTTGCCGCCGGAGGGGAGTTATTAAGGGAAACGGCTCTGGGTGCGTCAGGTCGGCAGGTGCTGTACCGCGTCGCCGCGTGGAACTTGTACGGCAGGAGTGCGTACGGCGTGGCGGTGTGTCAGCTGGAGTCGGTGCCGCCGCCGGGTTATCCGATAGCCGCAGAACCGGGTGTTGCCAATAGAACTGTTGGAAAAGTGGCTGGTACGGAAACAGGCATCGAGGTCGAAACGCTGGGTCCGCCTCGGGAACAGGTGGCGGCGGGCGGTGGTGTTGGCGGCGGGCCACGATGCTGTGGCTTGAGCTGGGCCCCTCCGTTCACAACAGCTGGTGTAGGGCCGAGGCTTGACGACAAGTTACGCTCTTGCGACCAGGCTGGGGTGACGGAGGCAGAAGTAGATGGGGTCCCCCGGAAGCGGGATTTGGCGCAGCATGCGGAGGGTCACACAGAGCTGCGCCAGGCGCATTTGCAGCAGAAGCCAGATGAATCCGCTGGCAGTGGGGGCACTGTGCGATGGCATGACCTTAGCAATGGCGGCGGTAGCAGCGACCCTGCTGGGGCCGGTGAGGTGGCGCTGACACGATCCCCCATATCGGAGTCGCAACCAGAGTTCCCGCGGCGGCCTCATGACAAGTTACAAGATCAAGGCCATGGCCCCGGACAGCGGCAGCCCGCAGCCCAGCCCAGCCGCTGGTGGAGCACGTTGCTGCTGGTGGTGCTGCCATGGCTGCTGAGGCTATTGCCACTATGGGTGTTGCAGGCGGTAGGGGAAGGTCTGCAACGGCTGCTACTGCGAGCGCACGTGGCGTTTGGGTGGCGGCCACCGACCTGGCTCTCGCAGCCAACGCCTGGAGCTGAACCTTCCCAGCTCGTTCAACTTGCCCCGTTGGTTCCCTTAGACGGACTCGGCAGCTGTGTGGATGGAGTTGGGGCTGGCACGAGGCAGGCCGTCGGCGTTGGCACCGGCGGTGCTAGCAGAGGGGGCGGTCAGTGGGGTAGTAATACCAGGGCACTAGGGGCAGCCTCTGCATTATCGGCACTCGGCGGCGGTTCTACTGCCGTTGACACCGTACCTGCGGCCTCCGCTGCTGCTGTGGCGCCTGGAATGTGTCTTTGGACTGGGGCCAACTGGCTTGACATCATCTTCCCCCCGGCGCCCCCGGTTGCGCCGCGAGGTACGGATACGGCATTGGTAGCCCCCGTGGCGCCGCCACTATACCGGAGCAGCCTGGCCTCAGACCGGCCAGTGGCGCCATCGCCCTCAACGGTGCCGCATGGCACCGTTGCTTGTATCGCGGGTGGGGACGCCAAAGGCGCCCGCCAGGGGTCCAGGTCAGGCGGAACTGCTCCCAACGGACTTCCGCAGGCAGCAGTGCCGGTACCGTTGCCGCGTGGGGGTTCCCGCCTGGCGACCTGCTCAGATCCACCGCATCGTAGCACTAGCGAGGGGGATATCTGTGGATTGGAGGACTCTGAGCGGCCGTCCACGGTCCAGCTGGACCCGTATTCCCACCATCGCGCTGACAGTCCGCATCTCCAGTCGGCCCTCAACCCATATCAGCTAGCGGGCTCCGCACCCTCCCTAGGGCAGAGCTTTTTATGTGCGGCCTTCGGCAGTCAGGCCGGATCCTTGAGCAGAGGGACGCGTGGAGCTCTGCGGGAAGCGGAGACGGAGGGAGATCTGCTGGCGGTCGCGGCGGCCGCAGGTGGCAGCGGTGACGCAGGCGGCGTGTCAGGTCGGGGTCGTGGCAAGATGTGCGCCATCCCTAGCTGCGGACGTAAGCTGGATCTGCGCCATTATCGGGACTACATGCGGCGGCATTACTGTGGCCGCTGTCAGAGGACGGTTTGCGGGCAGCACACGGCGTACAGGTGCGATGCGGCATCCCTGACTGTTCGGACCGCGTGGATGGGTGCAGGAAGAGATGAAGGAAAATAGGGAAGAGACCACGATCCGAGGCACCTGCGCTAAACGACCTGCGCTGAACGTGCTTCGTAATGATTTCCATTAACTGTCCAAGCAGACGGCTTGACACAATGCGCGCCGCCGTTTAAGATGATGATGATGCTGGGACCGGGAACGCACACGGCCCGACCCACAAACCTAGACGCATTATAATGTATATATAAGATGATGCATCCGATTATCTGGAGTCGCAAACAAGCTTCTCAGGCCCACGGCTCACTCTTTCCCTCGCCCTCACGCCTTCTTTCCCTGGCCCTCACGCCTCTTGCCGCAGTCCCCATGGTCCTACCGGTTCCTGCGACCACGTGAGCCGATGTGTTTGCACTTCCTGCTTCACGCACTTCAATCCCGCGTATCAGCTTTTCTTGCTGAAGCACAACAAGTTGCGGCCGGCAGGGGGGGTAGGGCCCCAGGCGCCGGTTCCGTCGGCGACGGGCGTGGCAGGGTTGATGCCGACCCAAGGCCAGCTGGATATCAAGGGAGATGGAAGCGGGGGCGGCGTGGGAAGCAGGCATAAGAACGCGAGCGGAACTGGTGGGAGTGGGGCCGCGAGTGGGGATGACAAGAGCGCGGCAAAATTGCTTTGGGAAAGAGCGGCGACGAAGCTTAAGGCAGTTTCACGGTTCCGTAAGAAGGGAGCTGAAGGGCACGGCCGAGAGTTGCAAGTGCTCGACGGGATTGTCGAATAAAAGAATGTGTTGTCGTACTGACGGTCGAGGCTTTGCATCATGGTCAAGGTTGCTAGTTAGTTTTGCTTAGCAGGCTATGAGATTCACAGTGCACTTGGGTAACTGTTTGAAGCTTATCTTGCGGTATTAGTTGTAGAATTGTGTACATCCCAAATTGTTTGTCATGGCCAAAGAGGTCTGAGACTGCGATATTGCATGATTCAAAATGTTCATTACTTTAGGGGGTGTTGATGCATTCAGGGAATCGTATGCTGGTAAAAGAATGGCGATGTGGACCGTTACGTGACGGACGGCGGCACTATGGACGAATTCCGACTGGAGGACGTGTAAATGAAAGAAGATGTAGGAATATTAAAAACGAATTGCACAGCCAAAGATGTGAAGTCGCCTTGTGCGCAGCGGCATCGCCAGGTTTCCTCACTCCACCGTTGCTTACAGCGGCGATTAGCAAGTCAAAAGACATTGACGACCTCTTGTCTATATGTGACAGAAATTGGAATGCGCTCAACCACATCCATGTGTCGGCGGCATTGTCCGCGGCTGTCAAGCTGCCGGGGACGCAGCGCGCAGCAGCCTCACCCTTGCTGGATTCACTTGAAAGGCGCTTCTTATACACGCTCTCAGAATCAACAATTCGAGAGGTTGCAAATGTTGTCTGGTCCCTTGCCAAGTTGGGTCGGCCTGTGCCACACGCGCTCCTGTCAGCAATCTTATTGGCCCAGCAGCGTCACGACCTCTTGAGTACCGCATCGCCTCAGGCCCTGGCCAACATCTTGTGGGCTCTGGCAAAGTGGCAAACCCGCGGGCCTGGTCAGCTATTGCTGCTGCTCCTAGAGCACTGCTGCACTCTACTGCCGGTGTTCAGGCCACAGGACACTGCAAACGTGCTTTGGGCGTTGGGACGTCTTAACCAGAGCACCGGGCCGCTACCGTCACTGCCGGCGGCGCTACTGCCGGACCTGCTGAGCACGGCCACAAAGCAAGCTGCCGGCATGACGTCTCAAGGACTGGCCACATCAGTGTGGGCTTGTCACCGCTTGCGCCAGTCGCACGCCGCCTTCCTCCACGCATCCGCAACTGCATTCCGCGCTCAACTTCCCACCGCTAGCCCCACAGACGTGGCGCTGCTGACGGCGAGCCTGGCCGGTCTGCGATTCCGCTGCCCGATTCTACTGCGCGCGATAGCGGAGCTATGCTGTAGACAAGCTTGCGAATCGAACGGAGGGCCCATGGATACTGATCTGATCGGGGCTGCTGCAGATGCAGCCAGCTGGAGCCCGTTCTGCCGACAGCGGGTTCTGTGGGCCTTTGCCACGTTGAAGTTCCGCCACCCAGCCGCCGTGCGGGCGCTGCTGCTCGGTGCTCCGTCGAAAGAAGACACGGATGCTGGCGGTGATGCCTCCGCTGTTTGGGACTGGAGCTGGGAGCCCGGGAGGTTGGGAGGAGGCGACGGTGAATATGACGACATCGAAGGTGGCAGCTGCAACATCAGCGGAAGCGATATCGGCTATTGCAGAGCCAGTGTCGGTGATCCGAATGGACGTAAGGTGGCCCTGGGCGCATCAACGTTAATCTGGTGCCTCGCAAGGCTGGGCTGTGGCCGCAGTGCTGGATACGAGCAGAGTGTGGTAATCGCGGCGGCGGAGCGCCTTTGGGCGGCACGAGATACGGCGGCCCTAAGTCATGCAGCCATAGCGGCCTGGGGCCTGGAGCAGCTTGGGCTTCCTCAGGACCGGATGCTGGATCTGGCACGTATGCGACTCTTGCAGGCGCTGGAGCACATCAATACCCCAAGCATGAACTCGTTGGCTAAGGCCCCAAGAAATGGAATTGTCGATAGCGGCAATCCAGGTGAGCATACACAAGATGACGTCGACCGTAATGGAGGTTGCTCAGCTACGGCGACGACAGGTGATGGTCTGCACTTGACGGCGGGGGACCTGGACGCCGCTGTGATGGTGCTGTGGTGCATGGCCCGTCAAGGGTCGCGGCCTGTCACAGGCGGCATTCACCCTGTACGCACTTCTGGTGATGGTGCAAGACACACCACCGCCCAGGATGCAGGCGGCATGATGACAGCGATGGCTGCCAGCTCGCACCTGCTCGATACCTTCTCGCGAGTCGCACCTCGCCTTCTGCATCGCCTCAGCATCCGGCAGATACCATTGGTGTGCAGCGCGTATGTACAGATGGGCCGCAACGACGCGGAGGTGCTGGGGGCTGTGGCGGAGCTGCTGATGGGGAGATTACCTGCGTCCGGGTCCCGATGCCGGGACGCGCCGCGGGGTCCGCAGCCTGAGAGTCGGATAGGTGACAAGGCCCAGCCATGGAGTGGTGGTGACTCTGACAGCGTTCTGGAGGAGGAGGAGGAGGAGGGCGAGGAAGGGGAAGAGGAAACGGGCGAGGGGAATACATCACCACAGCGTGGAGATGGTGAGGAGCTCAGCGAGGACGAGGTGGAGCAGGACGACTGGGAGTACGACGAGTACGACATGTTTTGGCATCTGGGGACCGCTGCGAACGATATCGATGTGGGTTCTTCTTCCCCACGTGACGAGAGTCGCAGTAAGAACAGCAGCCGTAGCAGTAGCGGCTCTGCTAATAAGCGCAGGGGTGGGCCTGTGCTCCTCAGTCGCTTTCCCCGGAATGGACTGGCCATGGTGTTGTGGGCTCTGGCTTCTGCCGGCTACGCGTCACCGCAGCTGATGCAGCGAGCGGCGGCGGAGGTTATGCTCCTCTTTCCCCGGCTGCCCGTGGCCGCCGCGCCAGCCTGCGTAGAGAATAACCCTGCGCCTGCGAGCCAAGCGACAAATGCGGGATTGCCTCCGCAACCCGTGGGTGCGGCAGTTTCACGCTGGGCCGCCCTCATCCTATGGGCCTTCGCTGCATCGGACTGCTACAACGCCGGATTGTACGACAATCTGCTGTCATATGTGATCCGCAAGGTGCCACGGCTTGGCCCGGGACGCGTGGCAGTGGTGCTGTGGGCGTGTGCGGTGGCTGGGCACTACCGGCGGGATGTACTGGAGGCGTTGTGCAGGGCGCTGCGGGAGGACCTAAGGGCGCTTCCGCCTGCCAGCTTCACACAGGTGTGGGATCTGGTTGGCCAGGGGGCCGGGGCCGAGCGGGTTTACGTGGCAAGGGCTTTGGCTGGAGATAGGCGCGTGTAAAGGCAAACCTGACCAGCGTGGATTCAGATCTGGGTCCAAGCGGTCCAAGCGGCACTCCTGGACTCCTTCGGAATGGCCCGTCACAGTTTTTGACTGTACGGGAATGATAGCTTCATGGCCTCAAGATACTGGGGGCCGAAGATACCATTTATTCCACAAACATGCACACGGTCCAGGTTTTGCAGTAGTCAGCCCATTTCACCTACCAATACATACCGCTAGCATTTGTTCCCCGATTCTTTTAATGCCCACGCTCACGGCCTATGTCTCTGGACCCTTTCCCTCATTTACACACGCTCCCTTCGCTTGCCGTTCTGCACTCTGGTCCTTGCCGTAGGCCAACTGGGCCATAGCGCACCTGTCCGCAGGTCTGTGCCTCAGCTGGCGCGGTCCCGCAGCCTCCCACCTGACTTCGCTGGCGCCCCACCTTACTCGCCACCAGGCCGCGGTCATTCTGTGGACCCTGGCGGTGCAGCAGCTCGTGCTGGCGTCGCAAGATCGCAAGAAATTCACCGCTGCGATCGACCTACTGCTAGCGAAGTTGACGGCACCGCAGCCATCAGAGACGCTCCTCTCGGACAGTGAGCTGGCAGGTGAATGGACAGCAGCCGACGATACGTCGCTGACACACGGTAGAGGTGGTGCCGCCGTAGCGCTTGAGTGCCAAGGTCACAGCAGTCATCGAGATCGAGATTCGAATCGGGATCCACGCCAGTCCATGGAACCGAGTTCCCTGGAGCCCGGCGTGGCACTGATTACGGCGGAGGCGCTGGCGCTGCTACTCGCCAGTCCCCATGCGGCTGTGCGTGCGCGAGTTAACGCTCACCTAACGGCTTCGACTACGGAGCCTTCACCGCTACCACTGCAGCGGCAGTCGCCGCCGATTTTACCTGTATCACTTCGGACAGCGATTGATGGGACTGAGAGACCGGCGACGAGCACAGCACCTCCTTCCGTTTCGAAAGGAGGTGGAGAGGGGACGGCGGGGTGGGACACACGGTCTGACCACGATTTGTCGACAGCGCAAACAGACCCCACTGGGTTAGCCATGACCCATGGGTCGATTATGGCACAGCTGGCGGCTACCTGGCAACACGCGCTGAGGCGGCGGCACCCTCATCAGGCGGCCGTGGCAGAAGCTGCGCGGCAGTTGGGCTATTCCCCGCGGCTGCTGCGCACACACGGGTCCTTCCCGCTGGCGCTTCCTTCCGCCCTGGAGCTGCCGGACGCGGTCCCAGCGCCCACGGTGCTGCTGCTGGCGGACCGGTCCGATTTCGCGACCAACATAGTAGGGCAGCCGCTGGGGCTGCTGTTTACCACCGTGCAGCTGCTGAGGGTAAGGCGGTAGGACGGGAACGGAGGTTGCATGGGACGAGGCAGGCTTCCGGCGGCGAGGGGACTTCCGGGAATGGCCATTCGTTGTATTTTGCGATTGGACTGGTTTGGTTTGGTTCCTGTGCATCTCGGCCTGTGAAGGGCCTGGCAGGAGGGAAATTTTGGGCTTCGGGGTGCAAAGAATGGAGAGGGGGGAGAGGCGAACAGGAGAATGGAAGGCAGGGCAGCCGATCGAACAGCTGAAACGGGTCAGCCCCGGGTTACCCAGAAATGAAGGGGGTTAAATGAAGAGGAGAATTCTTTGATGCCGGATGTATTGCGACCCGTGGGTATCTTTCGACTTTTCAAGTCGGCGACTGCAATCTGGATGTGGCCGAGTAGCGATCTTGTTGGGTGCTAGTTTGGGTAAGCCTCTTGCACGTCTGTGACTGTTGTCCTATTCTTGTCTAACAGGAGGCTGCGCTTTCCATCCCTCCAGGGATGGAAACAACTGTTTCTCTCTCTCAAGTTATGATCTCCCTCCCTCCCCTGGTCGCCCGCCCCCATGTCCCTGCGACCCTCCTTTTTCCCTTTCAGAGTAATTCCTCTCCTCTCCTTTCCCTTCTGGCTCCTGACCATGTGATTCCTTTTTGTGCCGCTTCCCTGTCCTGCATCCCTGTGTCGTACTATATAAATTCGATCCTTTGGTTTTCCAGTCCCTATCCAATTCGCCGCTTGTCACTATTTCTCTTCACTTCAGCTGTACTGCTTGCTTGGGCGCATGGATTCCTCTTATCTTTTCGTTGCCCAGCATAGCTTCCGATTTGCTTGCACTTTCCGTTTTCTCTTTGGCTGCATGTGAACATCGTTGCTGAACTGCTGCCTCATCCTCAGGTGAGTTTGTGTCGGACCGTGCCCCTTTCTTTTGGTTTACGTGCATGGCCATCGAGTTAGCCCGGGTTGGGTTGGTGGGTTGGCCGGGTCAAAAGGCACGCGGTTTTGTAAGAAACATGGGGGCCGGGAGGATCACGCGCATGACAGCACCAGCTGTCACCACAGTTTTTCATTGGCAGCTTCTTAAATTTTACGCGGTCTTCTTTCGCAGCCAGCAGCAAGGCCGATAGTATACATTTTGACGGTTTCAATTGTTTTTCTTTCTGCTTCTATTCACGGCCTTAGTGGCGGCGGCTACCTAGTTCACCCGCAAAATTGTGGACGAGGCCAGCCACCATCGTCCAACCATCTCGATCGGTAGTACTTCTCTTTAACAGCCTCTCTACATCAATACCAGGTTTTGTGCATTCGCCCTCTCCCCTGCCCCTTCCTCCAAAAGGAGCGCGGCTGGCTGGTGGCGGTGGTCGTGGCTCCGCAGTTTGCGGCGCTGCGCCCAGCCTCTCGCCAGGTTCGCCACCTGCGCCACCTGCTTCAGGCTGCGGGTGTGAGGCTGCAGGGTATGGCTGAGCCGTCCAGCAGCTCTGATGGCGGGGCCGACAACAATTGCAGGGATGCCAACAGTACCCAGCGTTGATACGGCCACTGGCTGTAGCAAATGTGCTACAGCAACACGGTGTTGGCAGAGGCAGCAATCGAAGCAGCCGCTACAGTACATGTTGGCTTGTGAAGTTAGTGCATCTGGAAGGCCGTGCGGTTACTGTCGCTTATTATATGACTAGGTTGTTCATCCAAATGATCAATCATATGGTTAGCAGAATTCAAATGGACAGCAGAGTGCACACGCGAGGACAAGTCCATCTAGATTCACCTTTCTAGGAAGACCACTGAGAGATTGTGTGGATCACCACTCGGATCCGACATTCGGATTTTACAGAAAGAAAGTTGACAGTACTGTGATTAGACTCGAGAACAAAGTTAATGGCTGATATTGACCTGACAAGGTAACAGTTGTGGGCGAGCGGGGAGGAGGTGCTGGGGGACTAAGCCACAGACAAGTACTGCCGCAGCCGGTATTCTGTGTCACGCTGTTCACTGCTGTCGACTCATTGCCACAAGTAGTGGCATTAAATTGCTCGTACGATATGGCCGGTGGTGGAGCAGATAGGTGTGGACTAAACCCATCTATGTTACTTCCTGTACTAGGTTATGCTGTGCTGAAATCCTCCCCGGCATGACTCCCCTCCCTTCCGGGCAATGGATCGGATGGGATGGAATGGGGGAAGAGTCGTGGCCGTAAAGGCGGTGCTGAGGGTTCAGGCCATCTACACAACTTGGCCGCGGTCCTAATTGAAGATCTGCCCTGAGGCAGAAGCCGGAAGCAGCTCCTTTGTGCCGTGCGATAAGAATGACAAAACAGGCGTCCTTTCAGGCTGCCGGAACCTGATGTCCTGAGTGTAGATTTATTACACTGGAAGCACCGCGTCATGCTTGGTGATGGATCATCCAGTCACCCTCACAGCCTTATTCCCAGTTTACCATCCTCAGAGACCGTCAGCGTTATGATCGTCCGGCTTCATTCAGAAGAGGCATGTACGGTATCTGATGGGTCAATCATTTACTAGATCCCTTCCACCTTGCCTCCTGAACTGGCAGACTGGAAGTCCACCTCCGTTGACGAGGCCGTTGTCTTGCAGCTGGGCCGAGAGGCGTGAGCAGGGCGCTGCTGGTTGCGTGGTGGGAGTCCAGTGCGTGGACGAGTGGGATGAGGATTAGATCCAATTATTAATTAGATCCAATACTCCCTGTACTGCACAACAGTGTGGCTTGAATGGCTTACGGTCCACCATCGCAGATCACCACCATTTGAGCGGCGGAGCGGGAGGAGAGGAGAGATGGCCGTAACGGAAATCAACGTCATCCAGAATAACAAAATAATCATCAACTTTCACGAAAAGCTTTCACGCTGCCAGTTGCACTGTTCAGGTTACAGTCAATGACAGAGACAGACTTCCTCCGTATGAAGTATATGAACTGCCAAAGTTCTCGCTCGCTGGCCCCAAAACTCGCGAAGGCCGAACCGTGGGGGCCAAACCACACCAGTACATAAATTCCGCCAATGCCTCCTGCGCACGGCCGCGACGTGACGACCTGAAAACGCTGATCGGTGATCACTTAAGCGAGTTATAGAAGAGGATAAGGATGGTTCCCACTACTAGCATCACGGGGATGGCGCTGACGCCGTATAGCACGCCGTACCCTACCCAGCCAGGTAGCATGTCCGTCATGGACTGGGGCTTTTCCCCCTTGCGCAGCTCATCGCCCATCACATAAGGTTTCACCACCGTGTCTCCTGCAAGCGCCGGTAGAAGGAGAGCAGGGACGAGAGTTTTGGGGAAATGAATTGGAAGCACAGCAGGAAGGGAGCGGCCTCGGAAAGGGCAGCAAAAGAGGGGCAAGTTCGTGGGTAAAACACGACACAACAGATTCGACGGGAAAACAAATACCGTACTAAAGGGCTGGGAAAGTATTAGGGAAAGCAAACAAGCCAGGTCCCAGCTCCCTTAGTAGCGCACCTCCCATCAACGCCGCGTAGTCCGATGCGCTAGGTTTGGTTGCCACCTGGGTTCCTTCCCCCGCAGCTGCCGCCACTGTCGCCCCCTGGCTGCTGGCTGGCTGCTCTCCCCCAACCTCCAGGAAGGGCCAGTTAAGCATTTCGTCATGGAGGCACTTGAGAGCTATTCGGTCGTTGGGGATGCGGCCCTCACCGATGTCCACCAGCGCAGCCGCCATCTCGTCCCGGGATACACCTCGTTCGTCCTGTAGGATGAAGAAAGATAAGCAGAGGATCAGGACAAATAGGTGGGCCAGGCGGCGGAGCGGCAGCTGCAAGAATGCGATAAGTGAGGACGGCTAAAAAACGAAGGGTCACCATTAGCCGATGTCCTATTCTGAGGCCGGGTTAAATCCTTCTTCCTCGGGTAGTCGGCCGACGCTGGGTCCGCGCCATGCATCCCTCAACTGGATCCGGTCCATCCGTGACGTGAAAGACAACAACACACCGACACGTGCACAGGCGAACAGAAGGATATTTTTGTTAGGTGTGCGTGGCTATGTGTGTCAGGGTGCCGAAGCTTCTGCGGGTTTAGTTCGGGTTAGCTGGGCATTCTCCACGATCCCGACCACAGTACCAGGGCTTCAATCGTAGCTGTACAAGATGGATGGCAGTTGCAGCTGCAGGCAGCAAAACTTGGGACGTACGTCATATCGCAAAACGCACATTACGCTTGACCCTCCGCATCAACCGCATAGGCTTCCCAGATGGCAAGCGCCATCCAGGCGCGGAAAGATGACCATGCGTGAGATGATGAGCGAAAAACAATGGACGCGTGTACACATGCTCATCCAAATGCGTGTTTATATACGGGACGTGTTCCGATTACCTGGTGCCCAATCGACCAGTGCAACTTCCACCTTTCCCGTACAATAATATGACGGCCTCGTGGTTGGCTCCCTAACCCCACCCTTTCGTCCAGGTCCGGACAAGCACGGAATGTCCAATGACCCTAACTTGCCGGCATCGGCGCACATCCACCCGCGATAATGCGGCCACGCATCAGTGCATCCTCCTCACACTCAATAAGGCCGTCAGTGGCATCAGCGGCTCCTTACTTCAGCATGCCGCAGAAGGGCGTACTGTGCAGGCCCCAGGAATGGGGGGCCCTCTTTGTCCTGATTTGCCAGGACGACCACTCTGGGCCCCACTCTGGGTCACCGCTTAAGGTGCGCGTCGCCCAAGCACACCAAGAGGCATCGGCTGAAAGTCATTAAGGCCACCTCACATTAGCCTTAATGACCTGCCACCTTGCCAAGAAGTCACCGCTTCAGGAAGTCCTCCATGGACCCAGAGCAACGCATACTTTCCTATGCTGCGGAGCTCCTGGCACCAAGAACAACAGGTCTCTAGGTGCCGGAGCGACCTGTTGCTCCCTACCTTCAATACCCTTTAGGACCCTACATAGGCACAGGCACCCCTTCCTGCTCGTTGATCCCCGCTTCCGAGCCCATGATCCAAAACCGAGACACCTCGGTTGACCCCACCTCAATGTCCGCCGCGCGGCGCTCTCGGGCACGTGGATCCTCAATCGACACAATCAACTTCACTTCGTTGAAAGACATGTCCCTGGTTCGTTTCAGGGTTTTGAGCACCTCGAAGATATCTCCACAATACTTTTGCGCGAGCTGTGGGATCGAAACGGAGATCGGTTAGGGGGCCGGCGGGATTCAGCGGCAAAGGATGCGCACAAGATCACCATCCAAAGGTTAGGCAATTGCGTCTTCTACAAGGCCCTCCGAGGGCAGGCAACCTTGCAGGTGCGCAGCTGGAGGGATGATATGCGTGTTGTGTGTGCCACTCCATTAGCGACCCCCTCCCTCTCGCTCTCTACCCCTCTTCACCACTTCGCCGAACCCAGACTTTACCTTGTCGCTCACAACTTCACCGCCAATGACAGTGTCAACGCCCTTTGTGCGCACGAAAGCAGCTGTGGGCCATGGGAATTTCCACTTGTTACATGCGGCTGCGTTTCATAATGCAAGATTCTCAGTCACGCACCTCCACTCTCAATCTCCGCCTGACGCTTCATGAACAGCTCGACCTGGGCTTCCAGGTCAATATCTTCACTCGTTGCCCTAAGTGGTTCGATTTGTTAATTTTAAGTTGCGTCCAAGGTGCTTCACAGTCCAGTCCGATTCGCCAGCTCACCTGACACGATAAACAGGCCGACGACCTCCAGAAAATGGACGATGAGCAACTTTAGGATCACATCTTGCCAGGCCACAAGGGCGCAGAGCTCCTCGCAACTGTGCACTCATGGATACCCGTGAGAGGATTTAAAGGCGACTTTGCCCGCTGACGAGAATAGGTACTCGATGATACTGCCAGGTTAGCACGGCTCACATCAAATTTTAACTGAAGTCCGTAAATTCTTTCATAATAGGCTGGATGCTTGCGTGATCGTCGCATTTGTACGAAATACGGCATAAGATATTACTGTGCACCTGCAGTTGGGCTCCATTTAGAGCAGTGGATGCTGTGGATAAGGAATGACGTTTTTTCAATCATATTTTTTGTATCAATAATGAAAAGAATTGTGCTGCTCATACTTAGTTTGGCATTTTGCAAACAATTGCACGCTAGCACGGATGCAATAGCACACTCCGAAATACCAGGCAATGTAGTCATTCAAGGCCAAGGTATCATTTTTGGATTAGAATGTTGCCGGCGTCAAATTTCAACAGCCGCGTCCCTTCGGCTTCCATGCAGGCGCCTACGACCAGCTTAGGGAGCTCTCTAAGCGCGAGACAATATTGCAAGTTATTTTTGGACGTGATTGCTATTCACAGGCGCTACTGCAGGCATGCTGGGGTTTCCAAGAGATTGGAGACGAGTCGTCGATTGGGGTGTCATCGCATGCAATGCAGACGCGCGTGTCGGTTCGTGTGCATACATGAGTCTATACAAGCTATTGTCCTTGTTTTTATTTTTAATTGCGTTTATGTAACTACTTTTGTGGATTACCTCGTTGAACCGGCTTCGAGTAATGACTGGCAGGGGCTCCCTTATGCCTCATATCCTACCTTACGTAGGTAGACCGCAAATGCAACCAGATGACAACAGCGGAAAAGTACAAGGTGACAACCAGAGTTGGCCTCATTTATGGTATAAATATATGCAGTATTTGTTGACAGCTATTCGGACACCCTCGTTTGCAGTTGGCACACGCCATGAACATTTGCTTCCTTGTCAGTAACGGACACATGGGTTATAAGTGCAGCGACCGCATGACCCCCAGCGAGTGCTCCAAAAACTTGGACGACAGGGCGTTCTCTAGCTACAACATGTTTTTTGCAAACATCCATAGGTAAGGCTGGGCGCCTTCCATCGCTCCATTTCATACGAACAGTACAATTTCACTCACTTCCGGCACTTTCACGGCAATGAACGACCCTTCTGATCCTGTCCTGGGGACCTTCCTGCCCAGCATTTGTTTATACGTATCAAATCGGGAGTTTGAATTGCACACGTCGCAGCTACTCAACAAGCTTTACGAGGGAGCAGGTGAGATTATTGACACTCTGCATCACATTGTCACAGCGCTGCGAGTCATCGAACCAGGGCACGCAAGCAACTTATTCACACGCTTTACCATGCAGGGGCAGCCCAAGCTGTATTGCATGGTATCGTTCAGAGTCTCCAGGTGCATCAGGAGCAGCAGCTACTGCTTCAACGAGGCATGTCGCAGGTGAGTCGAGCAGAGACGTCGGACGACTGGAAGCCCACTCACGAGGTGCCTGCCCTTCCTGGCAGGGTCCTCCTTTCCCAATATCCGTACGGGGGCCGAAGCCTTATTGCAATCAAATTCTTCCAGGCAGGACATCTTGCCATATTACGTTTGCACCTATTTACGTTGCACCTTTGGTCCTTTAATCGCTCCCTTCAAATTTGTGCTTCTTCCTGGCCAATACAGCTACAACAGTGCAAGGCATGCACCTCGGCAATGTTCTATCAACTTCACAATGTCTGTGACGCTGCTTGCCCAATTGTGCAAAACCATAGATGCGGGAGGAACAGAGCGGTCTGGCTGAGGGGCTACATGAGGGGCTTCAAAGGCTCAACACCATCCACGACCAGGCTAATGTGCTGCAAGAGCAGGTTAACAAAACTTTGATGATGGAGGTGCGCGGCTTTTCGGGAAGCGACATATTACTAGGGACCACTCGCTGGCACCATTTGCTGCGATTTATCGTTCAGCTTCTGATCATGCAGAGGGGATATTTGTCTTTGCTAGGTACGAGCGGCGTAACATTGAGAGCTCCACGCTAAAAAGCTGTTTGGTTCGTTTAGCCGTGACAGCCATGACACTTGTCTGCCGCCGAACGTAACGGCGATGATTCGCGTTACTGTCAATTACATTGGCAACATTTATGTGCAGCTTTGGCGGCAACAGATAGCCTAAGCAGGACATTGGCGGTTGTCGGTTGTAAGCATTCCTTGTGATCGGACCCAATCCTGCCTTTCCTAGCATGGATTTTAAGACACCGCATTTTCCGGGGGCCATGAACCTGCTTCCTTACTTGCACGCAGGCGGAATTGTCCCGGCGTCAGAGCGACCTGGCCCGTCAGATGGGCGCCCTGGAGGATCTGGAGCAGCAGCACGCGGCCGCCGCTGATATGCGTTGGGAGCAGCTGCTGCAGCGTGCGTCCCATATGGAAGAGCGGCAAGCACACTACGAAGCGCTCCAGGAGGCCCTGGCCACCAGCTCTGGCCAGCTCTTGCAGCAGAGCGGCCAACTGCAGGGAGCCATTGAGACAGTGCTGGCAGCACAGCAGCGCACAAGCTCGCTCCTAGGAAAGGTCCTGGGAGGACAGTGGACCCTCAAGGTGCGCAGAGCTCACTGCCTGGGGTATGCGCTCGGTACGAAGGGGGTACGAAGCATAAATCGTTGCATGCTACAATCCTTAACTGAATGCTGACCGGTAAAACGTATGCCAGCGGAAAGCAAGAGCAACATGACGAATGCCTTGAATGGACGGTGTTTCGGCCGGCCGCATTCCTTACATTATAAGCCTCTTTAAGGACCTGGGGCCGCGGGCTGGCTGCCAACGGATCGGGCGACGCTCCTTCAGGATGTGGCTTTCTACGCCGCTTCGGCCGCCGGCGTCTTCCTGCTGACAAGCCCTACGAGCCTTCAACACTCCCGGTTACCTCTCCTGGCGCTGCTGTTCACGACGGCCGCATGCGAGCGGGCTCTCAGACAATACATGCAGATATGGCTCCCCTTGCTGGAGGGGACAATGGTAAGTGCGCATCTTAGACATTGACCACAGATGTTCGCATACTACCTCGTCATGTGCTCCCGAAAATGATTACAGAGTGAACACTGTGTTGCGGTCCCCACATTGTCTGTATACACCACATGCAGGGCCTATCTCCCGGGGCGCCCTTTATCGGCAATGTGGAGCAGGCGGGTTGGGTATTGCGACTCCTGTGTGGCCTGACAGCTTGCGTGCTGCTCATGCGGCGCCTACTGGCCATCCGCCGACGTGATGCTGACGACCGCCGTGTGCTTGCTAACATACAGCTAAAGCTGGACCAACTTGCGTCACAACAGACGCTCCTGGCTAGACACTTGTTGGGGGACGACCCATTCAAATCCCCGGGTATCGGGCCTGATGGACATGACCAGGCGCAGAAAAGATTGCCAACGCCAATTGCCGATTGCCACCTGCCATGCCAGGCCACTTTGCCTTGCATGCCGACATTTATGGCCATCGCACCTCAATCCGATTCGCTTGCGGCCCACCCAACTGTGCCAGAGCAAGGACACTGTGAGGCTAGGCGCCGGGCAGCCAGTGGACTGTATGCAGTTTGCGCGGCTTCCCACCAGGCCACGGACACAGCTTCTCAGGGACGCCAACGGCCTGCGGATCCAGACCCCTGGCAGCACCAGCTAGCCATGTTACCGGTTGCACCAGCTGCGGAGCAGCAGTTCCATCCAGGAGCGGCTCCATCCATAAGCAATGGCGTCACGCAAGAGCATGAGCTACGTGCTCAACAGGCGGGGGGGAGCAACCAGACAAACAAGTGCAAAAGCAGGGAAAACCGCAGCAAGCGCAAGCGCGAGTCTCAATCAGGTTTGTCTGATTTATTTGCTTGCATGTGGAGTTCGTGGGATGGTTGCGTATCTATGACATTATGTTCGCTCACTTCCGCAAGCTAGCGTTGCCAAGCCGTTCATATCCCTTGCACTCCTGCAGACGACACTCAGCACCAACAACGCAGCGCCCGGGTATTGGCAAGGCGTGGCCAAGGCAAGCCGTGACGATGGTCGGAGAGCTCCAAGTTTTGAAAATAACCTGATATGAAATCCCGTAACATAAGGCTGTCACTATGACTTACCATGCACGACATCCGCTCCTCCATTCAAAACAGCCAGATGTTCACCGTCTAAACTTATGTAACACCAGACTGGTCGATTATGCAACCAGAGAAGTGCAAACTTAAGATCGTGACATCGAAAACAAAACTCCGTTAACTCTCATCTCCCGCGGTCTCTCCCGCGGCCTGGATCGCGATATTGCTGTTCATGATTGCGTTCTCGGCTACGACTGCGCCTCCGATCTTGCGCACAATCGCTACCTGATGTTCTTTTCGAGAAACGCTCCCGGTCCCGGCCCTCCATGCGAGCTTCTGGCCCTGCTCGGTCTGGGCTACCGCTACGGTCCCTTCGCGGAGACCTCCGGCCCTTCCCACGATCATTATACCAGTCCATGTTGCGTCCGTCGCGTGCGCTGCCAGGTCCATATTCGGGAGCATCTTCCCGAGCCCCAGCTACTGCTTCCCGACGCGGTGGCCTGGGCGGGCCAAAGGCAGGCGCCGCTGATGGTCCAGCTGAACTGCTGCGGCCACGTTCCCAATCTCGGTCCCTTTCCAGCTCCCGTCCGCAACCATTTTCACGATCACGATTACGGCCCTGCTCTGACTTTCGGCCCGCATCCTTAGGATTGCGGTACACAGGCTGCTCCCGGTCGCTACACCCCAGTTCCTGCTTCGGACGTGCATCCACTTGACATGACATCTGGATGTTTATATTCAGATCAGAGGCAACAGAGAGTAGTATGAAGGTCAAGCTGCGTTCGTATGTATCTGCCAGCCTCGCAACATGGACCTACATACCTGTTTGGCAGCCTCCAGCTGTCGAGCCTCTTCCATCAAAGCGAAGATTGACCCAGCAGCTGCCCAGGGCTCAGAAGATCGCGGCTGTTCCCGACCTGTTGGTGGAGAGGTCCTACTGTGACGCACTAAACCCGCAAAGCACACCATGTCGAAACATTATCACGGCACTGGAAATAGACACCATAAGCATACAGCACCTTACCTTGTCCTGCGTCTTGCCTCCCTGCTGACTCGCCACGTCGCTCAGGTTTACGATCAACTTCGTTGTTCTTCTCAACGTCTCCACCATCAGGGTCTTCGCCCTCGACCTGCAGGGTAGGACCAGTCCTAATTCCCAACCAGTGTAATTTCAAAGCAGTTCACATCCTCTGGGACTCCTCTTGATACATGTTGCGCAAGATAGACGGGCTTTTCTTTCGACATTGGACCCCAGTGCACAGACACCTTCGCCCCTCCCCTTCATCCCCTACTTCCTGAAACCTTTTGCCATGCAATTTTTGTGTCCTCGCCCCTATCCTACCTCGGCCCTCCGCTTCTTGTAGTTGTCGACGTGTTCCGCGCGAATTGTACGACCCACCACCTTTGCCCCGTTCAGGTTGTCGACAGCAAGGACAGTGCTCCGCTGGTCTTCGTACGCAATGAACGCAAACCCCTTTGATTTTCCAGTATCCTTGTGCCGTATCAGATTTAGGTCAACAATTTCACCATACTGCGAGAATACCGCCAGCAGATCCCCTTCCGTCAATTCGTAATCCAAACCGCCAGCAAATATGTACGCTGAATGCTTGAATTGAGCATGCCAGGATGCCGAATCTTGTATTCCCGCATCAATTTCACGCTTGGTAGCCTTTTGCGTGTTCTTAATCTGCATTTCGCAAATACAAAGTTACTCGACCTGACCTAGAGCATCCCGTTGGGTATTTGACGCCTACCTGTGTTAGCGGATTCATTATTAAATTCTCTAGTCAAAAGATGACTACAAATTACCGGATTTGCACGGATACTTTACATTTACAATTTTGAGCAAGTACTAGGTTTGGCACCAAGCAGTAGATTTCTAATGTAGAACGAACAATTACAACGCTGAGAATCTGTAAGGCCCGAGAATGAGAAATGTTTATGTACGGCATGCAAGGCCCTCCACGGTGCTATATTGAAATGCCTCCTACAGTCTACTAGTTGTTTATATCCGTGCTAGTATTACATGTTGAGAGATGAAACAAATTCGGTAATAAGACGTTTTATGCATGACAGTCAGCCTAAAAGTTGTTGTGCTCTACCGCCTGTCAAATTTACACGCTACTTCGAATTGCATATAGGTTGAATACCTACGCCGCCGCCCGCCGCGACAGTAGCTTTAGCGGCTGCGGCGGCGGCGGGGACAGTTCCTCACACT
Organism: Volvox reticuliferus; assembly: GCA_019650235.1. Classification (NCBI taxonomy): domain Eukaryota; kingdom Viridiplantae; phylum Chlorophyta; class Chlorophyceae; order Chlamydomonadales; family Volvocaceae; genus Volvox; species Volvox reticuliferus. The sequence goes on from BNCP01000043.1 coordinate 700,541, forward strand.
GAGAGAAGCCGGCCTTTTTTGCGCGCCCCAAAAGCTGCCCTTAGTACGCATATCCCATTACCATGAGGGTGTCTGCCTTGTTCTTTGACAAGGATGCACGGTATCCGTGCTTGCTCAGCCCCTGCAAGGTTTGGGATGATGCGCTGTCTGAGGCGGTCTCGGGCCCCGAGCTCAAAGTCTACTGCTACTGGTACATAGTGCAAGCGTGCATGTTACATGTCTATAGGGTGTCTTGTACTTTCATGCGTGTTTACTGAGTTGCTTTTGCTGTATGGGCGCTGTTTGGCGGGCACAAACGCTCCTGGAGAGTTCACCGTGCAACCGCTCAGAGCTTGATGATAGCGTGCATATGTTAATTTCCGTGCGTAGGGAGAGCAAAAAAGTCTCAACGCTGCTTGCACTGCATATCAGCAGCGGAGGTGAGTATAGTTTTCGAGGGCTCTGGTCAGGCCAACACCGCGTTCAAAGGATATCCAGCAAGTTTAACTGCCTGTACAGGCCAAGTTCCTGACCTGCGGCTCCTGCCTCTCGACCGTGCTAAGGACCCCAGGTATCGTTTCGCACTTAACGTTGCGTTAGGTTGTCGCAAGTTCTTAACACCACGCGCATCGGCTTTGCAGTGCGTTCAAGCAGTTTGCGGAGGAGCACCAAACTTGCCTTGAAGATAGGAAGGCAATCGTCGTCAAGATTAATGAGACGCGCGAGTTACTGCTTGCGCCAGTCTTCTCGATTGAAGGTGATGACTTTCTCTGCGTCACAATTCTCCATCCTGGACCTACCTTTTTCATAGATTGCAATTCAATTGCTCTGTATTGCATGTAGCTTGCTTGTTCCTTTTTTATGCTTTCTTTGGCAGGGCGGTCTCCTTTCCGTCGGCAACGACAATCGGTCTGTCGGCATCGAAAGGGATTTTCCTGCTTTTGCATCCTTGAACGCTATTTCAGTTAGCAGCAAAAACAAACTCTGATACAGAGCACACTTCTCGCCTACTGCATTCTTAAATAGATGGCAGTTTGGAACAGTCGTATTTCGTAAAAGGCTATTTATGAAATAGTCATGACCAAATTGAGTTTTCTCATAGCTTTAAGACGTACAATGCGATAGCTGTTTTGTTCACGACATCTAGCCGATAGGTTGGCCCAGGGGACGCAAGGGATAAGTGAAAGGCAGCACTAAGTGAAAAACTTATGCTAAGCGTTGTCAATTATTCCTAAGAAGTTAACGGTTCAGCATTGTACATGTGTTGATAAAACAGTCTGGACGAGAGACTCGAGGCCCCTGCGCTGGCCACCCTTTGCCAAACAAATGGCATGCCGCGACAACCCATGGCAGAATTCTATCTGCAAGCTACTCTGTAGCAGTTGGGCTTTGCGTGCGGCGCATTACGTCGCGTGTGTTAGGGGTTTCGTGTCGGGTATTCTCACGCCGGAGCGGAGCAAAGGCGTATGGCGGCAGCTTTGCTTGTGAGGTCCTCGGCGGTCAGACGTTCAGCGCGGCCTCAAATCGTTCTTGCACACCCCACACCCCATTTGTCCCCACATTACAGATGACGGCACCAAGTGCCCGGTGTTCTGGGGTTATATGCTGTATTTTGGCGTTGCATCGGCCGTGTCACTGATGCTAGACAACAGTCGAATGGCTGTTGTCCTTGATCTGGACGAAACGCTACTGGTGGCAAATTCGATGTCGACGCTTGATTCGAAGATAGAAGTGGCGCGTAAGACCAGGTGCGGGCATGTCATGTTTCCGCCCACGTCACAGCCGTCGCAGGCACTGTTATGAAACGGCGTACAAATGCACACATGCATTCGCTGGCGCCATGGCTGTGGAGACTTCATGCGCAACACCCTTACCCTTCCGGGATTCCTTTATCCGTGGCGAGCACCAGAGCGTATGCTTCGAACAGGAGGGCGCATCCGTGAGAACATATTGAACATGCCCCACTCGTGTTACTCTATTGCCTTGCCAACGCCTTCTGTGGACTCCGCACGCCATCGTACGTCATGTATGAAGGTCTATTCCCCGCGGCTATGCCAACCTTATCATGCACCCGATCGTCCACACTGAGCAAATGTGCGCCACATAGTATGTGGTTTAGGTAAACCACAAGCTTTGTCGCCGCCAGGGAATCCACCGGTTACATCTTGGACAAGTGTAATGTCCACGGAGAAAGAGATCCCGCAGCTCGCGCTGCATCTCGTAGACATAGAGGTTCTCCAGCTCTTTGGCGGTGTGTCGCAACGCTAACACTTGTCATTCCACCCCTCGAATGCTACTGCTACTGCGCATGCTACTGCCCGGTTAGGCGCCTTAAAGCGACAGAGCTGCGAGATCTTCTCAGCCAGGGTGTAACGGAGGACAGCGAGGAGGCTACTCGACTGCGGGGGGCCGAGTCCTCCGCCGCCAGGGAGGAGGAACTGCTCGCTAATGACCTGGACATGCTTCGCCAATTCGCCAACACGGCCACCATCACTTTCAACGGTGTCACTCACAGGGCCAGGTGAGGGAAGCCAAGGAGATACTCAAGGCATCGGCTATGGGAGCGGCCGCCAACCCGTATGGGCCAAGTCGGCTCGCAATCACTCCTTGAGAGCAGCGGCTTCCAAGGCGTATGCCTTACCCGGCGGCCTGCCATGAAGAGGTTGACATTACAGCGTCTTCCTCAGGCACCGGCTTTTCATAGGCAATTATACCGGGGCCTGCATGCCATTGGGAGTTAGCCCTTGCAAGCGTCGCATGTCCTTGCACCAAGGGCGTCATCGGGACGTCCAGGAGGAAAACGTTGGCTACTTCGCAACTTCTCTGAATAACTTTGCTTCTTTGTATGACATTTTGCTTTGCCCCCCCTTCATGCAGAATGGAGCTGGCGCGCCTCGAGGATGGCACGGAGATCAGGCGGCCGGTGATCAGGCTGGACAAACCGCACCCCGTCATCCTCACACGCATTCGGCCAGAGCAGCGGGAAACCAGCATGATCCTCCGTCCGCGGCCCTTTTGGGAGGAGCTGCGGACCGTGCTGGCAGGCGACACGGACTTGGACCCCAGCGGCAAACCTAAACTCAGGTATGAGGAGTAACCACAACCTGTTTCAACTGGCGGCAGAGCAGAGTTTAGGATGGCAATAGACTCGGCTTAAGTAATCCACGGTCGGCCGTTAATTGCTTGCGGTTCCCAAAGCTGGGGTTTCTGGTACTGATGTACTGGAGGTCGTCTAACCAAACCCTGATGGAATGTGCGCAAACACATTATATGACGATAATTGGAAAACTAATGGACGGCCCCTTGCATGTTGCGTAAAGGCTTTCGTGTACGATTCTGACCAAATGGCAAAGACATTACTGTGGCAAATGTAATCGCATCTTTGGACAGGTAGGCAGGTAATGCCGTACCTACCTGCACTGGGGTGACTACCTCACCTGGATTTATATGGTTTATGCGGCCCGCTAAGATGGTCTGGACTTCCCTGGCAGGTTCGACGTTTACGTGTGCACCGCCGCGGAGCGGCAGTACGCACTTGAGGTGTGGCGGCTGCTGGACACGCGGGCAAGCATCATCCCAACTCATGACCGGGGGAGGCGCATCATCAACGTAGCCGGTGGCCGCAAGAAGCAGCTCTTAAAGTGGGTGAAGGGAACGGCGGGTAAAGGATTCGTGCGTGAAGGAAAAAGCATGTGCAGGCACATTGTGGTGTGCACATTGGCACTCGAATGAACCTCGGCTGAACCAGAAATCTCCGTGCGGCTGCATGCGTGGACGGCCACCACCGGAGTCCCTGGGGTATGGCTACACCCCTATCTTGGGTTAAACGATCTGGCTTAAACTAGAAAGGCAGTGTTAGACGTCGCCTTGCGGGCACACATCCCTGTGCAGAAAGCCGTTCACGGAAGGCCGTCATATCGTGCGTGTCATTTTTGTCTCCAGACCGTCGTCCCTGCTCCAGGACTCTCGAGGTGTGCTAATTAACCCCTCTGTATACGGTACTCGCGCCCGGACTCCATTGACAGGTCGCTGGGTGTTGCAGAAAGTGCGGGTAATCCTCGACTGGAGTGGGCAGAGCTGCAGGACGACGAGCCGCCGCTGCCGCTGGCAGTGATATTGGATGACCGATTGGACGTGTGGGAGGCCTCGTCACAATCATGCGTCCTGCAGGTGTGGGACACCCTCGGTGGGACGGGGCTTGGCAATGGAGGACGGCGTATTCGCTGCGGACTCTCGGAGCACATCGCAACATCTGCCTCATGAACACTGTTGCTATGGAAATTTGTGCTGTTGTTGGTTTGGTTGCGGGGAATCAAGCCATGAAGCTGTTCCCATGTTTGGTTTTATTCCCATCTGGCTATGTTTTGCGACTCTGCAGGTTGTCCCGTGGTATTGGTACCGGGACGAAGCTGCGCGCCTGGTATCGGGTCCTGGCACGCCCGCCGATCGCCTGGCCTTGGCGTCGGAGAATGAGATCAAGCGCATGCGTGACGCTGTGCTGCAGCTGCGTGCAGAGCTATTTTACGACATAAATGAGCGCCTGCGCAAGTTGGCCGATCAACTCGTAACGGCGGGTGCGCCGGAGGAGGTGCAGCGGCGGAACCCAGGATCCCTTCTGCCGGGACTCAAGACGGTGGCGGGCATCTTGCGCGTGAGTTTGCTTGATAGGGACCTCAACCACATGAGGTGTCGGTTCTGTGAAGCGCCAGCAAAAAAATAATTTCTGTCACGCGGTTAACGTGCAACCTGTCATCTTGGACACCTGCAGCTCTCCCGTTTGATCCCTCCCCTCTGAACCACCTTGGCAGGCCGCCGCAAACCGCGTCTATCAGATGCCCACCCTGGCGTCCATTGCGGCGCAGTTTCGGCCCAACAACGCCACACCGCCACCGGAAATGGATGCTGGGGCAATTGTACATGCCACCGGGGGACTATTAGGGATGGGTTTCCGACCTGGGCCTCAGCCGGCAGGCGGTTTCTTGGGTGGGGCCCCACCGCTTTCCGCGTTTGTAGCTGCAGCGCCCTCGGGCGCGATGCCGGATGGCATGCTGCAGAAGGGCCCAGCGGCGGCGGCCCCGGCGCCTGCTCAGCCGGGCCCAGTGCAAGGGCCCGGAGTTGCCTCTTCACAAGTCATTTCCTTAAAGCCGGTGGACCCCCGCGCGGCGCGCAAGGTGCGCCGTAAGGGGCGGGTGTGCGCTTTGGGCCCATGTAACCCGGGTGTCCCTTCATCCTAGGAAGGAGTCTGCAGCCTCGTCGAAGTGTTGATTGGAGTATGCGTATTGCGTCAGATTTACGTAAACCTGACCTGTCACCGTGTGTCTGAAGCGCTATAATGTACCTCCCAGGACGCATCTATGCTTACCTGGCCTATAATGAGCATTTAGAACTCGCGCCGTCACCCCTAAGTACCTTCTCCCGCCGTTTACGCCCCTTTACTTGGCGGTCCCTGCCCCTATTTCTCTATGATTGTGCAGGGGGGGGCAGCGGCCCAACGCGCAGGAAACCTGCAGCGCCCCTTTGGGGCCATCGTGCTGCAATCGCCTGCGCCCGGGTTGGGGCCCCAACCCATTACAGCTTTGGGACCACCCGCTCCGCAGCCCCCATTGGAGGCGCCCAAGCGGCGTACCGGGTTGGGTTCCTTGGATCATAGCAAATGGACCATTGAGGCCATGGATGGCGAAGTTTCAGGGCGGCAGCCGCAGCCGGAGGCGCAGTTGCAATTAGGGCCCGAGCCATTTGTATCGGGCGCGCCTGCTGGCCCTGCCCCCGCCCCGTCGTCAGTGGGAGTTGCAGCGGCAGGGGTTGATGCGCAGCATGCTTCAGCTGCTGTACGTTTCGGGGAAATCCGGGGGACGGGTTTGGAGGGCGGCGTTGAAACTAGTACGGCCTTTCCAGCTGCACGGTTGCAGCCAGCGGTGGCGTCCCTTGAAGCGTCGTTTCGTGGGGCTGCTATAGGTGGCGGATCACTGCAATCGCAGGTGCAGCAGGACACGCTCGCGGGAGTGGCAGCCGCAGGGATTGATTCGAAGGGAGAACAAAAGCACCTGTCGGAGCAGCAGCAGGCTCCACAGCCTGACCCAGCGCCTGCAGCAACGGCCACGGTTACAGGCGCTGGCACAGGTGGGGCGGGGCAAGGAACTGCCCGTAAACAAGCCGGTGATGCTCTGGTGGCAGCGTTGATCAGCCAGATCCAGGTCCTTGTCCCATCAGTGCGGGCGACTATAGAGGAGTTTCTCAAGGATCCGGAAACTGGGGTGGCTAAGGTGATAGACCTGTTGCAACAGCAGAACAAAGCTCAGGGGCAGGCAGCAGGGCAGCAGCAGCTGTCGCAGGTTAGCCAAGCCACACAGCCGCAGCCGGGGCCCGGGCCTACAGCTGCTGGTGGGCAAGACTCGCGTGTCGGTGAAGACAGTGAACCAGGTCCTCAGCCGCCACAGGCGTCGAGGGAACAGCAACAGCAGCAGAACCAACCGTCAACGCTTGATACGATACAGCAGCAGCAGTTGCTAGGGCAAGCGCCGGCACAGCAACTGCCTTTGCAGCCCAAACATCCTCCCTCGCACCAGCAACCACCTCGGCAGCATCGGCAACTGTCTTCACAGGGCTACCCGCAGCAACCGGCTCCACAGCAACCACCACCACCACCACAAGGGCTAATTCAGTGTCCACCACCCCCATCGCAGCGTCAGCAGCCCCAAGCTGCCGCGCAGCAGCCGTTGGGTGCTGGTCCTCAAGCTCCGCCGCCCCCAGCCGCACAGCAGCAGCAGCAACGACAGCAACAACAACTACAACAGCAGCAGCAACAACAGCAACAACAACTACAACAGCAGCAGCAACAACAACAACAGCAGCAGCAGCAACAACAACAACAACAACAACAACAACAACAACAACAACAACAACAACAACAACAACAACAACAACAGCAGCAGCAGCAACAACAACAACAGCAGCAGCAACAACAGCAGCAGCAGCAGCAGCAACAACAGCAGCAACAACAACAGCAGCAACAACAACAACAGCAACAACAACAACAACAACAACAACAACAACAACAACAACATGGGTCGCAGCAGCAGCAGCAGGCATCACCGTACCTGCCGCCCGCGGGACAGTACCCACCTCCGCCGCCACAACATCACCAGCAGCCCCAAAACCAGTCTCGTCCGATTTCAGCAATGGCAATGCAGCGGCCATTGCCCCAACCTCCCGTGGGCAGGGTGCCCACCCCCCCATTATCGGGTCAGGGTCAGGGCACGCTTCCAGGACCCCCGCCGCATCCTGCCATGGGTGCGCCCCAAGGAATGTCAAACGCGCAAGGCCCAACCGGACCGCCGCCCCTCCAGGGTCAGGCCAACCCGCAGGCGTTTCAAGGTGCGCTTCCCGGGCCTCCTCAGGGACCCCAAGGGCCACCCCAGTCCGGCCAGCTGGCTCCGCCGCAGGCTGTTCAAATGCAGGTTGTCATAGGCAAAGATGGGCGAATACTTTTACATCCGCCTCCCGGTCAGCAGCAGCCGCAAGGCCAGGGCCAGCAGATGCTTGGGCTCCCTATAGGTCCTGGGCAGATGGCTGGTCCAGGCCCTGCACCACAAAGCTTCATAGGTCCAGGGCCCATTCGGCCGCATGGGCTGGGCATGATGGGTACCGGTGGTGGCATACCGCAACACCTGCAGCAACATCCACATGCTCCTGGTCAGCCAATGCAGATTCCCATGCAGATACCGAGCGGCAACATGTCGGGCGCAGGCGCTGGCGTGGGCCCGTCGATGCTACCTGTGATGCGCGGAATGATGGGACCGATGGGTGGTGGCCCTGCGCCCGGGATGATGGGCGGCCCTGCCCAGGGAGGTCAGGGCAGTGGGCAGCCGGTTTTAGGAATGGGGTTGCTGGGTCCCGGGGCACCGCAGGGTGGCCACATTCAACAGCAGATGATGCAACTGCCGCCTGGCGGTGCGGGGATGCCCATGGTCATGATGATGATGCCTACGCAGGGCCCGGGGCCTGGCATGAATGTGGCAATGCAGCTGCAGCCGGGCGGACCGCCTGTGCAAATGCAAATTCAAGGGATGCCGCAACAGAACATGCAACAGCCCCCACCGCAGCAGCAACAGGGTCCCGTGGGGTTGGGAATGAAAATGGGGATGCAAACGTCACTGCAGCAGCAACCGCAAAGTGGAAGCTCTATGGGCCCGCACGGGGGATTGGGAATGCCCCAAGGGGCTCAAATGGGTGCACCGTTTGGCGGCCCGCAGATGCACCAACCAGTCCAAATGCCGCCAGGCATGCAGCATCAGCAGCAACAACAACCTCAATCGCAACAGCAACAACCGCAGGGAATGCCGTCCCAGGGGATGCACTTCCCTGGTGGGCAGTTTGTTGGCGGGCCAGGCGCAGGGTTAGCGCAGGGTCAGGGCACGCAAGGCCAAGGTATGATGCCGGCACAGCCAGCAGCGGGCTCCGGCGGTATGCCTAGCGGTCATGTAATGCACGCCGGGATGAAGCGCCCGCCGTCTCCGTCCCTTGGCCCTCGGGAGCCGCCTGCGAAGGCACCTAGGCAAAGCGGCGAGCAGCCAGACAACGGCACGCAACCTGGCGTGCTGCCGGGGGGTCTGCCGCCCTGGCAAGTCTCCTCGGCACAACAGCAGGGTGCCCCTACAGGCAGTACCACCTCGCCACCGGGGCCCCCGCCGGGCCCACCGCAGGAGGGTGCTGTTGTTGTGGAGCCGACGGCCATGGTGCCGATCGAGAATCCCGTAAACAAGCTGAACGAGCTCTCTCAGCGCAACAAGATGCAGCTTGTATATCGGGACTCCAGGAGCGTGGAGGGGGGAACAGCAGGTTGGAGCTTCACTGTCCAGTATGGAGGCAAGGTAAGTGGCGGCTCGAGGTCGCGCGTGCGATATTGCCTGGACTTTTGCGCTCTCGGGACAGCCATTGTTTTGCGCGCGTTATGAGCGCTTGGCTTCGCGCAAACCTAGTTCAGTGGTGATTATGATTCGTGTGGTGGTTATCCCTTAGCCTTGAAGTCCGTAGCCTCTTCGAATAGCAGCATCTTGTCAGGTAATTTCAGCGGCGCATTGTATTTTTAGTATGTGGGTCGATATGCAGTTGCTGCACTACATCCCAGCAATTGTGATATGAAGCCCAGGAACGCGTTCCTGGCTGTGTCCAGGCTCCGCACCGCGTCCGATGCTTCTACCGATCTCATCGTTCACTCCCGTTCCCAATCCCAGGAGATTGGCAGTGGGCACGCGGCTACCAAGAAGGATGCCAAGCGGGCGGCGGCCATGGACGCCCTTAAAACCCTGGGCGTTAGCATCGCCATGGCCCCACCAGTACCCAACCGACAAGCAGGGCTGTCACAGCAGCAGGAACAGCCATCGACGTTGCTACCCCCCCACGCACACCCAGGCGCCGGGGTCTCCGGCGGATTTATCGGCCCGGTGCCTGCACCGGTTAACGGATTGTCCGAGGGAGGGGTATCTGGTGGCAATGTGATCGCGGGGGCGGATGCGGGGCCAGCTCAGGGCACGGGTGGACACCCCTCCACAGAGGCTTCGTACTACCGCCTCATAAGCATTTTCGGAAAGGAGAGCCTCGTGTTCACCAACATAGAAGACGAAGGGCAGCAGCAATCACGGTAAGTGTCGGGCCCTGCGCGTATCTGGTAGGGATGTATGTGGTCATAAGAGGGCTGTGATCATGTACGGGCTGCATCATTCTATTTAGGGTTTTAAGCATTGCACTGCCTTCGCAGGCCTTCCTGCCGGCACCCGCATACGTCGTAGATGGCTGACATAGGGATTCGAAAACGGTGGCAAACAAGCCGTCGTGACCGCCGAGAGTAACATTCCTGCATTCTATTATCCCCCCGAAAGGAACCGCTCGCGCATTGCGCTTGCCTTTCAGAGTTGGGATGAAGCCATGTTCCAATCTGTCGGTCGTTGCAAGAATGCGGCTCGAATAATCGGATTGGCGTTTGTGTCGCTTTGTCGCCTTGCAGCGCCTTAACCATATATACGTATACCCGCAAATGCGGCGTTTCCTCTTCCCTTTTTCTAGGCCTGCAAAGGTACAGCTGTGGGTCCGGAACACGTCGCACCGCATCGTTGGAGAGGGCAATAGCCGGCGTGCCGCCCGATTTGACGCCTCGGCCCGCATGCTGGCGCTCCTGGGTGTGCCCGCCCCTGCCAGTACTGCAACCTCAGCTTCCAATCAGGGCGCCCCACATCGCGGTGCAAACGCCCGCAATCGGGGTGGCAGCGGTCAGGATAGTGACAGTGATGGCGGCGGTGTGGGCCCTTCGGGCAACACCCGTGCATCGCATTCGCATCATCATCCCCACCACTCACAACATCGTGAATCTCAGCAGCGCGCTCAGCAACATCAGCAGCAGCCGCATGCCAGCTCGAGGAGCCCCCGTGCGAGCGACGACGAGGATGATGGCGCGGATGAGGATTATGGCGTGCTGGCGGGGGCGTCTTACTTTGGGCGCGGGGCACGACCAGGAGGCAAGTCGTCGAATCGTGCCGCCAAGCCTGATGACATGGCGTATGTGGCGGACTTCATGCAACTCATTGCCGAGGAGCTCGATGACGGGTTGGGTGGGGGAGGCGGCGGGGGGTCGGCGGCCGGGAAAGGACAGGGTGCTGGGGGGCTTGCAGGGACCACGAAGGATGCGGGCCAGGCCGACGCGAATACGCAGTCGAAGCAATTGCAATCGAGCCATAAGGCTGGGGACGAGTCGTCTGAAGAAGAGGAGGGCGAACTGCCGAGCGAAGAGGGTAGCTGAAAGAGTCACGCAGTGTAGCTTGAGCTGTTCCGGGAGTGTCCTCTGTATACAGGGAACGTGCATGCCATTGGAAGCGCGAGGCAAGAAGATAGAGGAGAAAATACTATATTACTTGCGTTCGTCATCGGAGTCCCGTTGACGACGACGCTGTTAGCCGTTCGGGCTGAGGGGGTTAGACATGAGCTGACCTTTGTATGAAGGCAGAGGACGAGAAGATGAAGCGTGGGAGAGATGGGACACATTGCGTGGTGGCTTACACGGCGCTCCGTGATGAATGATTGATATAAACAGCATGAAGAGCTGTGTAGCCCTTTTAGGGATGCTGAAGCGCTGGGTTCGCAATTCAACCCTGCCTTTGACATGTAGCGCAGTGCAAGGTCGAGGCTGCAGCTTGGGGGAAATAATGGCTCGCTCGATGTTTGTAGCGTGGTGTTGTGCCACCCGGTTTCATAGACACCCGGCGGCTAGCTCGAGTTGCTTGACGGGGTTGTGCGAGCCGAATGCGTGGTTGGACGCCCGAACTGCACTTGCAGTGCTACTTTGCATCGGGCGCCCTTGAGCAGGTATTAGGATTAACGGCAGGCAGAGCACTGAAGTTCGTTGCCCTCTGATAAGAGAACAGATGAGGACTCGTACGCGGAGACCTTACGCTTACGCAGCAAAAAGGGTTAGTGGTGGGGAGTCAGTCGGACAGATATACATATTTACAGACAAGCAGGCAGTGGTGTGTGAATTACGTGCAGGTAGGACCAGACCCTTTAAAGCCGGATGTTGGATAAGCACAGCGGCGCTGGAGGCGCAACGTTGCTTGACAACATGAAAAATGCAACATACCGTATGGTATAAGAAATGCGCGCACTTGCCGCATAGACGTGTGTTCGATGTACGTGCATCATGGCCATGGCGTTCATTGCTTCTGCTTAGGGCATGACGTGCTCGGCAGACGGTGTGTATTGGGGATCGCGCCGGGGGATGTGGTGTCGCTTGCGCATCCAATTGAACGAATGCTGACAGGCCATCGTCATGTAAGCTGTAAGCAACACGAGAAATCATGTCATCCTTCGCACGCCCGCGACCTGCTGCCCAAAATCAGGTTGGACTAGTCTAGTCCAACCTGGCACTAGTGCCCTGGCACGGGCAAACACACACGATTTCGATACATTTAACCGACAGCTTAACGCCCCCCCAGCTTAATTCTAACTAGGTTTTATTTGGTCGTGGAGGTAGCCCACTCAGTTGAATTTGTAGACGTGTCCCGGCCAAGCTCCACATACAAGCTGAACTTGCGTATCCCAGTCGAAACAAGACATAGCGATGGACGATGAATACTAAAACTGGGCTGGAAGTTCCACAAGTAATAATCTGTGGAAAAAGAATGAGCCTGCATGAGTCATTTGAAGATCTTTTAGTGAATGGCCGCAAATAAGCTATCTGTTTTGGGTAGCTGCACAGCCGAAACATTAGCTGGGATGCCAGTAGGAAGGGGACAAACCCAATAAAGCTTGGTCCCTCTGCTCTGTCTGCTCTGTCTGCTAAGCTCGAATTCGACTCCTATAATAGTGACGCTCTGAGGTCTCTGACATATCACATATCATTAGTTGCGCAACCATCACAGGTGTATATATTTCGTTAACCGTTACCTGCGTAGCACCTAGCAAGCACAGCACTGTTACAATGCGAAAGCTGTAAGGGACGAACAATACTAATAAGCCACGAAATGCACTTCATGCAGCTCTCAATTCCACAATATGTAGGCCGCCCAGTGCTGGCACCGCATCGGGCAACGCGGTCTGCATTTGCAAACGTGAAAGCATCAACTTCCGGAAAATCTGACAGATCTTCTCCAACATCAATCTTAACTTCAGATTTAGCCAGTGACACATCTGTCGACCCTGCACCGGACCCGGCCCAGCTGGTCGCGGACCGAACTCCTCCGGCTGCGTCCGAGTTTAGCATCCCAGTTAGCCACCCGCTCGTATTTGTAGCAAACCTGGCTATATACAGCATGATATCCATCGATGTATTTAGCCCGGACAGCCTGCACCTGCTACAGCCTTTCGACGAGGCTGTCCATCAGTCCGCCCTGTCAAACCTTAGTCCCGGGTTTTGGCAGCAAGTCTTTGGGAACGTTTTTAGCAACTGGTGGACAATGGCTGGGAGTGTTGGATGGATCTTCACAACCGCGACCGCACTCGTAAGTCCGGTTGCGGAAGGGGAATGGTTCGTTGGCAGAACTGGGGCCAACCAAACGTTGGAAGCTTAGGTCGTCTTTGTACGGTAGGAGGGCATGTGTACAGCAAACCTTAGCATGTACATCGAAGCAAAAGGAAGCCCACACCACGCCGGAGGCACTGTCGGCCTGTTTTGATATGCGCAGTAGCAGGCTTTCGCTTTTTTACTTAAGGACCCCGTGGACATGTGATGTCAGCGATGTTATATGGCAAGTACGACATGTATCGCAAAAAGCCATTCCTATGCAAAACTATGTCGTGCATGGGGGGAGCTGGGGACTTGCACAGTGAGTGGAACCGCTGCCTTCTTGAGCCCCAAACCTGTTGGCCGTTCGCAGAGCCGCTACAACCCTCTGGCATGGCAGGCTTGTGCTTTGGGCTGGTCCCTTTGGATCTTCGGCGTAGGGCCCATCGAGCACGATCCCCTTCTCATGGAGGTCCTGAAGGGTAGCTTTTCCCGGCCGCGTCCCTCTCCCCTTCGCTGCACGCCCTCCTTCCCGAGCGGCCACACCGCCGCCGTCGTGCTCGTCATCGGGGCGCTTCTGTTCGTGTTGCTACCGGTGGTGTACGGCAGCAGGCCTGGAGGCGGCGGCGGCGGCGGTGGCAGGAATGGGGCGGCTGCAGAAGCAGCGGGTGGTGATGGGAATGGCGGCGCCGGAAGCCACCCGGTCCTCGAGTTTATTTACTCTGTGCAGGTACAGTGTGTTCCTATCTGGCGGCAGATAACGCCCTCCTCCTCCTCCTCCTCCTCCTGCTGCTGCTGCTGCTGCTCAGGGGCCCCAAAGATATAGATGGGATGGGGAACGGATAGATGGCGTACCTGGGCGGGCTGGAATCTGCACTCTTTGCGAAAGGCCATCTGGCGTCTGTGTGCAAATCTGGTGTGCAAAGCAAGTATGTGTTCCTGCCCAGACAATAGTAACATGAGATGACATGAGCCAACTCCGACCGACATCCGCGTATGCAGGGCTCCTGGGGATTGTGGGCCTTATCCGCGGTGACCACCGCCGTGGGACGCTTGGGTGTGGACGCACACTGGCTCAGCGATACGTTAGCGGGAGGAGCGCTAAGTGCGGCGCTGGTCTCAGGACTGGCAAATGCGACTGAGCGGTTGGCGTGTGACGACGCTGGGAGAAGAAGCGGCCGATAAAAGTTGCCAGTGTGCCGTTGCCAGTGTGCGAGCTTGACGCTGGGGGACGGGGCGTGGCGGGGCTGCCAGGCTGTCGCCCCGCACGGCAGTAAGGGGGCGCCCGTCAGGGTCACCGCCGAAAGGGCGGGTGAAAGGGCCGGATGCGGGGACCGCAACTGAAAATCGGGGAATGAGGCTCAGTACATGTAAAATTGATACGTACATGCCGTAGCTGCTGCTGCTGCTGATGATGATGATGATGTTGATGATGATGTTGATGATGATGGTATGGGTGACGAGGACCTCATTTCAAAGTATGCGCCAATGAGTTGTTAAAGCTTAATTGACAGCAGTGCACGCATACGCACAACATGCAGACACGGGCATTGCCCCAAACTGTCAGTGACAATCGTCCGTAGAATCCTCACCGACATCTTGTGCGAATATTTGCAGGGTGATCAGGCAACTTGCCGTCGGGGCTGGCATCCTAATTAGGGGTGTGTTGTGTCAATAATAATATGGGGTGTGTTGTGTCAAGTTTTTTTCGCGCGTAAATGCGTCTTTTGTTCGTCTATCGTGCTGAGGGGCTGTCGGCGCACTCGTTTGGATGAGCACATGTGACTTGTGACGTCCACACGACCCTATATGTGGGCGAAATTCGCGGTGGACCCAGGCACACAGGGCGGCGCGCCTGCGTGCCGAGATCTGCGTACGGCATATAGGACAAAGTTCTCAGGGTCGGGTTCGGTAGCCGGCCCGTGGGTCACTTAATTGTGCAGCGGCGTGCGGCCGGCTGCCCCCTCGGTCCCCATGGTGATGCTTTTAGAAATTAGTTCTGGGGCTGAATACTCGGAGGGTGAGCACGCTTCTTCTGGGATATCGTGTGTCACAGGGCCCTTGTAGAGAGGTGGTGGCTTGATGAGGCATTGGGGACCCGCATAGGGCCTGGACCGGGGCGGTCTGTGGTATGAGATGGCAGGAAGCTGGTTTGTTGAGGAACTGGGAAGCATGGAGGTTTCGGGTCATGCATGCATCGGGTCAGACCGGGTCGGACAGAGCAAATAACGAGCTTTCGCTGGTATATGTGTAGATGTTGGACTGAGACCGGTAACTGCCCATCGAGGTCCATAAACGCGTTATTGGTGCCTTTGAAGGGCGCACGTTACCGCCCTGATTCGACAAAACGGTTTGGATTGGGAGCGGGCGTGAGCGGGTTAGTGTGTCACGGCTTCTAGCATTACACGTTTGGCCAAATGAATACTTTGCCAATCATCGTATGTAATCAGTAGCAATTAGTTGATTAGTTTATCGGATTGTACGGATCCAACCGGAAGATGTCTGTGTTATAGCCGTGCCAAGTTAGGTCTTTTATACCTACTCTGTTGTACGGCAAGATATCGCAAGAGGTAGGGTGGTGATATCGGAAAGCGTGTCGCTTGCCTAACCGTCAGTTTCGCTGTGCTAGGGTTTTTATTTCATGCATACCGCGGAGTCAACAATACCCCTGGTGATTAAGCGACGCCTGGTAGTTGCCGTACCGCTAAGTAGTACTACACTTTCACTCAGACGGATCCATCCGCACCCGATAATTGTAAGGGAAGTAGGTGGGAAGTTTATGCACTTCTGAAGACGCTGGTGAAATATTTTATAATATGCTAGAGAGTGCTGGTGCAATATTTTGCCATTCAAGTGGGAGGAGGATGTGCTGCATCAACTCAAAGACGGCGGCACGTTCAAGTACAGAAGGCCGGACCTGAAGGCGCTGGAGCCAAAGGTGTTCGCTGGCGCTGACGCGCATGGACGCCTCAGCAATGATGGTTATCTATTGCGGTCAATGCTGGGTTTGAAGTTTCCAGTGTTTCCAGCCATTGTGCAGTTCGCAGACATCCTAGCTGTCCTCAGCTATTGCTTGCGTTTCATACAGCTAATTCACAGCTGCAGATTATGCTACAATGTGGTAGCTTCTGAGTCTGCACAGGCAAGGGAAATTGTCTATTCTGAAGATGGAACGATCTTGATTTTATATGATAGGTATTCAGCAGTGCCCCGCATTGCCCTCTGCGTGGAAGCATGCTTTGCTGCAGGAAACGAGCATTTTGGAGACCTTGTCTAGACGAACCTCCCGTTTGCCATATCACGGGAGCTTGCACAGCACCCTCAGCTGGGGGAAGGTAATTTAATGCATGTTATGGGTCAGCAGAACTATATCTAGTTTGGGTTGATCACAGATCTATCTCCTGATGGACGAGGCTAGTTCCATACCTGTGCAATAAGATGGTGCTAATTCCGGATTCCGGGGAAAAACCTGCAATGGGACTGGGGACAGCCTGTTATAAAGTGGTGTGTGTGTGCGGTAATGACTGGAACAACCACCGCCGGAGTAGTGCAACAAAAGCCGGAAAGCTGGCGTGAAGTGCCCTGCTGCAGGTTCTGGCTCGGAACGTGGGCTTCCCAGCGGACAGAGACTGCTTCGGGGGAAAGTGCTTCCCGTTCTACTCAGAGGGCTATCCCATGCACGAATGTGGGATGTGGGATGCCGTGGTCGATTTCCGGCTAAGCAAAATTGAAGTGATGCAGGTGGTGGCACCGCACATGTAAATTGTCAAGGGCATTTCGACAGATGTGTCGGACGTATCCCTTGCAAAACCGCACCTGAAAAGAGCCGTGACGCAGAGTAACAATGGGGGGAGTCAGTCCCCAGGTTACGATGTTTACTTTGCATGGCTAGCAAGGCGGAGAAGTTGCGGGCTCCGCGGGGAGCGCGGGGACCGCAACGTGCTCTTCATAACCAGTGTCCGCAGATAAGTCCCATGATGAGTGCCTTGTAAAGTGACTTGGGAAGCGTTTTGTGCAACGTTGTTCCTATCCGAACTCTGAGCGTCTCTTCAAGTGTGTACGAATAGTGGAGGATTGGACCCATCAATACTGGCACTTCCAGGCACTCGAGAAGCACGCTTCCACTAAAGAAATATTTTTCTAAAATATGGCGTGCCCAGTGTTACCGTATCCATCGCGTTATCGTCGGCTATCATCCGGCCCTTTAAAACTCCGGTCGCGGCACTTGCCAGGGGTCCAAGGGTATCGATAAAGGCGAGTTTGCGTAAGACAATTACTCGTACATGGCCTTGGGGCATGTACAGGGTAAAATTAGGAAGCTGTCGCCATGCGTCTGTCCGTCTCCTTTAAGTTCGTGATATCACAACATTCATCATTTTGTAACCTCCACTTATACATAGGATACAACATAATTATCGTTTTTATACTATTTTGTTTTTGGAACATTTTGGCCTGTTTCATTCTTAGTTTATCATGCTGCTGGACAGCTACCTGTCCAAGCCACGGAACAATTAAATACACTCCCAAAGCAATCATAAGCTGATGTTGCTATTCGGCTGAAAGGATGAGTGACCTCGAGGTGCGTTTCGTAGTGTCAGTCCAACGGCAATCTAAGACATTTTTGTAGGCTCTTTGACACATAGAGCGATGCCGCAGTCGGTGCTATCTCCTGCTGTTACACCAAATCCAACATCAATCAGCGAGCTCCGACGAGGCTACATTGCACGGGTGAGCGGCGTTGTCCTTGGCTGCGTTAGCGCGCCTCCCCAATCGAGTGATGCTGAGATCATGCAATCAATTTTTTTTTAAAAAACTGCATATTTGTTCCATTAGGTCTCATTTCGATTTGCATGGTAATTGGCTGAGGGCCCGCGCTTCTGACCTGACAATCCTTTTACAACTCGACAGGCCAAGCGCAATAGTTCCCTCGCTGCCACAACTGCAAGCGCCTCGTGCACCGCCTCCTCCAAAACGCTGGGCACAGAATGGGGTGTTGGCGTAGGTCTGTATTTCGAGGTGCTGAAATGGCTCAGATACCTCGCCCTTCTCTTGGTGTTCTGCGCGGTAAGCCCCAAATCCAAACCCGTGGCTGCCCTGCGTACCCTAGCAACTCCCCCTTCACTTCATCCAATGACATCCTCCGTTAATTTTTTAGTGTCTATCTACCAATATGTGTTAACGGGAGCTCGACTTTGCAACACAGCCACAAACCCACATCCCATGCTCGCTGCGGCCACTCTCTATGTCCGCAGGTCCCCTTTCTAGTCGTGATAGGCTGCAGCGTCTTCACGGATGCGGCCCACATGCACGATCATTCGTTCGGTGTCAAAAAGTACACGATCACTCAAGTTCACTCCTTGACCTTTGCGGCCATCGTGGACGATACTGTAGACAACGGCACGCTGCCTTACATGAACACTTTGCTGGCCAAATCCTGGAAAGGTCCCATGCGCAAGAGCAGCTTCCTCATTTGTAAGTCGTGTGCACGCCAAGGCATGCGTTGAGGCCGTCCTGGCTCAAGCGGCTTAAAGCTTGGGGGTTACTGCACGAATGCCATTGCCTTTCAACCGAAATCGCATGTTTCCTCGTCTGGATTAAAGCACATGTCAGGAAAAGAGTGCAATGGGGCTTCAGTCGTTTCGTGCCGCAAACATTGTCGACGACTCCTTATGGCCGGCTTGCCCCGTTGTCAGATCTATAGCGCTAGGCGGTGCTAACGCTAGGCTGCCACAGAGACCCAGCCGGTCTCAATTTTGCCCCGCTACGGATCAAATTGTTTAAACACTACACCAGTATGAATTCTTGGCGATATCTGTGGCCCTTTCATGGTCGCCTCATATAGCCGCGGCTTGCATCACCCTTTCTCTTGCGTCAACTCACGTGCTCAAAGCGGTCGACCGCATTCGCTCCCCATTCCACGCTCTTTCTCTGCGCCATCATGTGTTGTCAATTATGCCTTGTTATGCGTCCCAATCTGTTCAGGGATCTCGCTGGTTGACGCTGGATCTACGTTACTGCTTCTGGTGGCGTTGGCGGCGCTCTGGTACCACCTGAAGCGCTTCGCCCGAGCCATCGACGAGGACACGCTGGAGGCTGCGGACTACACCGTAGTGGTGCGGGGCCTGCCGTCCGACGCGGATGCAGTGCAGGTGGGCGCGGTGCAAGGGGGCAATAACGGCGAGCTATTAAATTGTGGTTTCCCGCGTACAGGTGGGTGGTGCGGTGGAGGCACGCGATAAATGCAAGTGTGTTGAGGCTGCAATGGAACGCGCGGGCGCTTGCATGGTCGCTTGTATGGTCTTGGTTTCGCACGGTTGAAGGCGGCAAGGCCTTGTGTCATGTTGTGCAGATTTATTCATCTAGGTTGTGGAACTGTGAAAAGGACGAGCAAAATCAAGGTGTTAGTATTGTGTGCATGAGCATATGTAGACGTTTGGCTTAGGAAGAGATGGCAGCACTGTTGCGGTTCCACCGAGTGGGGTTGCGACCCCTTGCCGAACATCCCAGCTGAAGAGTCGACATACCTTATACCGTGCGCTTTGGGTTACACAACTTCGCACGATACACGCAGTGGCGCGTCCACGGGTGGGACTCAGCATTAGCAGTCGTAGTGCGCTGGAGCCCATAGGGTTTAAGCCTCGATGCGCCCCACGTGCCAGAGATGTCGCCTGCGCGATGCTCACCGATTACGATGCGGACTCCACGCGTTACGCGCGCGCGCATGTGTGTGTGTATGTGTGTGTGTGTCTCTCTCTCTATATATATTTCCCTGGGTGATGCTATGCAGGTGGGCGAACACTTCAGCCGTTTCGGTGAGGTGATGGATGTGGTGCTTGTGACAGACCGCCTGGGTGCCACCCTGCGGCACTGCAGGCGGGCCGCAAGGTTGCAGCAGCGCCAGGCCATGGTGCTGGATGCGTCCAAGGTCCGACAGTCGGGTGGGTTTAGTACTCGTTGCAAAATTACTTGCTCCAGTACGTGGCGCTTATTGCGCTGGGTGATGCGGCCGCGCCTCCGCAAAACCGTACATTATGGTTGTCAATATGGCAGGGTAGTGGAGTGGGTGGGCGGTGAGCAAATCTATAATTAAGGTGGCCCTCACCGCCGCCCGACCCTATCATGGCAGGGTGGCGGTGAGATTGCCAAATTTTCTGTCGAAGCGACTAGGCGGGGTCGACAAGCACAAGGGGCTTGTCCGCACAGGGAAGTATGGACAGCACGGGAGTAGCCATCCCAAGTGCGGTTTGGTATCTCGTGCGACATACTTGGGATAGAATGACAGGGAACGTGGGTCCTCTGCGGCGCCTGAGAACGCAAGGGAGTCAACCCCGCCAAGAAGGTTCGCTGGGGGAATGCAGCGGCCGAGGGTTGGGTTTGTATGTGTGTGTGGAATATTTGCCAGTCGGAATAAAGATGCGCCATATCCCCGTGCAGCTACCTACACCGCCATGATAGATAAGTTGGACAAGCAGATGACAGATATCGCGGAGGAGGTCCGTGAGCTGGCAGAACGTAAGCAAAAGGTTAAGGCGGCCTTCATCACGTTCAACTCAGAAAATGAGCGCAAAACCTGTACCACGCTTTGCCCGAACGGTAAGCTACGGTGCACGGAGTTTGCGCGTATATGGCTTTCCTGTGCCGTCCTTGACAAGGTGGTAAAGTGGCTCGTGAAGTCGGCTCGACAACGCCGCGTGATGTATGTTGGAGAGCGAGTGGGGTTTATCATGCCAGAGGACTTGTCGGATTTGCACATCGCTGAGGGCAAGGCCATGCACCCGAGTGCTGCCTTTATGCTGTGGCTGCTGTTCGACTCACTCTTTATTAGAAACGTCGGCTTGTCGCCCTATAGCCGGTCAGTACTTTTAGGGTTTAGTACTTTTGCAGCCGTTGACGGCGATTTGCTGTTTGCTGTTTGTGTATGTAAGTGATTATTGCGCGGCCAAGGTGGCGATATCGGGCTAGGTGCCCGGCTGCCCCGATATTGCCGGGCCAAAGCGCGGTGCGTGGTCCACCAAAGCCAAAAGCGTATCTTCTTCAGGACAGACGCATTATAGTTCACCGGATGTCCTTCTGGGCCAGCATTCATCCTTTGTTCCCCATGATACTCCCGTACCGTGTGCCACGCCGGAAGGCTGGGTGGCTAGCCTTTTTCAGCGGCGGAAGGACCGTTTCTTGCAAAAGCACCGGTTTTGGGTGCACCGAGCCGCTGCGCCGGATGACTACCAGTTCGAGGACTTGGCCGTTTCTGAATGGCAGCTTTTTGCACGCGAGGTACAGTAGAAACAACCTGCCTGACCGCGCGGAATGGGCAGTGGGAAAAGGCAGGAGATGATGGGCGGATTCTACATGGCGAGCTGTGTAATGGCATCAGACATTCCCCATGAAGTCGAGACCATTCATCACATGTCCACGTCATGTTTACATCATGCTTTCCAATATCACGTTCATCACGCGTGATGCCTCTGCCGCGCGCATGGGCTCCACCTCTTTCGGCGCCGGCAACCCTCGGACACGTGCGGCCGCAGGTCGCTATCAACGTGGTCATGCTGCTGCTGGTGTTGCTATGCGCCGCCACCATCGCCAAGCTGACCGACATAAGCAACCAGGAGAGTTACATCATCAACTTTTATAAGGACCGCCTGGTGGCTGATTCCGCTGCCGCCATGGCCCGTTACGCCAACACCAACAGTTCCATCACCTCCACGCACCCCGACACTGATGCCACTGCCAGTGGATTATTGGGCAGCAGGCTCTACTCGCAGTTGGAGGGCTTTTGCTCGCGACAGCTGCAGGACTCTTGCATGATGAGACTGCAGTCCGAATACTCCGGCCTGGTGCGCATTGACTACGGCACTGGGCTCATCTGGGTGAACGCCACATCACGGCTACTGTTCGAGCGCGCGGTGCAGGCAGAGCTGGAGTGCTCAAAGGTGGCATCAAGGCAGAGCGACATGTGCCAGCTGCAAGGCTGCTTGTCGTGCATTTGCCTGGGGATTGCGCTGGGAGGCCCTGTCACCAGCGTGACGAGCCTGGATAGTAGCAGCAACCCCAGTAACAGCGACGTTACGACGACCTGCTACCTTTACATCAACCAGCTCGACGTGAGGTGGGTGAGGTATTCTACCAGTATTGGATGAGCTGCGGCTCGGGGGTGTGAAACGTCCCGGCGGTTGATAGCATGTGGAAGTATACTACAGCATGCCAAGTTGTGTGGGACTGGACCCTCGCAGGGTTCCCTTTCTGTTCACGGCTTCCCCGGAGATGCCCAAATCATCGCGTATCAAGCCATGATGCAGCTGTACAAGGGCGCCCCGATACATCTTTAAAGGTTTACTGCGAACCGTGCTTCTTGCTACGGCCTTAACTTCCAAACATCTTCCCACGTCGTGCATTGCTAAAACCGCCAACGCCATGATCGCCGGTTCTTAAAGGTCCTTTTGGCGAGATTCGACGTCCTGTAGAAGTGGTGCGGCATCCTTCCTTCTTATTGTTCCTCCCCGCCATCCCGTGCATTCTAGCGCATCCCAACTCTATCTACTCCATACCTCTCCGGCCCCGTCCTGGCCCCTGGAGACAGGAGCTGGGGCATCCGGTTGTCCATTTCGGCTGTAGTCGCGGTGCTCAACTCGTTTATCAAATGGCTGTTAAGTGTGCTGGTGGTGCAAGGTCGCCACTGGACGCACACAGCCCGCGAGCGGTCTTATGCCCTTCAGTGTTTTGTTGCCATGCTGTTCAACACGGTAGTAGTGCTGCTTGCCACAAATTGTGAGCCGCTGGCGAAGCTGGCCCGCGAGAGCCAGAACCGTAACTGGACGCGGTTCTTCGTGAAGGTTGGTAAGGGGAGGCGGGTGATTGGGATCGCGTAGAGTGCAAAATAAGAGCTCAGTAATGGGCAGGTAAGGTGAAGCAGTTGGCTGGCTGTTCACGGCAAAGAGGTGTCTGTCGGGGGCATCAAGAGCTGCTAGTAGGGTGCGCCGAATGTCCATTACCTCGGCGTCATTACCATCAGCATCAGGCTCCCGTCGATGGGCGGTGCGTGAGTAATTGGCTCAAGGCATTGGATCATGCGTAGGCGTGACTCCGGCGAAGCCAAACCTGGCGCATTTTGGGGCACCACCAGAACGGCGGTCGCTGCATTTTTCCACAGGGTGAGCAACAATTGCTATGTGGCGCCTGGCGTGATGCTTGATTTCAGCTGTGCATAGCTTGTCAACATCCCCAGCTTTGACAAACCTGACAGCAACCACCGTTGCAATCGGGGGTTGTTGTCTGTCTTTTAAAGGTTTTAAATCCCCTGATCCCGTACATCGACCTTGCAGTATGGTTCGTACAGCGATTTCACGCCCGGCTGGTACGAAAACGTGGGACTGTCCATCCTGGTAAGTTGGAGTTGATACGGATTTGCTGCTCATTCCCTCAACTCACAGGCACAAAAAATCATATGTGATATACGTATCAGTGGGACCACTTGACCTTCACGATTTGTTAGGATCCAAAGCATATGCCCTACGATGGACACGCACCGTCAAGCTTCTAGTATGGATGTACACGCTGCCGGATGATCTACCTTGCTCGGTCCATACGACACGCACAAACACTATGCCTTCAAGACCATTGCCAGGTTTCCAACCCTAATGTGCGACGCACTGATAGGGCGCCTTCTTCGTTTGACGGCCCGGACTGTCCTGTCCTGCCCTGTCTCGTGCCGGTGGCTCAGATCCTAATGATCATTAACGTGAGCGGTCCGCTGTTAAACCTGCTACTGGATGAGGCGTTATTAATAGCCAGACGCTGCTGGGTCCTGTACTGCATCAAGTGGCCACTGCAGTCTGACTACGACGTTGCCTGGTCCAGGCCGCGTTTTACACTGGCACAACGTATTGCAGGTGGGGGTTACCGGTTGGGGCCCTGAAAAGGTGCTGTGCGAAGGGGCATTTCCCGTGGCTTTGTGACAGGACGATGAATGCTGCGTGTAATATGGCCATCGAGCCGCCGAGCCGGCTGCCTTACATTTGTTTTTACGGAAGCAACTTGCTCTCTGAGGATAAGCAGTCATCGGTCGACTTCGGGGGGAGGAGCAACCCTTTTCAGGTCTTGAAGAAGCGACAGATTCTTAGACTAGGGGTCCGTGGCGCACTGCATCATGGTTCCTTCCTGAACGTTGGCATGTCCTTATCCATCACGTGCCATCACCAAACAATTTTACCTAACAGTCCCTGCTGCTACCCAATTCTTTGGGCTCCCCTTCGATTGTTCGGCTAAAAATGGTCCTTGTCCCCGACCAACCCCGGGCTGCACAACCCTGTATTTCTTGCAGACTTGTTGCTGAACGTTTCCCTGGCCCTTCTGTTCGGTAGCGGCATGCCGCTGCTGTACTTGGTGCTGGCCGTGTACGTAATGGCGTCAGAGCTGGCGGACCGTTGGGCCCTCACTCGACTGTGCCGTGGAGCGCCCAGATATAACACTGGGCTTATGAAGCTTGTCATGGGTAAGCAGCTGATCATCCTCCCGGCCCGGAGCGCAGCAGAAATGACAGGGTCATCTTATGCGGGGACGAGGGAGAAGTAATAAGTGGACGGGTACAACAGGAAGTGTGAACGGGCCACCATCTAACCTTGTATAATGACATCTCAAAAGCCACGCGGGGTTCCTTAATGAAACCGTGTGCCGAACTCCTTGTCGTGCGTTCCTTGTCGAAGCTGAGGACATTCATTATGACATTGATGGCTGAACTAGGTCAGGGGGGCAGGATCCGGTCAGCTGGCAGCTGCATGGCGTTTACAACAACTATTAGATGATTTCGGGAGTAGGTCATTGCTTGCTACCTTGCCTTGCTACCTCGCACATCTGACCATCCGGCTTTCCAACACTTTTTCGGCCTACACCGCGCAGCTCTGCTCCCCTGGATGGCGGTCGCCCACTGCGCCTTCGGTCTGTGGATGCATACCTACTTCCGCGTGGTTGTGCCCGAAAATGGCAACGGCATCGAGGGGGTATCGCACCTGACCACAGCCGTGAACAGCGCGGCGCTTACATCCAGCTCGAATCTGTCCGTGCTGCAGCGTTCCAGCGTGTGGCATCGTATCACGCAGCCCAACGGCTTGTCGCTGCTGCTGGTGATGGTGGGCCTAGTGTTGTGGCTAGTACTCGGCCGGTGAGAGAGAACGGGAAGATTACAGGTGCTGGACGGACAGACACATTGGGCGTGTCTGTGTTGTCACACCTTAGGTGTACATGGACACGACGCGAATTTATGGACAGGGAACTAGAGGCACGGGCACGATTCCCTCGACACGTAGCGGACAGGCATATACTCATATTATGCTCTCTGCACCTCCAGCTGAATCCTCGTGGCTACGGGCAGGTGGTATGCCGCCATTTCCTGTCGAAGTGACAGGGACCATGCACCTAGCCCATGGATTTCGCTCCCCTCCCGTCCGTCCATCCACCCCACCCCGCAGCTACGTAGTATGGAGGCTGTTATCGTGCCTAGGCCGTGCAGCTTACCGGCTGTGTGGTATCGGACGCGGCGCGTGTCTCATGCGGTTACAGCTAGATAAGGACACGCAACGGGTACTCAACGCGGTACCGTACGGGGAGGCGCTCGTCACCCGGCAGCTGCACGGCACCCCCACGTATCGCCTTGCACATCACCCGTACTATCAGAAGTATTTTGGGGCCTCGGGGCTGAACCGGGTCGTGGGCGTCGCAGCGCTGGTGATGGCGGCAGCCAATGGTGGCGTACACCGGCGTAGCGTTTACACCCGCCTGGTGGGTTTTGGGGGGTATCAATATATGCCGCCTGCGATCTGCTGTTTGTTAAAATGTACTGGTTCAGGCAGGAGAGTGTGAATGGGCTGTAGGAATTGGAGGTTGCTGTTATCCCGGATCTGAGCAAGCCGCATGAAGTAATTTTGTGCCTGGCCCATTTACCTTCTTGACATTGCCTGCCTTCCGGTTCTTTCACTCACTTGTCCCTGTTCCTGCATGCTGGTTCCTGCCCTGCAGACTACTGTTCAGCGGCGGGGCCGACTTCCCTCGACTGCCAACGCCTTCCGAATCTTACCCGCGCCCGTTTTGGATCGGGACGTACTGACCGCCAGCGAGTTCGTTTTCGGGGTCCTTGGTCTTCAGGGATCACGAGCGGCGTCCTTGGAAGAGGGCCATCAAGGGGATGCGGAGAATGCGGAGGATCCTGGGGAGCCCCAATCACCAGGACCCGTTCTCCAACCCCTGTCACCTATGCCCAGGATGTCCCGGGTTCCCAAGCCGCCCGCTGGCGAGTCGCCTGTCCCCGGCGCTCCGGACGTCCGCGAGCTTCTGATGCGGGATGCACAGCAACTGCAGTTGCATGGCTCCATTCCGTCGCTTGTCCTTGGGCCAGGGCAGCCGCCGCCTGAGCAGCAGCAGTCCCAGCCTCAGCAGGCATCAGCCTCGAATGCAGCGACGGCAGCTGCCGTTGTCAGAATTGTTCCCACGTCCGACAGCAGACCTGCTGGCAACGGCGCAGACCCCACGTGCATATCTGCAGCCGCCGCAGCTGTTGCTGTAGGAGGAACGGGTATCATCAGCCTGCAAGAAGAGAGTCTTGAGGCAGTTCCGCAGGTCCAGTCTGGCGTTGAAAGCGCCCGCGAAAATCCGCAACAGCAGCTGCAGCAGCGGCAATCCAACACTCGCGCCCCTTCTGAGCAGAACCTGGCAATCCAACCTGCGGAGGAAAATGGAGATCGCTTCCTAGCGGCAGCAGCAGCAGCAGCAGCAGCGGGACTACCTCCGGACATCCCCGGTGGGGCCGCCGGCGAGGCACGCTCGAATGCGGTATTCGAGCGACCGGCGACCAGCGAGGGCGTTGCACGTACATCTCGGGATATTGCACCTCTGGAGCGCGCTTCCAGGGCATGACGGGCCAACCCCAAGTCATGCTTGAGGTAAAAGGAGAAAGGGATTGAAGCGACCGAAATTGAGCTGCTCACTCTTATGCCCTACCGGCCCGGGAGTATAGGAGCTAGAGAACGGATCGAGATTGAGATTATGGATCAAGATCGAGTGCGCTATAAGAAGCACCGCACACACCCTCAGACGTGAACGGCATTGCCGCGGCGAATCGTTCGGGCCGAATAGCGCGCCAATCGATTCCCGTGTTGCCGTAGCTGAATTGCTTGATAAACGTCCCGCTAAGGACGGATTGCGACAACAAAATTTGAATCATCTGCCCGCTTGCAAATTGTAGGCAGCTGTTTACATATGGGGGGAGGGGTTAGGATGAGGACAATATTTGCGCGCATGTAGGAGAGGCTGCGTACGGTATAACTTTTCATGCGGGATGAGCTGCGTACGAATTTGCAATCCGAACCGCCGCGCCTCCGTTCGCCTCGCGTTCTTTCTTTGTAGTAATTTATTCCGATGGCAAATCGCAGTAGCCCTGTGCAGTAATGGACGTACCATCCGGTGCCATGCCTTTTTTGAAGTTATACCTTATGCTTGAAGCGTTTCTGGGCATCAAAACCTGCTGTCATTTTTCCAGCGTCTTTTTTGATTGGCGTCAACCACCTTCTTGGGGGTGGTTGATGCGGTCCGACTTACTACCGGATTGCCACCAGGCGCCATCTTCTCCGAGTGTCTCATTCATCATTTGGGACTATAGTGCTGTGAAAGTCATGCATGGAGGCTTTTATGCCTGTGCTGCCCCTAAAGTCCTACGGACGGGGACGTCGTCGTCGTCGTCGTGGCAACCTAGACCGGCTTTGTTTCAGGTTAAGATTCCTTCAGCGAGGGGGTAGGAGAAAGTACTACCCATCCTAGCGGAGGCAGGCTATCTATTTTCGAGCTGGCTTTCAGGGCGGGAAAAACGGCGTGGCTGCTTTTCCCCTAAAGATATGGATAACATAGCAGGAACATGGACACAGCCACGGAGACGTCGCATGTTGAATGGTTGTGAAGTGAGTAGTAGCTCGTTTGTGAAGAAGTCAGAATGGGCCTTCGTGGGTTGGGAATCAGGCATTCCTTTCTCGACAGGCACTGTACCGCCTCACATCGTTTGGGGAGTGATGGCGCACTCATTCCAGAGATGCAAGGGCAAGCTGTCCAAAGCCGTTTCGTACAGCTTACGGGACTAGTTGCTTTGATTAAAGGAAAGAACATAGAAACTTAATATCCAAAACTCCGAGCCAATACATCGCACAGGTAATCAACAGTTGTTATCATACTGGTGCAGCATACCTGCAGGACGTCAACCAGCGATCCGGTATGCACGGCATCACAGCAACTTGGATTGGCCTTTTGTTTACTTACCTCTAATAGAAAACTTAATGGTTCATCTCGGCTCTTTTCGCGTTGCATTCCACGTTCGTACCCTTCCCATTTCCCCCATTTCAGCTGTGATTTCCTGAGGCTTATGGACTGTCCGCGGAACTCCACAGCAATACGTCTTCTGTGTGGATATCTAAGAACATGAACATCAGCCGTAGAGGGCGGCGATCAGCAGCCTTGGGTGCCCTGGGCCACCTGAGGCCGTCTGGGGCTTGTGTCTGAGGCCGTCTGGGGCTGTGGATTGCCCCGAGTTATGACCTTCAGCTCTATCAATATAGGCACGATGATCACGCCACTATGTATTTGTATTTCTCAGTCTACCTACGCACTTGCCGGATAGCTCTCGGCGCGGCGTACCGTATCTTTGCCCGGAGTTCCTTAATCCGTAAACATTCCAGCGTAAGAGTTTTGTCATATCCTAATTCAAAAATTGCACATTCTGAACAACAAATACAGTTCGCGTCGCTACGCACTTTTCAACGAGATTTCCAAACCGCCCCGACAGTACACTGCCTTTGTACCTGACCGGCCGTGCAACGGACAGCGAAGTACTGCGGAAGAAGGCCATACTTATGGGTGGATCTATACTCTATCCTTTTTAGAGTATATTAAACATGAAATCTTGCGCTAAAACATTGGTGTAGTTAGGTCTCGTGGCGCACTTTTTACACCGGTTTGAGGGAGACCCGTGATGAAACCAGTAAAGGAAATTGTTCCAGTGTGGTCCTTCCTCGTGCAAATCATCTGACACCTGCAAACAGCCCTCATACAGCTTTTGAAACCCAGGGATAAGCTTCCACGTGACCCTAGTATCTCGGACACACGACATTCCAACTCATTAGGTTTGCCTACTATACAGCAAGGCATCTTTATTTGGCATATCCAACTCGCCATGGCCGAGCTGGTGAGAGCGTGTTTTATTGCAGCTCGACGTTGCTCAACTGAAGCGCCTCCGTCACTTTGCCTGGAGCAGATTTGCTATCTATATAACAAATTGTGTCGGCCTTCAGGTTGCAAATTCTGAAATTGCGACAGTGCAACAATTCAGAAACGAAGGCGGTGACCACTGTGAGGCGGCTTCATCACTCAGCGAACATGCATCTAGTGACATATCAGCCGCTTCTAGCGTTGCAGATGAAATGCACCGTTTTTCCGCCTTACCAAGCACACGTACGTCGGGTTCGCACGAGGGTGTTGCGCGTGCCGCAATGTCGGCATTTAAATGCTTCCTTGTGTGGGATTTCGGATTTGGGTCACTCACATTTGCAAAGAACTTTAATCATATGTTGGCTCAGGACAGCATCACCGTCGCCACCAGAGGCGAACCCGCTTGCAGAAGCAAGAGCTGCTTTTCCCCCTTCCACCGCCATCGCATCGCAGGTCCTGCTAAGGCGGCCAATGCCTCCACCAAAGGTGAATCACGGGCGCCTCTTTTTCAACCACGAGCAGCGTCACCACCAACATCTGGCGGCCTTCAGACCCAGACTCATCTTAAGGTCGTCGTTGTTGGGGCCAGCAACCTTGGCAAGACACGCTTTATTGCTGACCTTATTAAGGTCTTTGGCAATGCCAGCGTCCACGAGCAGAAATCGGCCTGGGAGAACTTGACCAAAAGTGGGTACTTAGTTTCCCACGTCGTGTCCTTGTCATGAGATGCCTTGTCATGACATGCTTCTTTTCGTTGTCCGAACATGAGGGCAATTCACCTGCTGTGCCCCGTCTACGTCCTTCTCCCTGGTATGTTGCTGCGCCTTGGCTGTATTAACAACCCATCCTGCTAAGCACTGTATCCTCTCGAATGACAGTTTTACCATGATGGGGCCATGGTGAAAACCGCATAGGCCATGGCGCGCCCTGCGGCGGCTGTGTCTTTTGGCCACTACTCGCAATGAACTATCTTAGTGCTTACGCCACCGCCGACTGCGCGCCTTCCCGACGGCCCCCTCCCCGCCCTCCTGCTGCGTAGTGCCCAGTCCGCAGCGGGCGTCGTCCCTCAACCGGTCCAGTTCCCTCAGTGTCACTTTGGACCTCTACCCCGAGGAGCTCATTGTCAATCTGCCTCCTTTGGAGCTCCCGGAAGGGTCAGGTCGGGTACTTTGCATCTCCATGTTGGACGCACCCGCCTACGATGTGGAGCCCAATCAGGGTGAGTTGTGCGGGGTTGCAAGGGGACAGCGTTTTGCATTTCGATGTGAAGAGTGTCAGGGATCAAGCTTGGGGGTATAGGGGAGGGAGCTGCCCAGGGAGCTGCAACACGCGGGCAGGAGAAGGACCATGCCGGTGGCGATGAGGTTGTTGCTGCTTCGGTGCACGGTCCTACAGCTGAATGCATATCTTGCTTCCGCGGCTTTGCGGCTGCTCGTTTTGCTTGGCTCATGCGCCTCTGTCAAAGAAGCAAATTGATCCGTTTGCAGGTTATCAGCTTTCCAAAAGATTGTATTGTATTCAATCTCCGCAACTGTCTGACCATATTCTTCCGCACAGATATATACCTGGCCAAGTTGCTGGAATACATACTATGGCAGCGTGTTGTTGACTACCGGGCCGCCAACAGCAAGGGGGGCGGCGGCCACGGCCGCGTGGATTGTGCCCTGCAGCCGCCGCGCACCATCCTGTTGTGCCTCTACTTCCTGCCGCCTTATGAGTAAGCAAAGGGGATTAGCAAAGCAGCGACAGGACGGAGTGACAGGGGTGTGACGTACCCGTTGCCTGCGGCATTCCTGCTGCTCACTGTTGCCATGTCCGCTCCCAATAGCCCCGCCGATGGCACTACTTCATGGGTGGCTTCCTGGCCGTATAAAAGTTTTCATAATAACAGACCCTTGCTCAAGAACTCGGATTGTGACTGGCGATATGATACCCATTGGTCATGGAATCCCATCTCCCAAGGGTCCGCATTCGAGCCCACGCCGCGCCCTCGTGACCTTCACGACAGGGTGGTGTCACGCACGGACCTGGTCTTCATGTCGGCACTGAGTCAGGTGGCGCCACTGCTGCCCGTGATCGCGGTCGGGCCCACAATCCTAGCCAGTGGCGAAACGTTAGTGAGCGAGGAGCGGCTGGAGATGATTCGGCTGGCGGTGGTGGCTGCCATGGAGGCCTACGTACGGAACGGTACGGCGGGAAGGCAGCTGGATGCAGTGGCATGCAGGGTTCCCTTGGAGAGTGTGTTGGTGAAGTCGTGGCAGCTGCTTGGTCCTTGCCCTTCGATAACTCTCCTATGCGTGCTGAGTGCTAATGGATGGATGAATGGGCGGACTTGTCGCAACATGGTCCATTTCACATGCAGGGAGCGTGTGATTCCACTGCCAACACCACCGTCCAGGGAATGTTGAATTATTCGGCCGCGGGTGCTAGGCATTAGTGCCAGGCTGAACTCGGCCCAGGGCTTATGCATTATGGCTTGCGCCAAAACTTCAGATTCGTTTGCTAGGAATCATGGGGTGGCCTACGGCGTCTGTCGCAACTTTCACTTACTTTCGCCTGCTTGGTCCTGGTGCGCTTATTTAGGCAAGCCAGCCCCCATCATGTCCCTGGAACAACCTACTGGGATGCGAGTGGATGGGTCTTCCTTACCTCCGGAAGCCCCTTTTGATGTGAAGTTGTTCATGGAGCTGCTACATTTTTCGATGGGCGACCTGGTGCAGAGCGACGAGACCAGGTAGGTCTCATTGGCTCTGGATCGAACTGGGCCCCGAAGGTGGTGGTGGTGGTTCCGAAGAGGTTTGGGCCTCGTTGAGAGAGGCAGACATGTAGAAGCTGACCTGTTTTCAGCCACTCGGGATTTTGCAACACTAACGAAACGTGTGCTGAGCAGCGGACCCTGGCGGCTGCTGCTTCCCCTTCCCCCCTGCTCCAACCTTTCCCGACCACCGCCTTGGCCACTCAGCCCTGCCTAACCCCAAGTAGAAGTCACCACATCTGTCAAAATCAGACTTGTCTGTCAACATCTGTTACCCGGTGCTTCACAGATTCGAGCATTTTCGTCAGTGCTACGAAGCGTACGGCAACGATTTGATGTGCCTCCTGTCGGAGCTGTTAGAGCCGTATGACAACGCGCTTCGCAGTTCTGTCGCCACAGTGGTGACCACGCCGGCACCGGTCTCCTCGTGCACGTCCGCAGCTGCAGATCATCGAGAGGAGACGACGTCGAGACCGCAAGTTTCAACCGCACAGGAACTCCCCAAACACCCGCCAATGCCGCCGACACCAGAGCTACTCGTCTCCATCAAGTCCCGTGAGCGGGACGCCTCAGCCGGCAGCAGCGCTGTGGTTCAGCATGTGCCGGGCGCGGCGGCGGCGGCAATGGCGGGGTCCGAAATAGTGGCGATTCCAGCGGCTACGGCGCGCACGTTTCCATCGGGAGAGATGGTGAGGGCGGCGGAGGAGCTGGCAGCGGAGGCGATGGCTGGCAGGGAGGTCGAATCTGAGCTGGAGCGGATTGTGTCGGCTATTGAAGACATAGTGGAGCACTTGGCGGCAAGTATACAGACGGAGATGCGCGCGGAGCAGCTGAGTGGGGACTGCAGCACCATGGCACACCGCCCTGAGCAAGGCAAGATCACAACGGGAGATGCGGCCGCGACCCCGGGGGACGTGGAGCAGCTGGCAGCAGCGCCCGGTAACAAGGATGAGGATGCTACAGCAGTCGTTCACAGCATCGGACAGCGCGCCTTGTCGGCTGTGGCTGTCGATGCAGCGACGGAGAACGATGCGGCTGCCGTACAAAGTGCTGTACGCCGCGTGTTCACTGTGGTCATCGCAAAGGCGGCTACGAGAGAAAATGAGGTCGACGTACGAAGTACGATACGTCGTGCCGTTTCCGCCGCCATTGCCAACGTTGTGACGAAAGAAGATGAGGCTGCCGTACAAAATACGGTACACCGCGTGTTCACGGTGGTCATCGCCAATGCAGCTGAGAAAGAAAATGAGGCTGCCGTAAGAAGTATGATACGTCGTGCCCTTGCGGCCACCATTGGCAACGCGGTGATGAATGAAGACGAGGCTGACGTACGAGCTGCGGCACAACGCGGATGTGTGGCCGTTACTGCGAGCAGCACCCCGGATTCATACGTGGCAGGAGGGGTTCGGGGCATTGCTGGCTGGCAGCAGTTGGTAATACTAACACCTTCGGCGGCTGCGGCAGCCGTCCGTAGGCACGCGCGGGCGGTGACCAGGCTTGTGCATCAAAGCCTGACGGCTTTGTACGACCAGCTGGACGTGACCCGGTTGGCGGCAGCGGCTGCTTGTGTCGCCATTGCGGATGCAGCACGGAGCTCCACGACGGGTGGGCTCCGGTCTTCAACAGCAGGTAACGCCCACGAGGACGTCGCGGCCATCGTACGTGGCGTCGCACATCGTGCCGTTGCGGCGGTCGTGGCGTCTACAGATGGAGCGCCCGCCACGAATGCCGAAAAGACGAAAGGGGAGGAGGTCGTCGCTGCATTGGTCCGGCGGGTTATTGCCCGGATTGTAGAAAGGGCCGCGATAGACGATGCGAGCTCTGCGCAAGGAATGGATAGCGCCGCCACCGCTCAGCGAAAAGGCGTGCTGCAGCGTATGCGCAGCCTCCTGGCCAGTACGGCTCTCTCGCGCACAGGCTGCAGTTCCGGAGCCAGGACCAGCTGCTGCAGCACCAGAGTTGAGGCTTTCTCGCCGAAGTGCGGACCCATGGGTCTGTCTCTGGGTGTTGGGCTGGGCATTGGTATGG
This sequence comes from Volvox reticuliferus, assembly GCA_019650235.1. Taxonomy (NCBI): domain Eukaryota; kingdom Viridiplantae; phylum Chlorophyta; class Chlorophyceae; order Chlamydomonadales; family Volvocaceae; genus Volvox; species Volvox reticuliferus. The sequence goes on from BNCP01000043.1 coordinate 734,527, forward strand.
TGGGCTTGGCGGCCGGGACTCTGGTGGTCCTGGCGGTGCGCCACAAGCAAACCCATACGTGAGTTCTTGCTTGGATGGGGTAAATGAGAGTAAGCCCGGCAGCACTGGCGTAGATGTGCACGTTGAGGCGCGTTCCCATACGCGGCTATGTATATATGCTTTAGGATCTGGAGCAGGGCTGTATATGTAAGCGGGGTGGGACCGTATAGCTTTCAAGTGGGTGGCTAAGGATTGTTTGCAGGGTTCAGTGTTGTACCGCTACATGGAGGACTGTTATTGCCAGGGCTGCTCGTCACCATGGGCTGCTCGTCTGGGACCAGACGGATGGGCAGGTTGTGGGCCGGGCCGGGCCGTGCAGGTACAGTGTGGAGGAGCTCAGGCTGATGAGCGGTCTGAGAGCGGCTTATCACTGTCAGCAGGTTGGGGCTGCGTTGAGAAGAGGCCGCCTTTATTGCGTTGCTTTTGATATCGATTTGCTATTGCAGTGTCGTGAACATTCTAGGCCTCTAGAGAGAGTTGACGTTTCAGGCAGTTTGGATGTACAGGTTCGTTAGGGCTGCGATGCGGGTCTCTGTCGTGTAGACAGCGAGCCTGTTGCGTAGGCAGGGCGAGCAAAGGTGCTCGTGGCCAGTCGGATTGGTTTGGCTGCGCAGCATAAGAGTCATGAATTGGATTTCAACCACAGGCGTGCTGATGTAGTACTTGTATTGGTTTATGTTGTCTATTTGCTGTGATACACATTTGTTGAGCAGGTGGTTGAGTGCGCTGAGGACAGATTGTTGTGTCGGTGAAAGAAGGAATTGGATCCAATCAGCTACGGCGCAACTGAACCTGTGCAGGCCTTTTGGGGCTTGTGAGGATGTAAGCTCAAGCCGTGCTGCGTGCTTCACAGTTTATCGGAGCTGGAACTGGCGTGCATGGTATTATTAGTTAATGAATGGATGATATGGGCGGATTGACTGCAGGATGGATAACGCATCACCAGGGCGTACGTCACGTTTCATTCTGATTGCTGGTTAGGATGAACTTGGCCTTCCTGATGGCTCACACTCGTTCAGTGATTAGTACCGTAGCTGCATGTAAGCAGTCTCTAGATTGCGGTCTTGGCATCAGCACACGTTTCAACCCATCATTGACATCTTTATATCCTTTATAGTAAATATGTATGCGCTGTGGACAGTTGCTCGCGACCTTTTCTTACAATTTGGTAGGAAAAGGTTTCTGCAAGCACGCCATCCCGTATCAGAAGTGACAAACCAATGCCGCTGCTTCAAGCTCAAGGCATGGGATCGCAGTGCTCAATGGGTCAACAGTACCCCCGTACCTAGCCCTCTGTGCCGCCAGCTTGTGTCCAGGAACGCAGAGCCATCCTCGTGTTTGTTGATGCTACATGCGGTGAGCAAGGTACCCCAGTCACTCTACGGTGACCAGCAGCCGAGCGCCCTTAAACTTTACTTTCAGCGTAAGGCCCATGCTTAAACTGCTGAGCTCAGCAACAAGATCCGAGGTGAAAAAGATGCATGGGTGAGAGCATCGGCAAGCTCCTTCGACATGGGGGAGAAGAGTGGGGGGGTCTTGTAGACCTCGATGATGTCGTGCTGCCATCCGTATCTGCACGTTGCCACTTTCTTGTCCTCGGTTCGTTACACTTAACAACAACTACGTCTCCACAAAACTTGTCCAAAGCTGTGAATCCATGACCTGCAACACATGTTAGTAACCCGATATTTCTAAGTTGCTCCTAGTGGCCGGTAGAGACATCCATCTTATCGCCCACCGGGTGGCGCAGTTAGGTATTGGGCGGGTGGTGGTTGGTTAGTAACCGCCATTATTGCCATCACCGCCATCCACAGTGCGTGCTATTGTATATCCGTCTCACTGATGCTCTACAACGGCGGATGCTATCTAGAGCTCAGGGAAACACTGTTTAGACAAATAATTGTACGGCATTTCCAGTACTCTCGTCCAAGAGCTTGACTTCTCCTCTTTAAGAGAACTCTACGCTTCTGCACGTTGCAAGCAAGTCACGCGATCAAAGACGAGATGCTACGTGTAGGATAACAGCCTCCCACTTACCCCTCAGTAACACAGAAATGTAGAAAAGGTTTCGAAAAGGCTCAATACATGACATCAATGTTACGAAACGCTCTTAGTGCGAGTGTTTGTAGAACTGGAAAGAGCAGTATTTTAGATGGATGAATCTATGCACAGCAGGAGTTATAGGCAACAAAACAGAGATAGAATGATGATCGCCGACCGTCGACCGGAGCGATCACACTTTAGCCGAGTAGGCAGTGTGGTGCGGATAACCCTATGCAAATTGATAACAAAGTGAGATGAACACTACATGAATGGTATTAATCAGTTCGCAGTGGCAGTGCAGACAACAGTGTTGCTTGGCTTACGTGTACGAACACGGATTATCGCATTTATATTAGGCCTCAGAACCAAGAGTACAACGAAGCAAAACATATTTAACTGTTCAGATAGATTATATTTATTATCAGTTGTCGCATGCATCGCTTCGCGGCGGTGAAGTGCTGATGAGCCTATCCATCCTCGATGCTGGGTCTGATTGTGAAGACGGCTTTAAGAAGTTCGCAGCTGGGCCAGGAAATTCGATACGCATGGCGGCAATCACCAGTAAGCATCAAGAGAGGGGATGTTTTCTGGGATGCATGCAGCGGGTAAAGATGATGCATGCAGGGGGGTTGCAGCAGTAGTGGGGCGCGCGCGCCCGATCACGCGCGCGTGATGCCATGTTGTGAAGGTGAATGCTGCTGCTTGCGACGGAAAGGAACCTTACAAGCTCATCCAGCTGCGTCCCAAGCTGCACTCGCTGTTGTAACGATGTAACAGAATCAGAAACTAACGTTCCGAGTAATCCAGCCACCAGCTGCTCCCTGAACGACCAGCGCTCTAAGTGATTGGTACATCCCTTCCCAATCATCAGCTTTCCCCGAACCCATATGCAAAATCCTATCGGGCACCCATCCATTCAAAAAGCTCCCAGCCAGTGAGGCACGGCAGCCCTCATGATTGTTGTGGTGGCGTATCTTGCGGCAGGTGACCGCCACACTGGCTGCCGGCCGGCCGGCAGCGGTGAACGGCGCCTCAGCGAGGGCCGGCGGCGGCTGGCGTCGTCCAGGGGCCCGCGGGGGTCCTGTGCGGGACCAGGAGAGGGACCAGCGGTGGCGGGCGGCTTCTCTCGAATGCAGCGGCAACAGATGCTGGCTTGAGATGCGTGAGTGGGTTGTGCGGCTGGGGTCGAGCAACCGAGACTGTGAAGGGCAGATATAGCCGTACTTATCTGGGGAATCATGCAGGTTGAGCTGGTGGCTACGGTATAATGGCTCATCGGAACACAGATAGAAAGGGGAGGGTGCTGGATTAGGGAGAAGTGGGGAATGCTGCTGCCGTATGCATGTATGTACAAATAATGGTACATCGTGCACGGGCAGGTCGTATTCAGCACCGGGGGCCTGAGCTGCCCTCCGGTGTCCCGCACGTCACGTCAATGAGAGTCATCCTGATCCGGACGCAATAGGGTTTTACGTGGTGGACCGTTCAGCCCCTTTATTCCCGACCAAATGCCGGCGCACTCGGGAGGAGGCAAGAAAGGGAGGAGGGGAGACAACAGACCCCGATCAACCACTCCTTCACCCCTCCCCGTCTCATCCCACCAGGCGGAAGTGGACGTGCTGCACCAGTGGGTGTTGCGGGTCAGCCTCACTCCGGAGCAGGTGTGCGGATGGCGAGGGAGGGACAGAGGCCGTCAGAAACTGGGCAGAGGGCATAGCCGGGACGACACAAAAGGAGGTTATGAGGGCGCCAATCCAACAGCCCGTCCATCTTCGCTCCACAACCAAATGCACAGCGCGTAATAGTATCTGCCCACTCGATGGCCTATGGTCCGCTGCTGGCCCAGATTTTCCAGAGCAGCCCGCTGTGCTCCATGCGTATTGGAAGCATCTGCCAGACGACCGGATGGGTGAGGAGCGAGGAGATACGTCAGGCGACACGAAATGCACAAAGAGGTGGGCGCTATGGGGACGGCAGGCGGGCGGCGATGTGCAGTAGTAGGTGCTTTTCCGAACCTGTCTCTATGTTTCACGCGGCAGGGGCCTCATGGGTTGGCTCGCGCGCAGGACCCGCCGCCCTCGAAAGCGATGGTCACCCGGGTGCTGCGGTCAGGGTTTGCGCGAGTGTGCAGTAGTGCCCGGAAGCACACCTTCATGGCGGTTGTTTCGACTGAAACCTGTTGATTTTCCAACTGAAATGGTTGTAGAGTAAACGCAAATAAAGCCCGAGCGGAGGGGTTGAACCCTCCACTTTCCTTGCAAACGTCCGCCTGCAGGGTTACCGCTCCGTTCCGCTCCAATCAGTTTTATTGGCCATTTCTTAACGGCCATCCACCTCGCCCTCCCCCGCCTCACGGGCTTGCCCTCCTCTTCCCTCACCTCTCCGCAATCAAGCCCCCTTCTTTCCGCTTAGCAACCCAAGCAATTGTTATCCCTCCCTCAGGAACCGGAGTTCGATTCTGAGCGGTTGCGGTTGATGGCTCCTCAGCAGGCGGCGGCGCTGGGGGCGGCGATGTCAGGGTAGGTGCTGGAGGATCCAGACGACCTGGCCACTGCCATCGCTCGACATGGGCAGGTTGTGCTGCAGGTGGGGATGGGGTCGGGGCGGTGTCCGAGGCCTCCCAGGTGCGTAATCATCACGTACGAAAAGGCCCCCACCCGAACAATCTCGTTTCCACTAAGGACGCCTGGACGGGCGATAGCCGGACCGGAGGGTTGCGTATATGTGTATAAGTATGCATGGCGTGCTCTTGCTTGCTTCTCGTGTCCATTATTTTATATTTTTATAAGTCACTCACTTATTAACCATCTATCGATGGAGCAGAAGCGAAACAAATAAACATCATTACAAAACCTACGTACTGAAGCATGTCGTACGTCCCTCATCACGCACGATGTTGACATTGACCGATAATCCATCCGTACATCTATCCGCTTCATCCATCCATCAATCATCGACCAAGAAAGAGAGAACCCACCGCGAGCGAGCACTGGCTGACTGGAGAACGTGTGCTCGATCGCCCAGCCAATCTCGATTGCCTAATTAAGCTCAACCTACCATACCGTATGGGAACCGTCCTTAGTCAACCCGCAGCTATTAGATTCCCACAACCCACTGATGAGACGCCATTCATCATATGTTCGTTCGTTCTCGTGTTCGTTGCCCGCTGGATTGCTGGATTTATAATACTCGCTCGTACGGGCCCCACACCCATCCAGCAGACCCACATCATCGCCATCGCTTGCTTGTGTTATCGTTGTTGCCAAATAAAGATATGACCAACTAACAGCAGCCAGAGCGTCACATCGATAAACGTACGCGCCCATGCATGTGCGCAAAGCGAAACAGTATACGTACCCACGTATACAGGTAGTGAGAAATGAAGCATCAGCCATCAGCAGCGGCCGCTATCTAGCTGGACAGCTAGGCGGGACCTTCCGATGCATGCATATCTCCTGCGTGTCTGCTGAGCCGCGCAGTTGCCTTATGATGTATGACCCAGCAGCCCGCCGAACCGCATTTACGGGCACGGCCACCCGTACGTACGTATGTATGTACAACGTACGCATACATGTAGATAGATAGGGTAGATAGATAGATATGTAGTTCCTCGACCCACGAAGTAGTTTCGTTCAGATCAACAAACGTGATTCGGTTCACAACCTGCAACTAACATGACGTAACACAACGAACGAATCTCCAGAGCATGTAATGGTCTGTAATAAGCCAAGACACATGCACGTACCGGGAAGTGGCGAGCCCGCCATCCATCCATCTGTCGCGTGCGTGCGTGCGTGCGTGCTATCGAGCTGTCATCACCTCGTCACTGACCTACCGTGCGTTGATGATGTGCCCAGCCGAGGATATTGACATCATACCGACCTGGCTAAATGAGCTGCCTAATTAATTACCACCTCCTCGACAGCCACGCAGCAAACTGGTCGGCATTCTACTGCGTTGTAGACGCCGTAAGGGACTCCCTCCCATCCGGGGCCCCAATGAAGGATGGGGTCAAAGGGCCCACTGCCAGAGGCCAAGGGCACCCCGTTCACGACGGAGCCCTCGCACACTCCGACATGAAGGTGGGACATATTGGGGGTGGTGTACGCTGCTGAGATGAATTCGACGTAACGGCCGTCGGCATTCTTCATCAGCAACACGGGCTCCACTGTCAATGTCGGGAGGTCCGCGGGGGTGAAGCCCGTGAAGACGGTGAAGGTAGGGGAGACGGCGGGCGGGACGGCGGAGGTGAAGGTAGGGGAGACTGTTGAGGGTGGGACGGCGGAGGTGATGGTGCGGGAGGCGACGGGCGAGGCGGCGGAGGTGACGGTGGAGGAGACTGCTGAGGGCGGGACGGCGGAGGTGATGGTGCGGGAGGCTGCGGGCGGGACGGCGGAGGTGAAGCTGGAGGAGATGGCGGGTGGGACGGCGGCGGAGGTGACGGTGGAGGAGACTGCTGAGGGCGGGACGGCGGAGGTGATGGTGCGGGAGGCTGCGGGCGGGACGGCGGAGGTGAAGCTGGAGGAGATGGCGGGTGGGACGGCGGCGGAGGTGACGGTGGAGGAGACTGCTGAGGGCGGGACGGCGGAGGTGATGGTGCGGGAGGCGACGGGCGAGGCGGCGGAGGTGACGGTGGAGGAGACTGCTGAGGGCGGGACGGCGGAGGTGATGGTGCGGGAGGCTGCGGGCGGGACGGCGGAGGTGAAGCTGGAGGAGATGGCGGGTGGGACGGCGGCGGAGGTGACGGTGGAGGAGACTGCTGAGGGCGGGACGGCGGAGGTGATGGTGCGGGAGGCTGCGGGCGGGACGGCGGAGGTGATGGTGGAGGAGACTGCTGAGGGCGGGACGGCGGAGGTGATGGTGCGGGAGGCTGCGGGCGGGACGGCGGAGGTGACGGTGGAGGAGACTGCTGAGGGCGGGACGGCGGAGGTGATGGTGCGGGAGGCGACGGGCGAGGCGGCGGAGGTGACGGTGGAGGAGACTGCTGAGGGTGGGACGGCGGAGGTGATGGTGCGGGAGGCTGAGGGCGGGACAGGGTGGGGGACCTCCAGCAGCAAAACCTTCTGCGGAAGCGGATGGCGGAAGCTACCTCGGGATGAGGTGTAGCAGATGGCGATGGGGTGGGAGGAGTAGGAAGTCGGCACGGATGGTATGGGCGAGTCGGTGCTAGGAACGGGTTGGATGGGAAGAGGAGCCTGCTGCCGCAGGGCCTTCCGACGGATGAAAGAGTGGCTGCTGGGAATGGTGGAGCTGACGGCGGCTGCGGTGATGTGGGAAGAGGACGTCACAGAGGAGGTGGTGTTGGGGGCCCGGATGGCGGCGGGGAGGGGTTGGACCCGCGGAGGTGTGCAGGGAGCAGCGGGCGGCGCCGCCAGCGATAGAATAATGGGTGAGGTCGGCGCGGATGAACATTCGTTGTTCTTGGAGTAGTTTGACTCAGCTACAGGAGGGGGTCGCAAGCCTCCCTTGCGATACAGCTGAACCAGGTTTAAGACCGTGGCCGGTAAGACGAAGAAGACGACCACGAAAGCGCTGAATGACATGACAGCCACGGCGACGGACCATATGAGGTACCATACGGCAACCAATTTGACAAACCTAATTAATTCCTGCAAACAACAAGAACAGATAATGGCAGCATAGATTATTACGCATCAGCAGCAGGTTATCGTCCAGCGAGCAGCAGACGACCTCAGACGACGGATGGATTCAATACTTGAAAGCAAAAAAACGTACATATAGGAAGGGGCAGAGCATCCAATAATCCTAATATAAAATAACGATGCATTGTTGCTAATTATTAAATGCAAGCGAACGCGAGGATGACAGATCCATCGCGCGGTCCCACAATACATACAGCAGACATCCGAGCGATTGGAAGGGGGGGGGATGGATAGCTCGATGGGTCATCATCATGCATAGGGGTGGTCATACATACAATCATGTCAGTTATTATTGGTACCAGCAGAGCGTGCCGCGGGCGGCGGCCGACACACACGCGCGCGAGCGACCACAAATGAAACACGTCTTGCCGCCAGGCGCCATCCATGCACAAATATACATGCATGCATACCTGGTTAACAAAACTCATTGTTCCAAAAGCGATCGGACTAATCGCAGCAAGGATGGGCATTTTTGGCGGCGTTGCGGGCTTGGATGTCGGGGGTCCCCGGGGGAGCGGCGGGCTCAACGAAGTAAGCCGGGTTGGAACTAACAGGCAGGCCGGCGGCCTTCGCTTGGCAGCAAGCCAACGACAAGCAACCGACGGAGATGGGCACGTATGCCGGTACGCGCGCTTGATGGACTTCTACGTACAAGAGCCGAGTTGCGCGGGAGAGAGAGGTAAGTGTCCGTTCTGAGGTTTTGACTTTTTATGTCATCAAATGACAGCAACAGCCGTACAACGCGCTCTTAACATACACGCGCGCGCGGGAAACAAAACCGCCTTATTACTACTTCAGGTATTACTACTTCCCCCCGCGCCGCGCGCCCCCGCCTATGCACTATACCCCCAGCCAGCCACGTGACGTGAACATTTTTTACGAACCGAAAAGAGGAACCGAAATTCGATATTGAACCTTTATTGGAGCGATTAACAAGCGTTTGTTCCCTCACAATCTATATATATAGGGGGGGTATGCATTTGCGTTTGCAAAACTAACGGCGGAGCACGCATGATTGCTGTGATTTTTAACCTGAACGAGAATAATTACGTAAGTATTACTATCTTTGTCACACATCGTCTCTCTCTCTCTCTCTCTCTCTCTCTCTCTCACACACACACACACACACACACACACATATATATATATATGTGCTTAAATAGCAATTAGGGATGATAATATTGTGTAATATGTTTTGTAGGTGGGCAGAAATAAACGGGGAGAACTTACCAGACCTACCCCTCCGATCCCCTATTGTGCTATGGGAGTGTTTACACTAGGATTAAAGTAGACGGATTAGGCAAGAATTATTCCGGCTTAATCCTTCTTAATCCGCCAGTAAATCCCTGACATGTTTTAAGAACAAGGATTACGTAGACAGATTAGGTACGGCAAACTTCTTTGTCCCTCTTCACATTGTAGACAACATGTCATTTGTTACAGTAGTGCTAGTTTATGGGGTGTTACACTGCGCTGTGGGCGACTCGCCCTACAAGGGCGAGCACCGGGGGGCCTGACCGGACCGAGCCACAGCGCAGGGGAGGGGCACGTGGCTTTGTCTGTCTGTCTGCTAGTTTGAGTGTGTGTGGGCAACTAGAAATGTAAAACCGGGACCGGAAGGGGCAAGTTTTTGCTGCCATGGCCGCCGTCGTCGTAACGACACGTTCCTTAGTTTACGCTGGTGTAGCTGCCCTTCTGACCGGAAATGCTGTAGAAAAGAACGACATAAATGACATGGCGAGCGAGATGGACGTTGCTCTCATGTGGGTAGGTCATCTATCGGCAGCAGCGCTATGTAGCCTTATGTAAGCACGGCGGTATATGTAGATACGTACGTAGCAGTACAGTAGTACTAGATCGTTGATCATCAAGCAACGAAATCATCAGCAGTTCTATACTATATGTACGTGCTCGCTGCTGCCATGTGCCATCACGGCATAATATATAAATTATACAACGACGTGGAACCAATCGACCTCTGTGAGATTTCAAGGTTTGTAGGTGCGTACTTGCGAGCAGAGCGGGTCTCATCATACATATATTGCATCCTATTATATAATGCACCGTAGTACTGCATCTCAGGTACAAGTAAGTACGCCAAACGGCACCCAGCAGAGAGACATGTCCATAAGAAGCCCGAGAAGCCAGCTGCTGCAGAGTTTATTTGAACCTTAAAAGAACTGCACGTTGTCGGGCAGCTTCATTCCAGTACAGCCACCAAATCTCGACTTGCGTGCCTAGCAATTGATGATGGGGCGACGAGCGACAAAGAAGGGGGCCCAGTACCGGCCTGCGGCCCAGAAGCATCACCCCATGCTGCCGCTATACCCCTAGCTAGCTAAGATACTCCAACCCCCGGCTGCCAGGTGCGACTGCATCGCCTTTCGGTACTAGTGATGTGCGTGGTGCACGTTCACGACCGCCACCGTTGCCAACAGCGCCGCCGCCACTAATCCCCGGACCACCATTGCCGCACGTGGCTCCCCCAATGCTGGTTGAAGGATACTCCAATACCCAACCAGCCAGCCTCAATAATCAGGTGGCCTCCCTGCCTTCACCCCTAGCATCTCTGTCTCTGTATCTCTCTCTCCCCCTATACACACACACAGAGCACTCTCCTCCTGGGAGCATATCTGTACATCTTCCCCCGGCCCCAGCCTGAATCCTACGCGCCTCGCGCTAGGGGTGTCATAAGATGCCTCCATCCCGCGTGAATCAGAACGTCACCGCAAGCACACGTCGACATACGATAACATACGAGCTCAAAACCTGGCACGAAAACCGGAATTTTGATTGGAAAGCCGGTCATCTGCTATCCCCAACATGACACACGGCCTATTCTCCGGCTCCCATTCTCCCCTCTCCTCCCCACCCGCTGTTCAACGCATGGCCCCAACCAATAATACGCGAGTGACCCTGACCTACCGCTTCGAACGAAAAGGCGCCGAATTATGTAGAGGGCTGCACAGGTAGACCACCACCAAGCCGTTGCTGCTCAACAACTAGGGTATGGGGTACGTGTCCCCCTCGCTCACTCCCTCGGCGATCGAAAAGCCCTCCAGCCACATGCAACTGCTCAGTATTTGAAGGACACCAACAGGCCACACCACCTTTCCCCCCTCCGCCCTGATCCAGACATTCCTACCGCGCACCCCGCAATAATCCATAACTCCTGCATTAACCTACGTCACATGACCTTACCGCCTACCTCATCCAAAACCCGGGACACGATTCACAACCAACCAACCTCCAGAGCCTCACCACCGGGGCCCCCCAATCACTGGCCCCCCACACACAGAGGCGCCCCCCCTGGTCCCCCACCACCGGCCCCCCGAACCACCACCACCGCTGGGGCCAACCCTAGGGCCGCGTTGAAGACTTCCTGCCAGGCGCATTTGACAATTCCCTCTGGTGGGACATACATGCTCGCTCCCGGTAGACTGCAGGGGTATGGGGGGATGGAGGACAAGAGGCCATCCAGTTCCCAGATGTCCCTACGGGATAAGGGACGCTGTCCCCACGGCTGGCGGCCCCAGCTACCTTTCCCCCAAAACCTAACCCCGCCGGTCCTCCGCCCCACTTCCCCTAGCTAGGCACGTAGGTACGTAGGTAGGGGGATTCGCGGCCCGCCTCAGCTAGGCATCATGTTCCTGGCGGCTCTCGCTCTCTCAACCCACCCCGTCATGCGCACTAGTGCATCATGGCGCCGCTTCATGCCGCTTCACAACCACGTGACGAGGTGTAATCGCTCATCGACTCTCTCACTCTCGTTTACTATTACGATAGTAATAGTCGGGAGGCTCTCGGGAGGATAGACAGCAATCATGCCGCCCCTGCCTGAACGCTCATGTCCGTTGCGGGTGTAACGTCCATGGCGACGTGGTCTCGGAGCTGAAACGCCCCCGGGTCGTTTGGCAACGAGCCGGACCGCTTCTCGATAACGCCTGATTATTGGCGAGGTGCAAGCAAACCCGCGCGCGTGAAAATGCACGCAAACCAATAACCGGAGAGGGGGGAGGGACGTATGCAACAGCAGTTAGAATTCGCACACATAGCGAGCAAGCGTCAAGAAACCAGGCAGTAACATGGCCAACATGGTTGTGGAAGATTCGACATATTAGACACGTATCCCCAAGCAGCGAGGTTGGACGACAGCTGCTTTCCCACCCAGACATACTGCCATGCGACCCGCTGAGCTTCACACCATGGGGGGTACACCGTGTGGCCATGGACCTACCACCCTACTCCCGCTTCCCCACCACACTCCTTCCTTCGTCGAATCTCTCCCGGTATGCCTGCGCTCCACATCGTTCCTTTCCCTAACCACCACCGCGACAGTTCACCGTTGCGCTCCATAACCCTAGATCGCGTACTAACAACGAACCCTGGGCGTTAAGATTCTTCCCCTGCGCTTTCCTCTCCACCCGCATGTTGCCGCACGCACCATGATGCATCCGGTAGGCCCCCAGCCGCATCTCCTCGCAGTACAGCCGTAAGGTGAGTGCCACCGAGCTGAAGGCGATTTCTTGGAAGGGGATGTCTTCGGGAGCGAACAGGGCCACCTCCAGCGACTCAGGACCCGAGGAAAACGTGTACGGCGGCGACAGCTTGGCCCTGCGTCGGGGCCCGGGATGCTAACCGGTAACGTCACGGTGTGCGGTGCGGTCGTTCGCCGGAAAGCTGAGACGGGGGAAGCGGAGCGCTTCCGAGGGGAATGTACAGGGGATGTACAGGGGATGTACGGGGGATGTACGGGGACGCGGCGAAAGGCTGGGGACTAGGGACTAAATCATGGAGCGGTTGACAACGAAGTCCAACTGGAGTATGAGGCTATGGTGTTGGCAGTCGTGCCATGGGAGGTAAAACCAATCGCACCTGTGTGTTGTTTGATACTTGGCCCAGCAAGGGCCGCGGCGACATATTCGGGCAGCCATTGTTTATCTCTCGCAGGCGGTGCTCCCACAGATGCACGAATGTGAATGTGAATGTCGGGGGGAGCCCGCTACGGAACGATCCCCATGTGGTGCAGTTGCTGCTGCTGCTGCTGCTGCAGACTGAGCCAACGATGACGACACAAAGGAATATGAGAAATGATGAGATGCTGATGCTGATGATAGTAGTGGTTACGTAAGTCGCTGCACCGCAACTTGAATGCATTACAGTCCAGATCATTCGTCACACCCCATCATGTTGGTATGTTGGTTGGGCGGTGCAGCACATTGCCTAATCCACACTGAGATCAATAACCGGCCGTAGCGGCGGTAGCGGCCGTAGCGGCGGTGCAGATAGCCCGTATCCCCCTCTCCGCCTCTTCCTTGCTCTTTCAACCCCTCCCCCCATGCACAAGTGTGTACGTGTGTGTTTCTTATAAAACACAGGCATACACGGACTCCCCGCGCCTTCCCTCCCTGCCCCCTAGGCAGGTGCACCTGAAGAGAATGTAAGCTTGTCCGATAAGCGGAATGTCCCAGTGCGCGTACGGCGCAACCACCTGAGCAGCAAGAGGGGTCAGGGGTCCGCTGGGAGGCTGGGAAACAAGGGCACACACATATTTACACGCATATAATTCTTAGAGCTCTTAAAACACGCAATTATCGTACGCGCGTGCACACACAAACACACAGTGTTATGACTTGCCCGTGCAAATGACATAGTAAGCGGGGCGGGGGGTTCAGCCAGAACGCAAACGCTACCCTCGACGCATTGCCCCCTCAGTCTTTGAGGCGCCCGTGGTTGAAAGGGGTTCCGGACAACAGCCTGCCCTTTTTCGGCACCCCCATAAAACCCTAACCAAAAGCTACAGGCCGCCTGCAGCAGATTGCCCGTTGCAATATCAACACCGCTGTACTGCGCAGTGCAAGCACAGCCTGGACGAGCTTAGCCGACCAGACATTACCTATTTATCTATCTATCTACCTATCTATCTATCTATCTATCTATCTATCTATCTATCTATCTATCTATCTATCTATCTATCTGTCTATCTAACGACATATTACATATCGCAAACACCACCACCTTGCCATCCTGTACCCAACCTGGCACGAAGCCTCTCTTCCCTCTCCTGGAGTGCCCTTTCTGCCAGCGCGTTGAGCGTCCTTCATCTATTCCCATCACCTCTCATTGAGAATGCCGCACCACCTCCGCCACCAATGTAGCTATCCGCATCACAGTGTGTCGCTGATTTAATGCGCACCAGCATCGGCATTCTACAATGATCATAGGCAATGCAGCAGCTTCCCCCCCACACCCACACACGCGCGCACCCTAGGCGCCTCTTTTTCCGCCCTCACACCCTCGCGCTCCTCCACAAGCAAGCTCCACAGGACATGTCCCCTACCTGGACAACCGCATTGGCCTCCTCCCACGTCTCCCTGGCTGCCCCTGCCGCTGTCGACTCGTTCAGCTCCATGAAACCCGCTGGGAGCGTCCACAGCCCCCGGCACGGCTCGATGGCGCGTCTGCAGAGGCGTGAGGCAGGGTGGGCAACAGGGGGATGTGGAGGCAGGCAGGGTGCAGACATACCGCACGCAGGGATCATGGCAGGGTATACGGGCTATTGGACGGAGGATATCCTACTACAGCGTGGCATCAGGCAAAAGGAGATAAATCCTCGCGGCTATATCTGGACAAAAGCCGCCTGTCCATGCAGAGGCGCGGCGGCGCGAGGACTACGGCTTAGCATTGTTCGGAATGCAGAATAGCACATGTCCGGAGCCATGTCCCGATGCCGATGGTCCAGGAGCGCGGGATATGGCCAAGGTCGCCGGATGCAGCCGGAAGCTGCGACTTGGACACGACACGACCTGCACATCTGCGTCTCGCCCATTTCGGAATGCGGCTCAGCTCCTTACACACATCGGTCCTCGTAGATGGTCTTGGTCGGCGAATACCCGATCCCCAGTCAGGGACGGACGGCCGCCCGCAGTGCATCCCCCCTCCCCATCGTGGAGTCCACCACAACACCGGCACACCGCCATAAGGCCCCGGAGAGCCGCACAGACTGCGACACAGAATCCCAGTGCCGCGTCGGAACCGCAGCTTCTCGCCTCCTTGGTCGCTCTGCTGCAGGCTGTGCAAGGGTTCAAGACGCCAAGCAGCGCCCGGAAGGAGTAACTATGAGAGGTGCCGCTGCCTGCCAGCACCAATGCCCATGTCGTGCGTATCGCGGCTTAATGAGAGTACCGCCGCATCACCTCCTCCAGTGGTGGCAGCACCATGGGCCGTATTCCCGCGCCTCAGCCCCAGCGGGCCCAGGTTTCCCCCCCCCTTCTGCGCTTAGCCTCCATGTCCCAGCTCTCTTTTCCCTGACCGACTGGCCCTCTGGCCCTCTGGAGCACACCTGCACAGCAGTATCTTGCCCTGGTGCTCCACGACGCAGCCCACCACCATCTTAGGATTTTGGTAGTCCACGTAACCGCAGCTGCTACACACGTGTCGCCATTCCTTATCACCTGAGGGCTTGGATACCGCAAGGCGCCCTCCACATACCCTGACATCAGCCAGCGGACAGCAATGATGGCCAGAAGCGGTCAGCAAACTGACGAGCTAGCCATTGGAATGTGCCGTTGGAAAGTTCCCCCTTTGCATTACGCAGAGCAGAACGCTTGAGCAGGAAGCCGGAAGTGCATTTTAGCCATGGACCCATGAAGAGAGAACCCGGGCGGGAAAGGCTTGGCCAGGACCGTCGCGTCTGACGGAACAAGACAAACAGACGGGAAGCCCCAAGGTACAAGCTAGGGTTTGTAGCAGGCAGGGTGGAGTGAAGCCGGCTGATGGTGACTCCGAAGAGTTTCAAAGCTTCGCCAGCGCACACCCCATCAAGCACCCCCTGCTGGAGGGGTCTGGTCATGCAGCGGGAGCAGCCTTGCCTACCTGCAGAAATTTGCTTTTATTTTTTGCATCCATGCCGGCGGTTCCGCAGTCCTCTCCGGCGATCCTTGCGCCGAGACCGCGGTCACCGAGCTCATGGCCTTTGCAACGTGACGTCTAGTCACACCCCGCTTAAAATTTTCAGTGCTGCAAAGGTGATCACGTAAGTATCGTGTTGCCTGATGCCTATGAGAACGCTGAGCTGCGCAAACTAGGCGAAATTGGTCGAGGGTTGAAGTAAATGTTCGCCAGCCAGGTTGCGTTCCGGTCCAGAGCGCCATAAATGAAAGCTTCATCAATACGTTATTTTGGGGGACATTATAATTACAAGCAATCTGACACTGTTCAGCCTTGCAATGGTACGTTTGATATCTAGACTTCTGCGAACCTGGGCCTTAGCAGATGTATATTTAAGCTTATTACAGTGGCATGCCTCTGGACAAACATAGAACAAGATATTGATCACAAAACAATCGGTTTTATTGTCGTTCCGTGACAGTTGCTTGTTGGTCGGTCAGATTAGCGCCGTGTATGTATTGTATGGCGCGTACCGGCATTCATCCTTGTTATTAACTTTACCGTCTGTATCCATATTGGCCTCGTATTCTTTGAAAGGCTTGTGCGCTGCTTGCTTTAACTTTACAATGGTTGAAATCCTTCAGCGAACGCCGCGCTCGGCAATGCGTGTCAGTCTCCATGCTGGCTCCAGGTCTCGTAATCCTCTCTTGGTTAGCGCGGATGCTGCACGCCACGGACTTGCGACACGAAGTGAGGCTGCCAGCGTGGTGGCCATCTCGGCACTCGAATCGGGCAGTCGTGACAGACTTGTTTAAGACGTGAATTATGTCATGTCCACCCCCTAAATTCACAATCTCACTTGCAGACAATGATCTGGACTCGGTTGTTAACTTATCCCCGACGCGACGTGAGCTGCTGGGGTTATCCGTGCCGCTGCTGGCGCTGGTTGGTGGGGCAGCCCCCGTGGGGCTGGTGGTCGGGACCCCCCCGGCTCGCGCTGTATCCGGTCCAGTGATGCCCTCCGCCGAGGTCCAGGCAGCTGTCAAGAAGGCACTGTCTCGGGCCATCCCCAAGGCGAAGGTAATATGGCTGACCACGACAGCAGGGGAGCAGGGGCGTAAGGGCCAAGTCCAAGGTTTGCGAGCGGGGATGAAGCGCGGGGACGGGAGGCGCCATCACAAACGTGAATGGTTATAATCCCCGGGGTAGGTATGGCTCAGAAAATGTTGAGGGAAGCCCTAATTGACATGAACGATGGGTTAGAAGAAGACCGGTCGGGGATCGTGACGGCCTACAACGCAGTGGGGTTGGAACGACAGTGGCGGTAATTTGTTTTGATCGTTGCACACGGGTAGACTCTACCCTACGCCTCAGGATCCGTGGGGATCCAACCCCACTGTCCCTGCAACCCTAATGATCCTTCTGTCCTATTCGGCGGATGGAGGGCGTTGCTGATCTAAAGCATGTACGTGAACTGCTCACGAGCCGTCTCAAGCGTCCTGGGCGGGCTTGAAGGGACGTTTTCTACTCATTAGGCATAAGCCCGATGCCCACCCACCGTCCAGCACTGCGCCCCTTCTTCAATGCGCGCCTCTTTCCCCGCCCTTGCCCCCAGACTGCAGTGGCTCTTCGCCTGGTGTTCCATGACGCGGGCACCTACAGTGCGGTGTATGGGGACGGGGGCCTGAACGCCTCCATTCAGTATGAGTTGGACCGGCCGGAGAACTTTGGGTTGAAGAGGGGCTGGCGCCTTGTGGAGCAGGTGACGAGGGCGGATGCGGCGCGAGGGAAGGGCGGGAGCCTAAAGGGGGGACAGAGGGGCTTGTAGTGCAAATGGGGAGCAGTCGGGAAGAAGACGCTCTGAAACGGGGGATCAGCGGTTAAGGAGCTTGTGAATTATCCCCCGCCACCCCTTTCCCGCCCTGGGCCCACCCTGCTCAGGTGCGTGGCGACCTCCGCGGCACCCCGGCGGAGGGTTTGGTGACTGATGCAGATCTGGTGGCCTTAGTGGGAGCGTTCGCGGTGAGGCTATGCGGGGGCCCCGACATTCCGCTACGAGTCGGGCGGCCAGTGGCCACCTCCCCCGACCCGCCTGGCCGCATGCCGGGAGAGAACTTCAGCGCGGAACAGCTCAAGGCCAACTTTGCGGAGAAAGGCTTCAGTGCGCAGGAGATGGTGGCGCTGTCCGGTGCGTACCTTGGTGCCAAGCGAACATGCTAATCCCTCAATCTGCGGTTTAAACATGGCGTGTGTGCGTGTGTGTGTATCTATGTGTGTGTGTCTATGTGTGTGTGTATCTATGTGTGTGTATGTGTGTGTGTATGTGTGAGAGCGAGAGAGGGGAGGGAGGGGAGGGATTAAGCAGCGGGCTAGCCCGGAACCCAAAGGTTTTCCCCACGTTGCATGCATGGCCCACCTATGCAGCCGACGTGTTACCCGGGCACGCCCACAATCTCCCGCCCGTTCCCATAAAACCCTTCACCCCTCACTCACCAATCCGGCAGGAGCCCACACGTTGGGCAGCAAGGGTTTCGGTGATCCCACTCGCTTCGACAACGAATACTACCTCGCACTGTTGCGGCGACCCTGGAATAATCCCAACGACTCGATGGCCTCAATGATTGGACTGCCGTCGGATCACGTGCTGCCGGACGATCCTGAGTGCCTGCCGTACATCCAGCGTTACGCAGAGGACCAGGATGCCTTTTTTGCGGACTTCTCGAAGGCATACATCAAATTGACCTCGCTGGGTGTGCCAGGCTGGGCAGCATGAGAAAGGGGTGGTAGTGGGGATCGGGGCTGTCGCGGTGTGTGAAGGCGGCCTGTCTGCGGCGGGCATAAGGGGAGTTATGGGCGAGGAGGGGGGATGGGAAATAAGGGTTTTTGAGACTGCTAAAACCTACAGGGAAGGGACTTCAAGGTAAGGTCAAAGGCTCCGTTTGCGGGAGGTAGAGAGGAGGGGCCACAGGTACGGTGAAGGAGCTTCTCTAGGGACCCCATTGCCCAGAACGAAGTGGACGGTGTACTTGGTTTGAGGTCATGGTTATGCTTTCGCTGGGGAGAAGGATGCTATGGAATAGCTGCGTCGCAACAAACATCCAGGGGGGCACATCCAGGCGCGCATCAGGTTGGTTAGCTGTCGGACGGCATGGTGTGAGTGGCCCAATGCTACTGCACTGCGTACGACCACTGTGCCGCTGCTGAGGAGGAGGATGTCGCGAAAGGGAAGCGGCTGTGCGCCTGGAGTGCGTTCGGGGGCACTGGAGAGACGGGAGACTGCGAAATGGATTCAAATCGTTCCCCGCCTGAGGGATGCAGCAGCCCACCCGTAGCCCGAGACATGCCGCCACACATTGAACTTATGATAACTTTATATATCTACTTTATATGTGCATGATATATTAAATCGTATGGATCAGGAATTTAGCTAGGAGTCACAGCAGTGAAAGTGCTGTACGGGCACATTTGATATGCATCTGCAGTGACAGATAGATGCGGTGATGGCGTTGAAACGAACAGTGAGGAGTCACATCCCATCGGGGACCCATTCAGGTCGAGTGGGTGCAGGTGGCGCTGTGTTATGAAGAGATTTCATAGTGACGTGCAATGCCATGTGTACATCTTTTTTGAGGGTAGTAGTTATCATCGCAAGCTCTCGTGGGATTCTGATGGGACGTTTCCGCGCCATGTGGGTAACGAAAGGGTGGCTGTTGGTCGATTAGCATCGGTTGGTTGATTAGCATTGGTTGATCCTAATGGCTCAGCAGCTCAGTCATGTTCACCCCTCCAGCTGCCCGGCCTTCTAAAAAAGGCCAACTCACCCAGCTGTCTGTCCCTCCCAGCTGTCTGGGCATCTGCAAGTCCTTAGTGTGCCCGGATCATGTATGGGCAGTTGCGCCTCACACATGCACAGCGCACACATACACACAGCGCAGCACAGCAAAACTAACACCGGGGCTCAAGGGCCTCGTTCTTTCCCGCTGTCGTCACCCTAAACTCAGAACAAGGCTCATACTCTCTCATGCACGCATTGGCGCCCTTCACTGGCTGTGCTCAGTGCAGCAGTAGACGCAGCTGCTGGTGGACATGCGCGCCGGGGAAGAGGTGCAGATGCGGGGAGAAGGAGGGGGAAGCAGCTCTGCGCCGGTAGATGGGTAGCGACGCTGCCACATCAGGACCCTGCTGGGTTACGTCACAAGGAAATAGGTGTGAGTGCTGCTCGGGAAAAGGTATGCTTTATACGTACACACCAGTTGGGGAGGTTTGCCGCCTCAGGTGGCGGCTTTGGAGCTCCTGGAGGTCCTATCTTCGGAAGGAAGCAGGTCTCTGTCTAGTAGTTGTCACGAAGTCTTAACGAACGGGAAGGGTATTATGGTTTGACAGGGCGTGAAGAAGGTGGCGCGAGCTGGCTTTCAGTAGCGCGTGGTTTATCAGGCAGTGGGGTCCCCTTCGTGGGTTCTAATGGTAGGTGTTGGACTAAAAGGATTTGACGGGAATT
The DNA here is from genome assembly GCA_019650235.1 of Volvox reticuliferus. Taxonomy (NCBI): domain Eukaryota; kingdom Viridiplantae; phylum Chlorophyta; class Chlorophyceae; order Chlamydomonadales; family Volvocaceae; genus Volvox; species Volvox reticuliferus. Next base: position 754,660 of record BNCP01000043.1, read on the forward strand.
GCAGATCTTAATCCTCGCAGGTACATCAAACGGCTCACATACACCAACGTTGACAGCACAGGTTTGGAAAGATCTTGTTGCTGCCGCCACACGCGCATTGTTTTGACGGGGGCGGGGCTAAATAATAAATTCAACCAATAACGCCAACTTGATACCTGACAGGCGGCAACAGACGCCAACGTGCGTCCAAAGGCGCTTTCTCTGCCTACCGACTCATCGCAGCAAAATGACGGCACGGCGAGAATCGGACATGTACGGTCAGAGCTTCACACTGCAGGCACATTGACGCCGTACACCATGATTCGTGCCAGGGGCGGATTTGCCAAGGGCCATTCACATTCGGCACCCGGCAGTCACGCACCCACGCGCCCAGGGGACCGTTTATACGCCCAAATCACCATCGCATAACTCACATCATAACTCACATCATGACTCAAACCATGACCAGAAGTGTAAAAAAGCAAACTGTCACAAAGTATGTATATGAACATACGGCAGAACCAAGTCATGAACAATCATTGCATCATCTCAACGGCACAAACCAGAACCGCGACTTCACGGCCGTCGTCACCACTAGCTTCGAACCCGAATGTTGGGAAACGTGCCGCAGGTAACGACGGCGGGAGGATGCAGCATAACTTACCAGCAACCGTGGCTCGGATGCCGTCTGTGTCGTCGTCAACAATAATTTGAAGATGTTTTCCGACGACGACGGGATGGCCCTTCCAGCCACGGATTCCGAAAGTGACGACAATACGATAATAATAATAATAGGTCAGTGCACAACGACAAACAACCATTGAACCGATAAACATCGCAGAACAGCAAACACAGATGACCATCATACCAGAGGGTATAAACCCCGTACACGCACGGTGTTAGGAAGAGGACAGCCTAATACATACGTTCAATGCCCCTGTCCCAACCCCAATACGTTAAAAACGATTAGGCACACAACCAAATATAATACTGTACACAAGGCGCACCGCTCACGGCACTTCAAGACCCTTGGGAGTCCCTCCACCAGCCCCTCGGATCAAACGCGCTACATCCTGACTGACAGCTGTGGGGAGCTTCTGCGGCACCGCAAGCGCGGTTGGCCTTGGCCGTGTGTGGACGCCTCCACCGAAGGTACCGTGTTGCTTGCGCCGCTCACCAGCGGCTCCGCGCTGCAGCACTCACTGTCGCCCTCTCCGTCGCCCGCACCACCCCCAGCGGTCTCCGCGTCTACAAGCGTGTGGTTGTCCTCCATGCAGCTGCCCTGCTCCGTGGTGCCCCCACCGGACATGCAGCAGGGGGCCGCGGCATCAGTGGCACAATCAGGGACCAGACAACAAGGCGCAGGGGTGCCTCGGCAGCCTGCCACCACGGGGCCGCCAACACCAAGAGGGCTCACCCCACCGCAGGAAGCTGTTGACGGCATGGGCAGACACGACGGCATGCCAAAGGCGACCGTCTGCTGTCGCCGCGGTGAGTGCCGTGCGCCCCCTGTACCACCGCCGCAGCCGCTCGGCCCGCCGGCTCCCCCGCTACATCCAACCACGGCGGCTGCAGCTGTGGTTGGATCCACCACAGCGTTGCAAGCCTCAGGACCGGGAGCCAACATCGGGTGGGGCGCTTGAGTCGTCGCATGCTGTTGCTGGTGCTGCTGAGCCTGCCGGTGCAATAGGTGCTGCGCCGCAGGAAAGACCTGCACCTGCCTGTCTGATGCATCCAAGACAGACTTTGCGGGATTGGTCAGATGCACATCCGTCTGTGGAATCAGTGCAGAAGGGAGAGGCACAGAAAGTATAGCAGCCGGCGACACGGTAGTGGGCGCCGCTGTCGCCAGAGTGATGGAGGCGCCCCCCATCTTGGTCACGTGGAGGCCGCAATTGCCGTTACCGCTACCGTTACCGCAATTTGCATTTCCGGTCGCGGCGCAGTTCCGGGAGGCTTTCGTGTTGACCTTTGCAACTGCCACCGCGCCCGTCTTCGTGGCCCCGTTCGTGCTGACAGTTCCATCTGCCTCGGCTGCTCCAGAGCCATTGCCCCGGGCTGCTCCAGCAGCGCCACCCTGTCGTCCAGTCATTCCGCCGTTGCCCATGCAGCTCGCCGGAACCGCAGACCCCCAGAACGCACCCCCTTCATGCTGATGTGTGTGCGCATGGGATTGCGGGTGCACGTGCGCATGCGGATGAGAGTGCGCTCCACCTCGTGGCCCAAGCTCCTCGTACGCAGCCGCCGCCACTGTGCCAGTGGCCCCAGTCAGCGCCCGCCTACGGCCCGGCGTGTGAACACTGCCAGCGCTCAGCCTACTGTTGACGGAGTGGCTTGGACCCACAGCCTCCTCCTCCTCCTCCGCACCGCCCCCCTGTGCACCACGGCTGATGCCGGGCTGAGCCTTAGGGCCGAAACAATGGAGTGGGGGAGTGGGCCATGTACGGGTTGTAGAAGGTATATTGTGCGTATTGAACAGGCAGAGACTGTGCGGCAAGTGCAAGGGTTGACAAGATGCACTGGAACGAGAGGTAGCATGAGTGCGGCCAACGTAGGGGGTTGCCCGACATAACCCCAGTAATCAATCACAGTAATAAATATACCCGGATCACAACTTTTTTATCGCCACCATCACGGCGCACGTGTGAAGCTGCGACACGGCACACGAGCACATTTCATACCACCACTGCACCCTTTCAACCTATCCATCTGGCTGTAAAGCTTCGCATTGGCAAGGCTTTACCAATCCGCACGCCGCACGCCGCACTCGTCACCGCCAACGGACAACACGCGCTCACACCCGGACCGCCGATGGTCGCAACATGCATTCCACAGTTTGACCGAACATTTCCCCGACCATTACGGCCTTCTTTGAGAATGCCTCAGGGAACACCCTGAGGCTTTTCCCACTAAGGCACGAGACGGCATAAATACAATCTAGTTTAAGAGACAGCTAGGCAAAAGGGAGGGGGCACACCCGACTGGAAGCTAGAATTAATGGCGCGTATTGTTCTAGGTCCCTTGTGGGCATGAGTCAAAATGGCACAGGCCATACCTGAGCATGTGCACTGCCCGATAGCGCCGCTTGTGCGTGTGCGGGCATAGGTCCGCTGAGCTGCATGTCCATGTCGGATAGCAGGCGGAGCCCCTCAATGCCGCCGGGGCCGAGAGCGGGGCCATCTTCATCTCCAGCCATGGTCCCTGCAGGTGCGAGCCGCTCCCCTGAGCCCATCCCCAGCATCCCGTGCTGCAGCTGTCCCATGTGGGTCCCTAGCTGTCCCAGGGCAGTAAGGTGGCCGACGCCGATGTGGTGGTGGTTATAGTGCCGGCCTCCAGCATAATGGTGGTGCGGGTGATGGTGGAGCTGATGACCTCCCGCATGGGCACCTCCTGTTGCCGCAAGTGCACTGCTGTGACCGAGTATCGTGAAACCCCCTCCTGCGCCACCGGCAGCGGCGTTCTGTGAAGATGCTTTATCATTACTGCACCCGATGGACGCCCCACGAACTGCACCCGCCGCCGCAGCTGTGCAGAGCGTCCCCGCCCCATTGCGGTCACACATCCCAGCTCCTGTCGTCGTGCCTCCGGCTCCACCCCCTCCTACGCCGCCACCGTTACTGCAGCCGCCGCAGAGCGAATCCCGAGGCATCCTATACGCGGCTTCTCCGCCGGACACATCCAACTCCATTGTGTCACAGCTGTTTCTGCAGCCCCGACCGTCGTCGCATGCCTCGACGAGACCCGCCGTCCCGAGCTCCATGCCGAGGCCACCCTCTGCAACTGCCTCCTGCGGACCCTCAGCCGCTGCCGGGCCGTCAAGGTCCATGATAGGGCCACCCGCCTCCCTGAGTGGCTTAGGTGCTCCTAATGGGTCATCCTCCTCCACCTCTTCCAGCTCGGCTTCCTGTTCGTCATCTGCCTCGTCGCCCGCCTCAGGGTCTTCGCTGGTGCGTGGCTCGTGAGTTGTTGCGGGCGACATGCCAATGATGGCGGCCTGGCACGGCTGGGTCTTGACGAAGCGGCCCTTGATGCGAGGCCGTTTGTGGGACAGAATCTGCACATTGCCGAATCATACAAAGTCCACGTCAATGCCCGAGGAGCGCATCCTTACCGCAAAACGTAAGTCATCGTAAGGTATCATCCATCACGACATCCATCCGTCACGTCCAAAGGAAACGCTCCATGGCCCCGCGACGGGGCAGAGCGTTCCAAGCATCCGTCCCAGGATCGAATCCAACGAACCCACCTGTCGTGATGCGTAGCGGATCGTCTTTTCAAAGTGGCGCGTCTTGCGCTTCTGACGGTACCTAGTCAATGCTTCATCTCTCTCGGCGTGAACCGCGAGCTCGCGGTCTCGAGGATCACGCTCACGGCTGACCTTGCTGGCTTCAGGTGCTGGACCCGCCATCACCGCACTCGCCGCCGCCGCCACCATGGAAGCCGGTAAGGGGCCCCGTGACGTTGCCAGCGCTGAAGCAGCCGGCAAATTGGTTAGGCCTGCTACAGCTGCAGCAGCTGCAGCTGCGGTGGCGCTGTTGAACGCTACTGCTGCGGCTGGCGGCAGCTGCATTGCAAGTGGCAGTGCTGTGCCACCCACCGTGTTCGCTGCCGTCGTGCTCCCATTGCCCGTCGAGGCAGCATGGCTCATGTTCATCATCAGCCACTGGGCCTGTGCATTGTACACAACCACCATCCACCAGAATGGGAGTCGAGGGGAGGAGTAGGGGGGCAGCCATAGCATCGTATTAGCCAATCGACTCCGAACTATCAAACTAGCAATGTATAATTATATGATGCTCCATAGCTCAAACCCCAGACGGCAGTACATGTGATAGACGGCAACTCCGCATCCTGCCTAGCAACCCTGCACCCTTCCTAGAAGCAGTGCCTTCCGAACGCCCTACGATCTCTGCCACGTCAATCCCTCAAAATAGCTTTCTATGCACGTGGATCTCTTACCATAGGGCCCACAAGCAGGCTTCCAAAAGCATCTGGTGACACGCTGGGCCCCGCTGCCGGCGGTAGTAAAGCGGACTGCGGCATCAAATGCTGTTGTTGTTGCTGAGCCAGCTGCATCAGCAATTGTTGCTGATTCCTTGGTCCCTGGCCTGCACTCTGGAGCAGTAGCTGCTGCAACTGCTGCAACTGTTGTTGCTGCTGCTGGTTGAAGAGCAACAACGCAGACGTGTTGCTGTTATTGCCGAGGAAGCCCAGGCCGCCGCGCGCCTGTTCCGCTGTTGGGGCCTGTTGTTGTTGTTGTTGCTGCTGCTGCTGCTGCCAGAGCGAGTGAATGCTTGGCTGTTGAAAACCCTGCGGCGAATGGGATAAGCGAGCCCCGGAAACATGCAACTGCTGTTGTTGCTGCTGCGGCTGCGATACACCATGCGCAAGGCTCTGTGCATGCTGTGGCAGCTGTTGTGGCCGGACATGGTGGGATGGGGGCTGAGGGAACGACTGCTGTTGCTGCTGCGGCGGCTTTGCCTGTGAACTTGCTGCTGGCTGGGGAACCGCGTTGTGCCCGCTATTATTTGTGCCACAGTCCCTGGCCAGTGAGCCCCCATTCAACAAAACGCCCTGTCCGGGGCCAGGCGCGGGTGCAGGCGCAGGCGCAGGCCCAGGACAGGCTAGAGTATGGCCATTGGTGCTTGCACGGTTGGCTAGCTGCGGTCGAGTATAGTGTGGGTATTGTTGATTCTGTCCCGGTGCCGCTGGGCCCTGATGATGACTACTGGTAGCCTGGGCGCTGGACGTGGAGTGCTCCTGCGCATCCGGGCAAGGTGTTACAGGTCAAAAGGGTTGTCTCCTTACGCAGGTATCGCCTTACGCAGGTCCGAAGCAGGGTGCTAAAAACGGAACAAGCCTGACACAAGCCCTTTGTCTATTAGCATGCAGTGTAATTGAAAACCCGGGAAGGCAACGGACTGATGGGGCTCGCCAAACAGAACCCCGACTCCTGCGACTGAAAGTTAGCTGGTCCCAGCGTTCTTGTTTACCATACTATGCAGGGTATGACTGTCATGGACAAGAAACGTCGGGAGAGTTCACACAGCCGACCCCACACTCCCACATTTTCGATAAAGTCGTATTCCAAAATACGACTGGTACCAGCAGCCGTAACATCACATACCTGTTTGATTGGCTGCTGCTGCTGCTGCGTTGCGCTAAGGCCGCTTGTCTGCGGCTGAGATTGCACAGTCGGCCCACGCTTCGCCTGACTGGTCTGCTGCTGTGGGGTCTGTTGCGCTTGAACAAGCGCCCCTAGAGGCGATGTGGCGTACCCTAGGCCATTTGCAGCGTGAGCCCCGCCACCACTGCCGCCACCGCTCCCATACTGCTGGCCATCTCCAGCCGCCTCTTCGCTCGCCTGAATCTGCTGCTGCTGAGAGAGCGCTGGTGCTTGAGACGCCTGACCGCTTCCTGCTGCAAAGCCGTTGTATGGCCCTGAACTCTGAGCGGCGGCTTGAGCCCATGCGGCGCTTGCAAGCGTCTGGATGGGACCAAGCAGTGGCAACGGCAGTGGTAAGGGGCCAGCGGCAGCCGCGGCCATTAACCCTGCTGGCAGCTGCAAACCGCCAGTGTTGACAGGAAGACCTGCCGGCAACAGCCCTGGTCTCCATGGGCTCACCATGCCGGCTGCGGATAGCAAAGCAGCTTCGTAGAGAGGATTCTGCGATGATTCGGCCAAGATGAGGTCAGGGTAAAGTGGCGGCAGGCCAGAAACAATACAGAGCGAGAGGATCCACACAATGACCAGCATGTGCGCGGGCATTCTAAAACCCGCAATGGGCGGTGGAAGCAGTGAATCGATAATACCTGCGGACGCAGCGTTTTAAAGGCACCAGGAGCCAGGACCATGCCATGGCAGGTAAATGTTATCTTTGCCTATATATACTGCATCATGTCCCGCAATGCGGTGGCACATCTCCGGCACCGTGCGAACAACTCCCTTCCGCCCTCACCGAAGGCCCCTTGTCTGCACGGATGCTTGGCATGAAGGTAACGCAGCCGCTGTAAGGCAATGAGAAGGTACCCATAGCCGGACCAGCTCCGTTGGTCGTTGACATCGGCGTCGCCGCTGTCATATGGAACGAATGATGCTGAGGTGGCTGCGAGAAAGTTCCCGACACCAGCATGGACGTGCCATCACAGCTTTGTCTCGGTGAAGGAGCCAGCAGGCCGACCGCCGGCAGCCCGAAACTGCCCGAGGTGCCGATGCCACTCACCGTCCCCGACGGCTACAAAGCATCCGGCACGGTATTGGCGTGTGGCAACAGGAAAGCGCCGCAGACAACATCAAGTTAACATAGTGACAGTGTGTGCTGTTACGTTCCACAGCCCTAACCGCAATCGGTCATGCATTGTTTAAGTGTCAAGGTTCTGTTTGCAGTGAGGCCTCCATTGCGACATGCACACATGCCAGCGAATACCCATAAGGATGCCGCCATCTCCCACTTCCAAGCTCCCACGGAGGGAATGCGCCACCATCTATAAGTCAGCCCACGCCATTTCTCACTGGATCTTGCTTGGACCCAAGAAAGTTGTTGACCGCCAACTGCTGCTCCGGAATGAGCCCTGCAGCAGAGCACGTGTGAATGCCCACAACCAGTCAGGAGTTGCCACGGCCGCCAGCTCATTTGTCCTCCCCATTTGTCCCCACAATCCCCAAAGTGCCATGCGACATTTCTACTGGTCATGAGACAAGAGCGGGAGCCCACCTGCTGGATATTGGGCGCTCAGGATGCTGCCAAGCCATGGGAGCATATGCGCACCAGCGTCCTGGGCCCCGTCCTGCGATACTTCAGGCCGAGCCATTGCCCCAGCGTTCTGCAGGCCTGCACTCCTGTCCGCCTGCCAGGACGACACAGCGCGCGCCCCGACACTAAGCACACGCAACATCATGATTGCGCAAAGGCCCCCAAGAGAGATCTGGACACCCCGGCTAAATGGCCTCCTCCATAAGGAGCGCCTTCACAAAGGCGGATACATTCTGCAATCGCGGCACGGTGTAGGTGTTTAATGATCATGGCTGCAGCACGCCTATATTCGAGCAGTTGTCCTTTTGTACACAAAGTCCAGACATGTCCAGACAAAGCTGTGACAACCCCTTGTGGCGGTCGCTGGCGCACCGCACCTCTCCCACCTCGCCAATTGTGAACACGAACCAACAACGGGAGTATGATATTTTATGCAGACTTGCAGAGGCAAATGGATGCATACCTGCTTTGGATTTTCGTGAGAGAACGGCTGACCCTGACCCTGACCCTGACCCTGAGCTTGTGCTTGGCCGGGAAACGCCAATGCAGAGCCGGATTCCCTCGCTACGGGCTGCATATCTCTTGGGGGACACGTTGCGGGTTGCGAGCACTCCATGGCCTGCGACGCGTTGCTGTGCAGGCGCGAGGATGCCGGGCTGGGCTGCTGTGGGTCTCGATATGCGGAGCCAACGAGGGACCGTTGTGCGTTCACCTCCATTGCCGTCTCTGCTGCCAGCTGGGACCGATTCTGCACACATGGTGGTTGCTGCTGTTGCTGTAGGATACTCTGCACCGCGTCCTGCTGGGGCTGCCCGTACTGCTGCTGTTGTTGTTGATAAGCAACCTCTTCGGATGCATGCTGCTTGTCGTCAAATCCAAGGGAACGGGTGGCCACGCCCGTCGGCTGCTCCACCTGCGGCGTAAACCCGACATCTTGCCCCTGGGCAGAGGCAGGTGGGGATCCCCGCACTTCCGCGACGCGTTGGGTACGCTGGCACTGCTGCTCCTCTACCTGCGTTACGGGTGCAGGCACAGGCTCGTGCTGATTCACCGTTAGCGGAGGGTAGGTGGAATGCGACGCCAATTCAGCAGTCCCCGCCTCCACAGCCCCAACTGCTGCAGCTGTCGCAGTGTCGTCGTGTGCAAGTACGCCCGTGTCGGATCGCCCGCACATATACGGTGAGCGGCCACGGGCTGCGCCTTCGAGGAATGACATGTGGGCCGGTTGGCTTGGCCCCCTCGCCATATCCGCGGGAGAGTCCGCCCAAATGGACAAGTCCAGGTCACCAGCTGCTGCTGCGGTCCCCTCCACACCTTGCTCCTGCAGTTCAGTGCCGTGCACAAAGGCTGATCAAACCCTTGCCCTTCGCTCGCTGTGGATGAAGAACAGCAGCAAGCATTGCGCAGCCGAGCAATGTATGAAACGTGCACAGCGTGTCACGTGCGCAGCTGCTCCCTCCCATCAACGCGTAGGAGATCCCACCTCGAAGGCCTGTCCGACCTCCTCGCCCCAGCTATTAAACAACATATCCAGCACATCCGGGGTGTCCGCTCCACCGCCATAACCGCCGCCGTTGGCCTGAGCGGAACGGCACTGCAAGCCGGTGCTCGCCAAATCTGCTTGGTCCATGGGGCCTGTCTCGGACCCTCCATCGGGCAATGGAGCCGGCGAAAGCCCTGCAAGCACCCATGATGCAGCAAAGCAACGGGAGCCTTCATACCTATTTCTTGCGGAATCCTTTGGCGTGCATTTGTACGACGTTTGTGTGTTTGTCCCGGCTAAGATAAGAGGCGGCTCACCGCAGGAGGCACGTCCCAACACTGCGCCACCCGCCTCGGCTTGCACCCGCGTGTTTCCTGACGCTGGAGGAGCTTGTGGAGCTCCCACTGGCGGACCAATGCCGGACCCCAGCACCAGGGTTGCGTTCCGCACCCAGGCCTGCATTATTGAAGGAATGGTTGTAACGATGCATAAGTCGCATCCGTGTCGTATATGCCTTCCGGTAATTGAATTATGGTCACTGATAGTGTTAATCTTGTCAACCCAGTGACGGCCGGAGGTCCAGTGTTCCAGCCCTGACGTAAAAAAGTACGAGTAGCAGTACACCTCACCTGTTGGCCAGTTTGCGTCCCACAAGTGGTTTGGACGTCCGGCAAGGGCTCAGAATTTTCGAGCGGTACTACGCAGGTCACCTATGTAAAATCCAAGCAAATGGTGGTAAGGCCCATGACTCAAACTCGTCATCGTCACCAGGCATCCTACCTGTGGCGCGTGGAGCGCAGGTGCCGCCAAGGAGCCCATCACCTTATGGAGCTTTCCCTTGGGAACAGTGCCCGCACAAGAAGCACAGACATCAACACCCTGCTGCTGTGGTGTTGTGCTGGTCTTCTGCAATTTTACATTAGCAAAATGTGCTTAAGGACATGAGCAAAGGCAAAGTTGCTACCCTTGCGCCCGGACTTTGCGCGTTCAGTACCGTGGCTTTCAGACGATGACAAACGCTGCAGAGCGGCCATCGGGTATGCCTTTGCGCAACTTTGTTGGCGCTATGCACCTATGAGGCAGGTAAGGGCAGGCAAGCAGCTTAAAAACGGCAATCTGTCTGTGTAGGCAAACGCAATTGTGCCCAATTCCGTCAACCAGCTGCGACATGGCAGACATTGCCGGCATGGACCAAATCACATACCGTCATGTCGCAAACGGAGCATAATCTGACATTGTCCTCGTCGCAAAGCACTGTAGCATCTCGTGTCGCACAGACCTCGCAATTCGCGGCCTCCCCATCCAGTCTAGAACTTTGTGCCTTTTTCTTCATTCAACTCAATTAACTTTTTATAACGATGTCGTTGCGAGATGCTGACTTGGCGCCCTTCTGGTTTCGGTTCCCCAGAGAAGCAAGCCACTAAGCTATTATTTTTCAAGACAGAAATTTTTGGATGAAATGTACGTTTGCCGTAGGATTGCATGATAAATGTGCACGACACAACCTGAAGCCCTGGGCACCGTCTCGTCCACCCCAAATCGACCATATCACCCCCGTACCGGTCTTCGGAGCGCTCTAGCAAAATCTGCAGCATAAAAGCTTCGGGAGCTCGCACATGAAAAGCAAGAAAGTGCTTCTGGTAATCCCATAGGTTAACAAGCACGGAATAATGTTATCCTATGTGGCATGGCGATATTACCGTCGGGCGCTTGCCCTGACAGGTTGACGAGACTTTGCGAGATGATAATTTGACCAAACTAACATGTTTCTATTGCGGATTAGTTAACGGCAAATGTATGGCGGCAGCACTTTGCAGATTTGCAGAGACTCCCTTACACTGAGGCAAAAATAAACGAAGCGGGATGGAAGGACGACAGAGACGCACCGAACGTTTAATTAATCGACGCTGGGAACCCAGCGGAGGTCCAACTGCCACTCTGTTACGTGAGAGCTCGAGAACTCATTGTTTGGGCCACAGATTCCGTAAACGAGGGGAAATCACCGCAAAAAAACGCGAAACACTTTGCCATGCTCTCTCAGGCAGGGCGTGAATGGGGCCGCTTGCTGTTCCAAAGAGGAACAACAGATACTAGGGAACAAGGAAGCAAGAACCTTGCGAAGTGAGATGCGGTCCTCATCGGCACTCGGCCTATGCGGCACGTGCCGTATGCGCTGATGACACCTTTATGGGTGTCCATCCCTTCCAAAGATGGCTTCCCACGATCGCTAGCTCAAGGGCCTGAAGGAATAATCCGGGTCTTCCCCGAGCCAACACACCACTTAATCGCAAACTGTGCAGTCCCAAACGCGTCTGGGCCTCCATTGTAGAGATTCCTGCGATTTTGCTACATTAGACAACATGACAGTACTTCTTCCCACGAGACATGAACTTGTCAAGGATTACTGAAGCTGCGCGGAACCCCGACAACACGCATCCTGCCCATCACAGTCACTTAAGCGCGTTTAACCAGGTCACTGTCCACTGTTAGGTTGCCAAGAGCGCCGCAGCACGGCACCTGGGCACGCCTCAGACTGGTAACCCCCCGCATACACAAAACACACCAACACATTAGTCATGCGCATAGCCGTGGCTGGCTCTCCAGGCGCAGGCACACAACAAATAGCCGCTACTTCTACCAGTGCCCGGTTTCGTCCAAGAATTCGTTCCAGATCATTAGCTGTCGCTTTGCTGCCACTCGCACCAGCTAACCTTAAGATATGCTTCACAGGGGGAGCCTGATTCCCGGGGCGCCCCGCCCGCTATGGGAGACTCAGACAAGAGGCCCATACCTTCAGTTGAAGTTTTCCTGAGCATTAGCACGCTGTGACCACCCTTCCTGGACTGCAGCCTGCTTTGTCCACAATCACACAGAGACAGGACTAAGGAGGAAGGGGGTCGGAGGAGGGGAAGGGCGCAGTAGGATGCATGCAGAGGGTGTATTTCTCGGGCGGATCTGAAAATGTCTCTCTTCCTCCTGCCTTCTTCTGTTACTTCACCCGGCCAACACACAACAAGTGTCAGGGCAGACCCATACTCCTGATGATGCACCCTGCCAGGATTGGATGGATGGGGGTTGCACCCTGGCCCGTCGTCAGTAGTACTGTCATCTGGACAGGAATAAGTATGATACGGCATGGGCCATGGGCTTAGAGACTAAGAAGGGCGCCAAGGGCAGGTTTAGGGTACGGGTGCCCTAATAAGGTTCGAGGGTATGTCCGGCGTTCAGGAGTTTACATGTATACATGTGTGTCAACCTGCGTATTACCACGCACACACAGGAGTATGGCTATTTGTACGTTCTATTCAATAATGTCGATTGCATGCCCGCCCACTGATTGGTTCTATATCGCTTACTGGCTGACCCTCATGAGTTCGAAGACAGACAAGAAGGCGCAGGTTGCGGGAGGTGCCGCTTCCACAAAACACGCACGTCTCCCTGTATGCCTGTCCTGCTTTTTCTTTGCCTGCGATTGTGTCGATGGGATCGCACATACATGTGGATTTGTGTGTATATGTGTGTGTATGAAGGCCCGGGGCTACCCACATACACGGAGGTCGTCGGTGAGTTGCAGGAGGCGGACTGAAAGAGGTTGGGTTTGAATGCGGTTCCGTCTGTCCCATTACTGCGTCATTATCAAAAAACAGCGACCAGGTGAATGACTCTCCCTTTTCCCCTTCCCTTGTTACCCTCCGTTCCCCCCTTCGCAATTTCCCCCCAGGGAGGAGGATGGGGTAAGCGCGGATCTCATGACATGTACCAGCATATATCGAAATGAAGGTGAAATCATGTGACCAGACAGAGTAACACTGAGCCTCCCAAACCCTCCCCCAGCCCGGGCCGTGGAAGCGTGCGTCTAGGCCCACTCCGCCGCCTAGAGGGCCTACTTGCAACGTATGTAGCCATCGTGTATACATAGCTGCTGTCACCAGCCCTCCATGTACATGTTTGCACGTGGGATGAGGGATACGTACGCCAGGTGCAAACCTTGAAGCGTCTGAAGCAGTCGCAGACCCTACTGCCCCGGGGTGCACTGGTGAGGTCAAGCTGAGATTGAGGGAGACTCAGCTGAGTGGTCATTTGATAGACAACCTAGACTCAATTAATATCTGTTTGGATCTTTAGGTATTAAAATATAAATCAAATTCTGACATTTCCTGCTTCAGCCTGAGACTTAGGGGGTCTCAGACCAGATTCCAGACTACATCTTCAAGCTCCAAAATAGGCCATTTCAGCTCAGATCAATTTCAGAACATTTTCCTGGAGGTCGCCTCGTGTTCCTCCTGTTGACCTCCTCCTCTTCCGCTTTTCCATCTTTGGGCCCTAGGTCGGGGCGGGCCGCACAGCATGTGTTTTGAACCCCATTATGTGAGGAAGCTGCGAGTGGTAGTTGGGACGACGACACCTGGGCCATTAAACATCATAGATCAGATAGACGCTGGAAAGGGTAATATGCGTACATTTCGGAGCTGAACCTCTTTACCGAGGAGGGGAGTTAGTGGATGACGCAACCTGACGCAATGATACTTATCATGTTACCTCCGATCAATTGAGATCGTCCCCTGCATCATTGTTATCAGACAATCCTCCACGCACCGTTATCACCCAACGGTGTTATAATGGCCAATTTTTGCGGTTGTCAATTTATAAGAAAAAGCTTATCATGAACTCAAAGTAATGGGGCTTTTCCTCGAGAAACACCCATTATCAAGGCACCCATCATGACATGCTATCCAGCGCTGTCCCAAGGCATGAATTTTATGTCGTATATTATAATCAACGAACTCCCAAGCGGTCTTACGAGGGTTATCCTTCTCTCCGTCTTTACCCGCGGTTTCCTTGAGCAGTATTCTTATGTGGATACAACCGAGTTCCGTGTTCGTCGGCCCACACGTCGGTGATCTAAAAGTCATTTTGATTGCGTGGCTTAGGTAAAATGTTATATGGGCCCCACGCTATTCAGAAATCAGTTCAAGCCCGAGCACACCTTGGAATGGACACGCGCGACATGCTCAGGGAGGATTGTATCCGTCTGTATCCTCTTCGCTGACATCACGTAAACTGTGGTTGCCAGGACGCGCAACATCCTCACGGAGCATTGCGAAGTACTGTACATCACCCTTCCCGTGGCCCCGTTCGTTTAGCAGATGACCACAATACAACAACGACGCTCATTCTGCAATTTCTTAATTGAATACCTCGATCTCGCTTTTGGCCTCAATCCTGCTGGATCGAAATGATCCAATATGTAGCATTTCCACACCAACTTTAAAAGCCACTTCCCCCAGGTGAAAGCTGCCTTCCTCATTTCCTCACAAAGTCACCCAGGAGAACTATCTTTGCGCGCACGGGAAAACATGGCAAAACAGGTGTGCGCTATCAGGCCGTCGCATGCGCCATTGGGCCCGCGCCTGGTAACACGGAGCTTACAGCTGGGCGAAAGCAGATGCGTCTCAAGCATGCAACGTCTCCAGAGAGCCCGAGCCCGTAGCTATACTGCATCGTCTCATTATAATTGTGACACCCGCTTTCTTATGCCCCGGCATAAGGCCTGCTTGCGGCTGCCAGGATTGCGAGCCGCACATTCATGTGTTTTGATCTCGAGTGGGCATTCATCTGCGGTAGATACACGTTCCCTGTTTGCGCATGCTCTCATCCATAAATGTCGCTTCAGTTACCGTGGCAGGCACTACTTCAACAGGCTGACCTCTCACGGCACCAGAACCAGGTACTGGAAACCGGACGGAAGTGGAAGGCCTTGCAGTAGGTCAGCTGGCAGCAGCATCCTTCGCTCATCTTTTATGCCGCAGTGTTTTCTACTGAGGAACTGGTACACGTCGTGCAGCCCGTAGAAACCAAGAATCACTGATAGGCCAGGTAAAACAGGCCGTCTTTAGTCATCCTTGGGGATGAACAGCTTCTTCACCTGCAGCGCACAGTCAAATGCGGTGCACAGATGGGTATCACCACGCAGCAGCTATTGACGTTACGACCCCTGAGGTCCTCCAACAGGAGTATGAAATAATGATGGAATGAAGCAACAAGATTTTCGATGCTGGCCTCAAGGAGACGGAGGTTAAGAATGCGCCTTCGCACCGCATGGCAGACATCTATTCCGACCGAGCTCGCTCGCCTTTTTCACTGTTGCTATCGACAGCGGCGGAAACCATTATGCATAACAGCCCCACCTGCAACCGCTTATGCGTTATTTCCATGCCATGGTTATTTCAACAGTGGCTGAAACCCATTGAGTGAAAACAGAAAAGTCATTGCTTCAGCGATGACTTTTCTCCAGCGCCTTGGGCGCGAGGGACCTCAAGCTCACCGACACACATCCTGCCGTGAGGACAACTTTTGAGTCATGGGATGGAACTGATGCTCCGAACCTCCTCCATGTGCCTGCTAGATCATCCCGCATTCATCCAAATCATCCATCGTCCCGCACACATCCAAATCGAATACATCTAGAACTACCGGAAAGAGGGAGACTGATACAAGGTCGGGTAGCAAGGGTTCGTTGTGGAAGATTCCACCATTGCAAAACAACGGCCTAACATTGCTATCACCGGAATAATTGTACCAGAAGCCCCCAACCTAGGCGAACAAAGCAACAAAAAAGGACGCAAGCTAACCGGCAACCTACAGCAGCTCAGCCATGTTTACTTGCGGCACTGCATTATACATAGCTGGCGCAACCGGACGCATAGTGCAAACGCAAAACATCCCATATCCCCAGGCGACCCACCTGCTCCAGCGTCAGGAACATGGCGACGTTCCAGGAGCCCAGGCGCCCGAAGTTGGGCACGAAGCCCTTGTAAAACGCTAATAAACCCTCATCGCGGGCCGTCTTCACGAAGCAGTCCAGCACTCCCGAGAAACGGCCAGCGCGGTCTCCTGCAGCGTACACGCAATGAGACGTTCGATTTTCAAAGACCATTTGACCGGAGTAATCGCTATGAAACCGCTGTAAAATGAAATCCAAAATAAGGCTGCTATTGCAGCAAGTCGTAAGCGGCCTATGACTGCCAAGCAAACAGGCCCGTGCAGTCTCGTCCTAACGAGCGACAGCACCTCAGCTCACCCATAATTCTCGACTTCACGACGTCCACGGGTGAGCCAATGCACACTGCAAAAAAGCCCGCACCGAGACCTGTAGGGATGGTGGGATATGCGGCCGTGTAAGAGACATCCTTGTGAAGTGTTATAAGCTACCCCATTATCCCATTACTTACCCGCCAAGAGATGCGTTCCCACGTTGTCTTTAAGGCCGGCCCCCAAGAGCGTTTGCTTGATCTGTATTGGCACAGACACACACACAGTACAGGTAACGGTAACGCTACCAAACGAGGGCCGAGACAACTTAGTATAGGCAGTATTCCTACGTCATCGCACAGGCGCATTGGAATGTCATTTGCATCAGCTTCTGCCTAAAGGGGTACTTGCCTGCCACGCTCCCCTTTTCGACGCCCATCGCCCATCCACCGGCCCACTCACCTGGTCATAGCTGGCCAGTTCTGCTGCGTTAATGATGGCGTTGCGAGCGATGTTGGGTCCAAGGCCCTTCCACAAGCCCAGCACGCCCTCCTCCCTGCGGACGGCACATACTTCGCAAGATGGGCGGGCCAAAGCAGCAGCACGTGCCTAGTCCCAGGCACCTCGCCGACACACCCAGCCACCAACCTTGCAATGATGCCATAGGCGGCGAAGGCGCTCGAATACTTCTTAGGAGTTCCCGCGGGAAGCTTGCCCTCCGCCTGCATGCGCACCTGCACACAAGAAGTGGACCATGAACACGTTCATCACACGGCAGACACTGCTGGACATTCCGTACCATATCATGCACTATCCCTTCGCCTACGTCACCATCGAAATGGATTCCGCTTTTCCAAACCCACATTCCTGGCTCACGGCAGTAGCTCTCACTGGATAAGGCTCGCAACCAACGACCCCTTAACGTCACATCCCCAAACCCTGCGATGTAATACATGCGTATCCGCCCAAATTATGTAGGCACTCCAACAATCCCTGCTTGGTGAAGATTTGGTCACGGTCGCAAAAAGGCTTTACGCTCGGCAAACTGCACAGCCCTCCTGGCGTCCGCGAAAACACCCTCGGATTCTTTGAATACATATGTCGAGCAAAGTGCCTAATTGCGAATGTCCACACAGATATGCTCCTGGAAGACGCTTGTACACATCACTGATCCCCAATTGCTCTCCCAACACCAGGACACAGCAATAAACCCAGTCGAACTGCAATAGGAACCATTCAAATACACACGCATATTCGGAAAACCAACTTGCTCCCGCAACACCCTTGACTTAGTCTCTACATAACTTGAAACCTATTTCACATGCTTCCCTTCATTACGAATGTAAATATCCGCAACTGTCTGTAAACGGTACAACTGCATCGTGGAAATTCGCATTGAGCAGCTTCTCGGATGTACTAGTAATCCACACAGTGCTCTCGTAGTGCTGCTTTAGTTTCCGCGCGCACCCTAATTTGCATTTGCGGGCTGGGCGCTGACCACGCAGATGTCTCTTCACCGGTCAATATCGTGCAGCACAATCGCACACATGTTGTTGTGGAGTCACTGGGTGCAATTAAAGGTCCTGAACGCACGACTTGGACCTCAGGGCCGTGTATTGGACCAACACATGGACAAACAAGGCAACCCAACTGTTTAGCCGCCCGAACAGCAGTATGCTTCCATCAGCAACGCACGGTGCCAGGAACGATAACGAACTGCCAGCCGTTTATAAATGTTATTCTACGACCAATCCTTCTTTTCGTGCTGTCATACATGCAATAAGTCCTCCCTATATCTATACCAAATTCTTGAATGCTGCGGAGGTTGCAGGCAGCGGCGCTGGCCCAACCTAATATCGGCATGGGCGGAACGTGCCCGACATAGGGCTTTGTGATATTGGTGTCGGTGCGGCATCAATGGTCCGCTAGTGCTTAATTGGAATTCGTGTTGAACTCCTTTTCTGCTGCAATTCCAAATCGTGTATCGTACCTTGACGAGATCAGTGGGACTGGCCACTGAAATGCCAAGGGCCCCCGTCGTGAGCCCAGCTGCAATCTTCAGGTGCAAAGGGGGATCACCCTTGAAGTCCTTGCCAACGTAGAGATTACGGACCTGTAGCGGCAACACTACTCGTTGATATCTGTATCCACGAAGACCCACGCCTCTTCCCATCAGGCAACGAGTGTTAAGTACTAGTCCGCTGGACCCGCCCAGCCACCGCGGTATGTGTTACTCAATGACGTGTGTCCGGGACGTGCGGGTAAATCCCGATGCACCGACGTCCTCACCGGCTCGTACAGGCCGATGCGAAGGCCACCAAACAAACACTGGCGATGCAAGCCTGTAATGAAGAAGGAATACCTACTACGTCGGTGTGCCTCACGAGGGGTAAGCCTGGCAACGAGGTCAATAATGGAAACTTACCTGGCTCAAGACCTTTCCAAAGAGAGGCAGGGCCCTCCTCGCGCGCGATTGTCAAGACTGTGCCAAGCAAGCCTCTGCACGGAATTTCGTGCAAGGCATCAACCTCCCTGTCCCTTGTTGTCACATACTCGTGGATCACCATATACCTACTTGTACTTACTACTTCCGGACTGCAGCTGCAACCGAACTTTGGCCGTGTCGAGCGGCAGCGTCAGCGCCTGCGTTTCATACACGTAGCATAGCGCTCGGATCCGCCAGAGATCATTGATAAATAATCAGCTGCTATATATGTAATGTACCTCGGCAGTGCATGCAGCGATAGCACTAGACGCAAACATCTGGGGAAAAGGCAGCGTTTTGCCGGAGCTTGCCACCATTTTGGAAAGATCGATTTCAATCTCCCAAGGCCAAAGTGCACAATTTTACTGACACTTCAAATATTTACATAAAAGGTTACGCAAGATGCCAAGACCTTCGTCCCCGGAATGTTTTCACACATCGTACGATACATTTATGGAGCTCGATACCCTCTTACGTTCGTGACGATCGAGCTACTTCCAGCTTACTTGAATCATTTTGCAGAGATCTATAGAGTTGATTCGAATTATGCATTAGGACGACACAGTTAGCGTTCCAGTTGCGAAGACATGGCGTCTCACTGCATCTCGCAATCTTTGTTCCGCACTTGCCTTCGAACCGGATCTAGACATATCAGTGCCATTGCTGGCCTGGGAAGGCCTCGCTGCGTGTCTGCCGGAACGGTCACGCCATCGCCGGGTATGCTCTCGAGAATTGTTAACTATTGAACCGGACAGGGCTTTTAGTATG
Source organism: Volvox reticuliferus (assembly GCA_019650235.1). NCBI lineage: Eukaryota > Viridiplantae > Chlorophyta > Chlorophyceae > Chlamydomonadales > Volvocaceae > Volvox > Volvox reticuliferus. The sequence goes on from BNCP01000043.1 coordinate 774,161, forward strand.
TATTTGTTGTTCAGGAACACTGTATCAGCGGCGAATGATATGTCGAGCTGTTGAGGGTTCCGGAAGTGGTGGTGGCGGGGGAAGTGGTGTGGGAAAGCCAGTCGGATTTGCAGGGGATGGCGACCACCACAAGCCCCAAGGAGGATCGGCTGGGCTTTGGGCATGGTATATGAACTGCCTCGAGTCAGCCCCGGTAAGCATCCTGGACACTTGGATGCGTACGGCTCTTTGCCTGTCACAACTGCCCGGCCTAATTCTATATTACCCATTGCAGTTGCTTACCAAAGCTATAACTTGCGCCCTCTTAAACGCGCTTGGAGATATTTTCTGTCAACTTTTTATTGAGGCAGGGAAGTGGGACATTCGGCGCACAGCCACCTTCACATTTATGGTAAGAAGCTTCGGTATCTAGTTGTGCCTCTTCCGACCTTTCGCCGTGCGCAAAACGATGGTGTAGGTTGGCTGTGTTGACCTTATTCCCACTTCACGTCACGCAGGGCCTGGCAGTTGTTGGTCCCACATTGCATTACTGGTATATGCTGCTCAACACGCTCGTTCGGGCGGGTGGCACGGCAGGCAAGTGGCCCGCGCACTGTGAACCTGCATTGCTGTCGCCGTGCTAGTAGACTCGACCCCTGCGTCCAGTGATTTCTCCTACAAGCTGAAAGCACTATGCCTGCCGGTATACACTGGGTGTGGGATTTGCTGTAGAAGTGAAAGGCGGGGAAATGGGAGGGTCGTACAAAAGAACCTAAGCAAGCTTCGATAGCATATTTCACAACGGAACTATCGCAACGAGGCTTCAGTTTGAGCTAACCTCGTCTAGGTGCCACCCCCTGCTTGCAGGTGCAACTATTCAACTGCTGCTGGACCAGGGCGTCTTTGCCCCCGTGTTCCTAGCCACCTTCATTTCAATCCTGTTTGTGATTGAGGTATGCAACTCATTGAAAGGGCCGCTTTACCATGCATGATATTGCTCAGGTTGCTAATGTGTTTGCGCCCGCTGCCATCTGGCTTTGTGTGTTGGCCATCCCTCCTTGTTCCGTTCATTCCAGGGCAAGCCACACCTCATAAAACCCAAGTTGGAGCAGGACCTGCTGGAGACCGTCAAGGTCAACTGGGTGCTATGGATCCCGGCCCAATACCTCAACTTCCGGTTTGTGCCTCCGAACTTACAGGTGTGGGTGGGTGGGTAAGGGTAAGGGAGATGATAAGCATGTCATGGGGCGCAAGGCCCAAGATCTCATGATTGCTTTAGGGCTTTCCCCTGCATTGGCAAATCTCCTCCGTACTTACGTGCAGTGCGCCGTGTGATGTAGGATTGCTGTTTTTCCGTGATGACAGTATTGTGAGCCGCGGCTCAATCACGCACAATGTAAATGGACGTCTTCCGTCCCCACTTCAAGCTTACCGCACCTCACCAGTCATAGACATCACGCAGCGCGTAGCGCAATTTCTTCCTCCACACATCCCAATATCCAAATGCAATGCACCTATGTACCTCAGGTCCTCACTGCCAACGTGGTGGCGCTAGCCTGGAACACGTACATGTCCTTCCAAAGCCACAAGGCTATCGGCCAGCCACAGTCGAAGCAATGAGAGCTGCTGGGGCGAGGCTTTCAAGACCGTAACAGACGATTGATATTTGCAGTCGATAAAGGAAACTACGATTGTAGGATAGACTACATGCGCTCTCTCCACACCCGTCGAAAGAACGTTTTAAGGATTTCCAATGCGTGGTTCATCTTAGCAGGCGCCACTTAAGCCCAGATACGCTTATTCGATGTAGTCCGCTTTCTCGTCCAGGCCGTTCTGTAAGAGGGAGCATCCATACGCGGGTTTTTTAAGATCATTTTCAGATCATAGCCTATGCAGCTATACGTCAACTCGGGTCTCTGAGCGCCCGAGTTTACCTAAGAAAGGTTAGGGTTTAGGACGAAGGCATGGCACCTTGTTTACGAGTTTAATTTGGTCGGCGGCATGACCCCTAGGACGCACCTCCTCGAAAAATTTTACGAGTTCAACCTCATGACCGACGAACCTCTTCTTACACCAAGATAATAACGTGTAAGTGTTGTCTGCAGTATCGAACGGACGGCGTTCATATGTAAGGTTAGGTCATGATTAGTGACAGATAAATGGTATTGGGTTGTGAGTCGATAATTGCTTCCACCGATGCATATACCTACAACGCAACGCACTACACGCACCAGCTTGTGCGTGCTTGCTACCACAATACTATCCTTTCTATCAGACCCACCTAGCCAACGATTCGCAGCGCACTTGGCGCCCGCCGCTGCGTCACCTGCACGTCGGTTGTAATCGGCACGCTGCAGAAATTGATGTTATTTGCGCCATGCCACGTCCATCCGGGGGTGGATGATGCATGGGCTGATAAATCCTATTTACATGAAAGTATTCATTCAACATGATCAGGATAACGGGACTGCGTCATACGAGAGCATGTCCCAGGCGATACGTTTTACGCACTTCTGCGCAGATGGGTAGAACTTACGCATGGCTTCGACAGTCTCCGCGTCACTTTCCCGGTATGCTGCCAGCTCGCTCTGCACCCTCGCCATGCGCGCCTTGAGGGCATTTAACGCGGCAAGTGCTTCTGCACGCCTCTCCTGCGGGAGAAGCATGGCCATGACGTAACAACGCATAACGACCTGTGAGACGGGTTGATTGAAACCTTGTCTGATGAGCTTCAGATGCCAGTTTGGAAATTGCACGTCCTCATGGCAAAATGCACAGTCACAGTTGTTGCTACCGTGCGCCGACTTTGAACATGGAGCTGCACACGCTGTCATGTAAGCAGCAAAGAACCAGTAAAGAATAGACTTGGCGATATGAAGAGCACGCGTCCATCTGACAGCACACGGTAAAACCCTAACGTATACAACATGACCAGATGGTGAGACGCGCCAAATGATGTGTCATACGAGCAAGGCGCTCACCGTGCTGGGGTTGGCCGCTTTGTGCTGCGTAATAGCCACCTCCAGCTCCTTACGACGCCGCTTTGTGTTGACAAGCTCTGTTTCGTACTTTTTAACCTCCGTCTCAATCTGTGACACGCCACACATTGCCATACACATGATCCCAGACACATGCATCATCCATCCACTTCACCGTGTTCGTTCTCTCTCTGTGAATGAGAGCAGGGGAATAGCCCAGGACTTTGAAGCGATGTGCATGCCGACCATGCCGAGAATGGTCGTAAGACGTGCGCCAACCGGCGGGTGCACCGGAGCAAAGGACCCAGCCCCATTCTGAGGCGGGACCAGACATACACACCTTGACGCTGGCCTCAGACGGAAACGCCCAATAGTAGTTGCTGGTACACGGAGTCGGGGCAACAATGTTGGAACAGGGAAGGGGGTGCGCCATATTGATCGGCATGGGCGCACTAACCTGATACCAATTTTCTCACAGTGTACGAGGTCATCGTCAACAAGACTCTGCGAATGAATTAGGAAACACACTGTAGTTCCGAGCAAAGATTTATACCTGGGAATGCATTTAGGCATCGCATGCACCGTGGTAGATCACATACGACGTGGTAATCCATCTATCCATGACCCTGACGTGGTGCAAAGTGCGCAAGTCTCGAATGCATAACACTGCCACGTCTAGCGCTGGTTCAAGAGAGATCAGGTTGTAGAAACGAAGACCAACCTGAAGCACATCTTTGACAGCTTGTGCTATAATGCCTTTCTTGACCGACAACCTGTAAGACACGCGTGCGGCGTGGGTGGTTAGCTTTGGTAGCTGCGGGGCACCCTTGTAATCCCATACCCATCAAATGTACTTTTCGACGTCTTTGATAACGAACACATCCGCAGACTCATGGAAAATCTCCAGCATCCGGTCCCGTTTGTCAGATGCTGACAACCCTTTCTTCGGAGGCATTTCCACAAGTAGGTGGCATAAAGAGCAAGAATGCTTTTTGGGAACGCCAGACACCTGCAATGCTACCGTTGGTGAGTGCTTTCCCCGTAATGCTCCCGCATTTTGAGCGCCGTACTGTACAACGCAGCTTCGCTGCTTCACATCCACCACCGCTAATGAGAATTCTAACCCAGATCTGTATAAAAAGATGTAATCAGTATTTGGGCTCAGCACCGTGTCAGTTCTTTGGCGCCCTAAGTTTGTTGGAGCCGACTTTTCGGTCTCGTGATCCAGAGCACACAATTGACCTTAAAGATGTGATAGATCTGGATGCAGGTGCTGCTGGGATGTGTGACTTATCCTTGTTTTCTAGCCTGTCGGTGTATCGATGCCGACAAGGCTGCGTTTCTATCTTGTTTCCAGGTATGCACTTCAGCGACAAGGAGATGATCATATTGGAGTTGCTGTTCTGGATGGACGAATGGAGGTCCTAGAGGCGCAGTAACGACAGGTAGAAGCTGCCACCTGACGCTTTAGTGCTGGCATTTCATCGCTGGCTTACGGTCCTACCGCTCTGATGCAGGGCTCAATCCAGGGCCCCGCACGAACCACCTCACCTGCTGTCGCGTATGCGGTGCGTATCCAGCCGACAGTTGACTTCGACATGCATGTGCCGTCACGTCGCTGCATGTGCTTGTCTTTTGGTGACATACTGTTTTTTTGTACTTTCCCTCCTGCGCCCGCGCAGGTTGCCTGGCACCCGCATAGTGAAGAACATTTTGTGGTGCCGACGTCCGACAACCGGTTGCGCTTGTATCACGTCACGCACACCCTTGCAGTGGCGGAGCAGATACTTCACATCGTGCTCGCAACGAAAGCGCTGCCTCAGCCATACAGCCTTGGCTTAACGGCTGCATCCCCAGGGACACTTGGTGCAGCGACGGGGGGCACAACTGGCGATGCCCCTACTTCCGATGTTGTCGCCTTTGCATTTGGGCCTGCCGTCGGGTGGGGCCTGTTTTCATTCCTTTTACTGGCGACAGATGGTTCCGTGTATGGTCTCGGTCCGGTGGCACCGTTTGGGATGCGCTGCCCCTCGTCGCTTCTGGAGCGGCTGGTGCGGGAGAAAGCAGCAGCTTTGGAGTGGCTAAGGATCGTTTTCGGGGCGGATGCTGTGGGTAACCCGGCAGCCAAAAACCGTTGGCCGGTTGAGTGTGTGTGCTAAGAATTGGTGGGCTGGGCCCGGGAATCTAGACAACACCCGGAAGCGCTGCTTTGCATCGATTGATGACACATCGTGCGCCATCGTAAACCTGATGGTACCACCGCCAGATCGAAATCTCCCTGCTCCGTGCACAGGTAAAAACTCCGCATTTACCGCGTAACGGAACTGTGCTATCGTCGAAATCTCGCGCTGGGGCAATATAATCGCTCGTATTACCTGGTGCCTGGTATGCTATTTTGGTGATGGTGATGGAGGTGGTCATGCTGGTGCAGCTGGTCCCGGTGGTCCGTAGGTCAGCATTTTAGTAGGTATTACAGGCGACCTGTGGTACGCGTGCTGCGTATTGTATCTAAGGCTTTTGTTCAATTATTAGTCATGTGCGGGGGGGCGATTGGGCCATGATATTGGTGATTCGCTAAAAGCCTCCTGTCACATAACACGAATGCATGCTGGGCCGGGCTGGTTCGTTTGCTCTGAATACATATGCTGTTCGCTGTGCTATTTACAGGTTCCCCTAAGCCTCTCCCAGTCGCCAGCTCCGAAGGACTTGTTTACCTGATAGACTGCATAACTGCCCTGCGTGGAAAGCACATGGCATTCCTGCACGGGGCGGCTGTGGATCTCCAGAGCCGCGCGGACGCTCTTCACGCAGAAGCTGGGAAGCATGCAGCTGCGGTAGCGGATTTGGTGGCCATGGCAGCTGCGCTGGAAGCGCGGCAGGAAATTTTGGAGACACGGCTCAGCCGGATAAAATTGCTGCACGGCAACCTGTTCGAATGGGCAGGCGAGTAGTACGGCTTGGCTGCCTGCATAGATTCAAGACAACGCATACATGTTCAGTGGCCAATGGCGTTTATAAATCAAACGACAGATAAGCAATGCCCGAGCAAAGGTAGCAAACGGGCATTGATTATCTGTCGCTTGATCGGTATCGACATGTGGTATTGCGAGGTCTTTATAAGATTGCTTGCGTCTTTCACCTTGCAGGCACGCTAGCCAGTCTACATTGGACGATGCCCCGCACAATGTCACTCGCAGAGATATCAGCAACTGAGGAGCTCTCTGGCATGGAAATGCGCGTGAAGTCCCTGCAGAGGCAGTGGGATATTAGTTGCGAGGTGCCTGTGCGAGGAGCATCACAGTCGTTGTGGGCTGGCAAGCATGCGCGTCACAAGCATTCCAGAAGCTCAGTTGGAGAAGGTAGGGAAGGTTAGTTTAAAAACTGATTTGAGAAGTTGATTGGGCATGTGTCTTTTCACACATGCAATTATTATCTCCACACGCACACACCCGGTAATCTGTCATCCATCACGTCGCTGTAGAGCCTGTTAGCTCACTATGTGCAAGTAGTTACATACTGTGGTTATGCGCAGCTTACGGCGGCCTTGTACGCGCTGTTTCACTTCAGGTACAAGACGCGGTCATGGGTCAATCCAGTGGGCTCGCTGCTGTCCGCTCTGGCTTGACCAACCTTGAGCAGCTGCAGCTGCTGCTGACTGAGCCGCGGAGCGACTACAGAAGGGTGGGGCGTGCCGACAAGCAGTTGGAAATGAGAGTGGCCAAAGACACGGTGAGCTGACACAAGAGGGATATATAACAACAAGCAAGGTTGCTTACTACTAACGGACAACCTATTAACAAGCGCATATATGTCATATGCTATATATGTCATTGTGAGGTATGTAGGCGGACAGGGACAAAGAGATACGTGGTAAGGTGGCAAGCGGGAACATTCTAAAGAAGCAAAAATAAGATGACATACAAAAGTAGAAAGAATAATATTTATATTAATTGAAAGTCAGCATAGAATCAAGAAATTGTTTGAAAGGTTAATGAACAAGAGCTAAGCGTAGCTGTGACTGCTGCATATTAAGTGACTTCTCGTTCACCTTCTGCCGTACACAAACAGCGCGAGTCATTAATACATGTAGCAGTCAATGTGTAGCCGATTTCGGTAGATATAATTGCGTGCTATCCATTGTACTGTTGTGCAACCCCGTGCGATGAATTTGGTCATGCACCCCTCGCAAAGGAGGCCTGTTTCAGAAGCCGACAATTCCTGTAGGCGTCGGTGATTTTTCGTTAACCGTTGCTGCAAGTTTGGGGGGAAAAAAGGTACACTGCGCTACAAAAATCGCGTCTTCGGAGCATACAAACCGGTATAGGAGAGGTGGCAGTAAAAGTACCGCGGGTAAGAGATACAGGTAATAAAGAGGATATAAAATTCTCTTCTAATCTGCTTCTAGGTAATCCTCCCGAAAAACAACCGACAATGAGAGTAGAAGTTATAATAATATTAAATAGGAGGTTCTATAAATGCCAAGATCGGCTAATACAGAAACTGAATCCACGTTTACAGTGACACAGTAGTTAGCTTAATTAGCCTAGCGTAGGAAAGAGCAGGGGTATACGGAGGGCATGCCCCGGGGCCGTGTCCAAACGGACCAATGCTCTAAGTTTCTCAGGTTTGGCTTGATGGAAGAGCCTCAATACTAAATGGTTGGCAAAATTTGGCATTTACACTATAAGTCCCTTTGCACGGCAGACAGGCTTAGTGGTTCGTGGAGCTCCTTCCCAAACACTTTTGCCTGGTAGTTGCTGGTAACCTTGCTGACTTGCCAGGAAACGTAATTATGAACGCACGTCATAGTCAGTTGGCCTGATGATGAAATAGAGACAAGCACGAATGAGGCCATCGCAACAGGACTTTGAAGCCCAGGGCGGCACCGTTATCCCATTCGTGAAAGGACCAGCTTTGCGTTCTCTATTTCGCTTTTAAACACGTAAGCGGACAAGCCCATTAATCACGCGACCAAGGTGTACCCCTAGCATCGCCAATTATCTTCATAAGCGATCAGTTGCTGATTGTCATGTGTGTGAAGGTTTTTTGACGAATAGGATAGGAGATTGTGCAGGCCCTATTGCATGCGGCGCATGCATCCCAAGCAGCCCTTCTATCATTCGATGTTAGGGATGGGCGGTTTGAATGTCCATAACCATGTGAATGTCAAAAACTACTCCGTCCGTGCACATGCGCATCCTGCTTGCTGACCGCCGTCTCCGCCAAAGATTATGTAGCCGTCTGTAAACAATTTAGCTTTTAACATTTGTACACTTTGCCCATTCTATATCAGCAGTCGCGCATGAACTTCACGTGCACAAGAGCAGGCAGCAGCTAAGCCGTGCCGATATTTTCGCAGATGTGATTTGCAGGGCATATAACTTACCATAATAGGAAGGGACCGATAATAAAACTATCCTTCAACAATTTGCCATGGGTGTTCCGGGTGCTGTCTGTTGCATTTGGTTGCTCCAGGCAGGGCCAGTGCCTACAAAATATATGTGGGCATTTTTACAATGAATTGTAAGCAATATTAAGGCCTTTACTGCTTCAACCATCTGAGATGTCAATCACAATAGAACAGATAACGGCACTATTGGATTCGAGTTTAGCACCCATCAAGCAATCTTTGGAGGACCTTAATAAGAAGGTCGACAGCGTTAAGGCAGAGTTGAAGGATACGAAAGCAGAGTTGGACGTCAAAATAGATAGGGTGAAGGACGTCGTCTCTAGTCTTGGTGTTTCCGTCAGCGTCTTGTTTGCGAGGCAGCAGAATTCTTCAGCTGCACAATCTGAAAAGCTGGTAAAGGTCCCTCTACCAAATGGCTCGCTCCCTGATGGAGATTTCCCAGAGAGCATCTTGAATCTGATCGTGGCCGGCAACGAAATGTTACCAGATGGTACCCAAAATACCTGGAACATGAAAAAATCGCGCTCGCTGCTGTTGCAGTACGGCGATGATAGCTCAGGAGAGAGCGGTTCTGACAATGACAGCCCATCAGAGACCTCAGCTAGGTATAAGGATACCTCAAGGAGGCGGAGGTGAAAACTAGCATGCCAGCTGGGCATTTCACAAGTCCAGCTTAACTACACCCAGTTGCTCTAGTTTTTATCTGCTGTACGGGCTTATTATGGGACTTTGTCTGAGCACAAACGGTATTTTCAATACCATAACCTACCGGTAGGTATTTTTCAATACCATATATATTGGTGGTCTTGAAAAATACCGGTGGGTTATGGTATTGAAAATACCGTTTGTGCTCAGACAAAGTCCCATAATAAGCCCGTACAGCAGATAAAAACTAGAGCAACTGGGTGTAGTTAAGCTGGACTTGTGAAATGCCCAGCTGGCATGCTAGTTTTCACCTCCGCCTCCTTGAGGTATCTTTATACCTAGCTGAGGTCTCTGATGGGCTGTCATTGTCAGAACCGCTCTCTCCTGAGCTATCATCGCCGTACTGCAACAGCAGCGAGCGCGATTTTTTCATGTTCCAGGTATTTTGGGTACCATCTGGTAACATTTCGTTGCCGGCCACGATCAGATTCAAGATGCTCTCTGGGAAATCTCCATCAGGGAGCGAGCCATTTGGTAGAGGGACCTTTACCAGCTTTTCAGATTGTGCAGCTGAAGAATTCTGCTGCCTCGCAAACAAGACGCTGACGGAAACACCAAGACTAGAGACGACGTCCTTCACCCTATCTATTTTGACGTCCAACTCTGCTTTCGTATCCTTCAACTCTGCCTTAACGCTGTCGACCTTCTTATTAAGGTCCTCCAAGGATTGCTTGATGGGTGCTAAACTCGAATCCAATAGTGCCGTTATCTGTTCTATTGTGATTGACATCTCAGATGGTTGAAGCAGTAAAGGCCTTAATATTGCTTACAATTCATTGTAAAAATGCCCACATATATTTTGTAGGCACTGGCCCTGCCTGGAGCAACCAAATGCAACAGACGGCACCCGCAACAGCCATGGCAAATTGTTGAAGGATAGTTTTATTATCGGTCCCTTCCTATTATAGTAAATAATAATGTTGCTTACAATGTTGCTTACAATTATCTTTTACAATTACCATTATCAATTAATTTGCTTACAATTATGATTATTATTATTACTATTATTAAATCACAATAGAACAGATAACGGCACTATTGGATTCGAGTTTAGCACCCATCAAGCAATCCTTGGAGGACCTTAATAAGAAGGTCGACAGCGTTAAGGCAGAGTTGAAGGATACGAAAGCAGAGTTGGACGTCAAAATAGATAGGGTGAAGGACGTCGTCTCTAGTCTTGGTGTTTCCGTCAGCGTCTTGTTTGCGAGGCAGCAGAATTCTTCAGCTGCACAATCTGAAAAGCTGGTAAAGGTCCCTCTACCAAATGGCTCGCTCCCTGATGGAGATTTCCCAGAGAGCATCTTGAATCTGATCGTGGCCGGCAACGAAATGTTACCAGATGGTACCCAAAATACCTGGAACATGAAAAAATCGCGCTCGCTGCTGTTGCAGTACGGCGATGATAGCTCAGGAGAGAGCGGTTCTGACAATGACAGCCCATCAGAGACCTCAGCTAGGTATAAGGATACCTCAAGGAGGCGGAGGTGAAAACTAGCATGCCAGCTGGGCATTTCACAAGTCCAGCTTAACTACACCCAGTCGCTCTAGTTTTTATCTGCTGTACGGGCTTATTATGGGACTTTGTCTGAGCACAAACGGTATTTCCAAGACCATAACCCACCGGTATTTTTCAAGACCACCAATATATATGGTATTGAAAAATACCTACCGGTAGGTTATGGTATTGAAAATACCGTTTGTGCTCAGACAAAGTCCCATAATAAGCCCGTACAGCAGATAAAAACTAGAGCAACTGGGTGTAGTTAAGCTGGACTTGTGAAATGCCCAGCTGGCATGCTAGTTTTCACCTCCGCCTCCTTGAGGTATCCTTATACCTAGCTGAGGTCTCTGATGGGCTGTCATTGTCAGAACCGCTCTCTCCTGAGCTATCATCGCCGTACTGCAACAGCAGCGAGCGCGATTTTTTCATGTTCCAGGTATTTTGGGTACCATCTGGTAACATTTCGTTGCCGGCCACGATCAGATTCAAGATGCTCTCTGGGAAATCTCCATCAGGGAGCGAGCCATTTGGTAGAGGGACCTTTACCAGCTTTTCAGATTGTGCAGCTGAAGAATTCTGCTGCCTCGCAAACAAGACGCTGACGGAAACACCAAGACTAGAGACGACGTCCTTCACCCTATCTATTTTGACGTCCAACTCTGCTTTCGTATCCTTCAACTCTGCCTTAACGCTGTCGACCTTCTTATTAAGGTCCTCCAAGGATTGCTTGATGGGTGCTAAACTCGAATCCAATAGTGCCGTTATCTGTTCTATTGTGATTGACATCTCAGATGGTTGAAGCAGTAAAGGCCTTAATATTGCTTACAATTCATTGTAAAAATGCCCACATATATTTTGTAGGCACTGGCCCTGCCTGGAGCAACCAAATGCAACAGACGGCACCCGCAACAGCCATGGCAAATTGTTGAAGGATAGTTTTATTATCGGTCCCTTCCTATTATGGTAAATAATAATGTTGCTTACAATGTTGCTTACAATTATCTTTTACAATTACCATTATCAATTAATTTGCTTACAATTATGATTATTATTATTACTATTATTAAATCACAATAGAACAGATAACGGCACTATTGGATTCGAGTTTAGCACCCATCAAGCAATCCTTGGAGGACCTTAATAAGAAGGTCGACAGCGTTAAGGCAGAGTTGAAGGATACGAAAGCAGAGTTGGACGTCAAAATAGACGATACGAAAGCGGAGTTGGACGTTAAGATAGACAGGGTGAAGGACGTCGTCTCTAGCCTTGGCGTTTCCGTCAGCGTCTTGTTTGCGAGGCAGCAGAATTCTTCAGCTGCACAGTCTGAAAAGCTGGTAAAGGTCCCTCTACCGAACAGCTCGCTCCCTGTTGGAGATTTCCCGGAGAGCATCTTGAATCTGATCGTGGCCGGCAACAAAATGCTACCAGATGGTACCCCAAATACTTGGAACATGAAAAAGTCGCGCGTGCTGCTGTTGCAGTACGGCGATGCTAGCTCAGGAGAGAGCGGTTCTGACAATGACAACCCATCAGAGACCTCAGCTAGGTATAGGGATACCTCAAGGAGGCGGAGGCGAAGACTAGCACGCCAGCTGGGCATTTCACAAGTCCAGCTTAACTACACCCAGTCGCTCTAGGCTTATTATGGGACTTTGTCTGAGCACAAACGGTATTCTCAATACCATAACCTACCGGTATTTTTCAATACCACCAATATATATACCAATGGGATTTCCAGTCTCCATCATTCTTGGTTATGACCTCCATGTTTTGGATTTCGGTATTTTCGGTATATCTTATATATATTATAATATATATTCTTTGGATGGCGGCTATATGGCCCTATGGGGACCCGCTCATGTGAGCTATGAGTGGGTCCCCATAGGGCCACGCACTTTACTTCCATATGGGGACACTTTCCCTATGTATGGGGCTCAACACCTCGCCCCATTAATAATTTTTATCAAGCACGCCAGCCCTATGGCATTAGTAGGGAGGGTAATGAGTGGGTAATCCATGGGCGGCAGCCTACTGGGGTGGGTGGGTAACCGTATGCAGCGGTAACCCCATCAGTAACCCTGCCTATTAATACGTGCTTTCAGTGTCTTCTTTTGCAAATTTTTGCTAGGTTTTCCTTCTTTTATTTGGTTTTCACTGTATTGGCATCAGTGACATTAGTGGCTTGGGGCAACGGATGGCGACGGGGAGCGACTGGGGGCGACTGGGCTGACTGGGGGCGACGGGACAACCAGCAATCAACCGTCACCCCCAGCCGCCCCCAGTCGGCCCCGTCGCAACTAGCCGGCCGAAACAGCCCCCATCACCCCTAGTAGCCCTTGTCTCCCCGTCACAACCAACCGCCACCAGTAGTCCCCATCGCCCCCTCACAACTAGCCAGCCCCAGCCGCCCCCAGCTGGCCCCCGTCGCAACTAGTCGCCCCTGTCTCCCGTCACAACCAACCGCCCCAAGTAGCCCCCATCTCCCCGTCGCCCCAGTCGCCCCCTTGCAACCAGCCACCCCCAGTCGCCTCGTCGCACCCAGCCGCCCTCAGTCGCCCCCAGTCGGCCCCGTCGCCCAGTCATCCCCGCCTATGTATCATTTACGGGGGGTTAAACCCCATCTGGTGCTATAGGATTGAGGAGAAATATGGGCGGTCCGATCGAGCCTGGTCACCGAGTGGATTTTGGTGTTCTCGGGATAAATTTAAACGATTGTGGTTTAATTTTTTATCGTTGGTGCTTGGTTCGCTAAGGCACCTGTGACCTGTGGGTGTCACATTAAGGAGAGCAGTAGAGGCAGGCAAGAAAAATAGGCAGTGGCGCAGTAATTTGGGAATCAATATAGCGGATTCCAAGGCTAACCAGTACCTATTAACTGCTGGAAATCAGCTTATCGAGTAAAATCTGTTTTGGGTGCAGATCGCCCCGCTCGCGCCTGATATGAACTATGCATACTCCGATCTCTGTGATACCTACGCAGAATGCGATACAATTCGGACTCTATATTAATGATACTAGAACACCTGTGTTCGCATAATCAACGGCACAAATTCTGGTCAGGTTATCGTATCACTTATTGCCTGGCTCACTACTACACCTGTATGACTCGGGTTATTTATAGCATTCGTCATAGACGCGTGTGGCATGTTGGCAGGACTTAGCCCTGTCCTGCAATAAGTCGTCTTTCAGCATTTTTCTTTCTCGCTATCTTTCTGACAATCACTTTCCCTGTTTACTGCTCGTTCTCGCGGTCTTTTGAGCCTCCTGGCTCGTAAGGGCCTTACGAGCTCTTTCTGAGTTTGTAACATCATTATCATCATCTGTTTCACATCCACTCCTGCAAATGAGGATTTTAAGCCAGCTCTGAATAAATAGATGTAATCACTATTTGGTCTCAGCTCGATGTCAATTCATTGACGCCATCAGTATGTTGGAGCCGACTTTCCGGTCTCGTGATCCAGAGCACACAATTGACCTTAAAGATGTGATAGCTCTGGATGCAGATGCTGCAGGGAATGTGTGAGTTATCCTTGTTTTCTAGCCTGTCGGTGTATCGATGCCGACAAGGCTGCGTTTCTATCTTGTTTGCAGGTATGCCCTTCAGCGACAAGGAGATGATGAGATTGGAGTTGTTGTTCTGGATGGGCGAATGGAGGTCCTAGAGGCGCAGCAACGACAGGTAGAAGCTGTCACCTGACACTTCAGTGCTGGCATTGCATCGTTGGCTTACGATCCTACTGATCTGGTGCAGGGCTCAATCCAGGGCCCCGCACGAATCACCTCGCCTGCTGTCGCGTATGCTGTGCGTATCCAGCCGACTGTTGACTTCGACGTGCGGGGTATGCAAGTAGCCCCCAGCGGTCTCTACCTGCTTCTGCATGGGTTATCATGTCAGGTACTCTTAACATCCATACCATAGCATTCTAGAGGGTGCAGTGTAAGTAGGAGCCCTCTGGCTTGATGACTGATGCGATTACCATTGCGCTCTCGTGCAAAAGCAGTCAGGATAATTGTATTCACATCTGTACAGAAATCGTTCCAGGAGTGAACACCGCCAGGTCTTTGCAGGATTCCTCCGTTATCGCGATGGCAGTTGTGGATTTGCATGGGGGCCAGCCTACTGCAGCTGGCGCACGTTGTGGCCACGGCACGCGCGTCAAATCGTGCCGGCTGCATCAAGTGGACCCTGTGCTGTTCGGTAGCCGGCCGGGGTTAGTTCTGTACCAGGTACGGAAGCAGCGGCTCGCTTATCCCTTTTTAATCGAAGGAGCGGAAAACAGCATAACTGGCCTCTCCATTATCCTTGAGCGTGTCCTTGAGGTGGCCCGACGGATAGCTACATTTCCACAACGACGGTCGTACTATGTTCCAATCATTTGTTCTTTCTTCTCGTCTAGCTGCGATGCAATGTCACTCTTGTGCTTGTTTGGGGTGTTGTTTGCAACACTACACACGCGCATGCGTGTAATTGTGCGGGTGGGTTGGGCTGTGCTCCTTGCCAGGCAAAATAGTATATATAACAACAGTGCATGTGCCGTCACGTCGCTGCATGTGCTTGTCTTAGGGTGACATACACTGCAAACACTGTTTCCTTTGTACTTGCCCTCCTGCGCCCGCGCAGGTTGCCTGGCACCCGCATAGTGAAGAGCACTTTGTGGTGCTGACGTCCGACAACCGGTTGCGCTTGTATCACGTCACGCACACCCTTGCAGTGGCGGAGCAGACACTTCACATCGTGCTCGCAACGAAAGCGCTGCCACAGCGATACGGCCTTGGCTTAACGGCTGCATCCCCAGGGACACTTGGTGCAGCGACGGGGGGCACAACTGGCGATGCCCCTACTTCCGATATTGTCGCCTTTGCATTTGGGCCTGCCGTCGGGTGGGGCCTGTTTTCATTCCTTTTACTGGCGACAGATGGTTCCGTGTATAGTCTCGGTCCGGTGGCACCGTTTGGGATGCGCTGCCCCTCGTCGCTTCTGGAGCGGCTGGTGGGGGAGAAAGCAGCAGCTTTGGAGTGGCTAAGGATCGTTTTCGGGGCGGATGCTGTGGGTAACCCGGCAGCCAAAAACCGTTGGCCGGTTGAGTGTGTGTGCTAAGCATTGGTAGGCTGGGCCCGGGGATCTAGACAACGGGGAGCGACTGGGGGCGACTGGGCTGACTGGGGGCGACGGGACAACCAGCAATCAACCGTCACCCCCAGCCGCCCCCAGTCGGCCCCGTCGCAACTAGCCGGCCGAAACAGCCCCCATCACCCCTAGTAGCCCTTGTCTCCCCGTCACAACCAACCGCCACCAGTAGTCCCCATCGCCCCCTCACAACTAGCCAGCCCCAGCCGCCCCCAGCTGGCCCCCGTCGCAACTAGTCGCCCCTGTCTCCCGTCACAACCAACCGCCCCAAGTAGCCCCCATCTCCCCGTCGCCCCAGTCGCCCCCTTGCAACCAGCCACCCCCAGTCGCCTCGTCGCACCCAGCCGCCCTCAGTCGCCCCCAGTCGGCCCCGTCGCCCAGTCATCCCCGCCTATGTATCATTTACGGGGGGGTTAAACCCCATCTGGTGCTATAGGATTGAGGAGAAATATGGGCGGTCCGATCGAGCCTGGTCACCGAGTGGATTTTGGTGTTCTCGGGATAAATTTAAACGATTGTGGTTTAATTTTTTATCGTTGGTGCTTGGTTCGCTAAGGCACCTGTGACCTGTGGGTGTCACATTAAGGAGAGCAGTAGAGGCAGGCAAGAAAAATAGGCAGTGGCGCAGTAATTTGGGAATCAATATAGCGGATTCCAAGGCTAACCAGTACCTATTAACTGCTGGAAATCAGCTTATCGAGTAAAATCTGTTTTGGGTGCAGATCGCCCCGCTCGCGCCTGATATGAACTATGCATACTCCGATCTCTGTGATACCTACGCAGAATGCGATACAATTCGGACTCTATATTAATGATACTAGAACACCTGTGTTCGCATAATCAACGGCACAAATTCTGGTCAGGTTATCGTATCACTTATTGCCTGGCTCACTACTACACCTGTATGACTCGGGTTATTTATAGCATTCGTCATAGACGCGTGTGGCATGTTGGCAGGACTTAGCCCTGTCCTGCAATAAGTCGTCTTTCAGCATTTTTCTTTCTCGCTATCTTTCTGACAATCACTTTCCCTGTTTACTGCTCGTTCTCGCGGTCTTTTGAGCCTCCTGGCTCGTAAGGGCCTTACGAGCTCTTTCTGAGTTTGTAACATCATTATCATCATCTGTTTCACATCCACTCCTGCAAATGAGGATTTTAAGCCAGCTCTGAATAAATAGATGTAATCACTATTTGGTCTCAGCTCGATGTCAATTCATTGACGCCATCAGTATGTTGGAGCCGACTTTCCGGTCTCGTGATCCAGAGCACACAATTGACCTTAAAGATGTGATAGCTCTGGATGCAGATGCTGCAGGGAATGTGTGAGTTATCCTTGTTTTCTAGCCTGTCGGTGTATCGATGCCGACAAGGCTGCGTTTCTATCTTGTTTGCAGGTATGCCCTTCAGCGACAAGGAGATGATGAGATTGGAGTTGTTGTTCTGGATGGGCGAATGGAGGTCCTAGAGGCGCAGCAACGACAGGTAGAAGCTGTCACCTGACACTTCAGTGCTGGCATTGCATCGTTGGCTTACGATCCTACTGATCTGGTGCAGGGCTCAATCCAGGGCCCCGCACGAATCACCTCGCCTGCTGTCGCGTATGCTGTGCGTATCCAGCCGACTGTTGACTTCGACGTGCGGGGTATGCAAGTAGCCCCCAGCGGTCTCTACCTGCTTCTGCATGGGTTATCATGTCAGGTACTCTTAACATCCATACCATAGCATTCTAGAGGGTGCAGTGTAAGTAGGAGCCCTCTGGCTTGATGACTGATGCGATTACCATTGCGCTCTCGTGCAAAAGCAGTCAGGATAATTGTATTCACATCTGTACAGAAATCGTTCCAGGAGTGAACACCGCCAGGTCTTTGCAGGATTCCTCCGTTATCGCGATGGCAGTTGTGGATTTGCATGGGGGCCAGCCTACTGCAGCTGGCGCACGTTGTGGCCACGGCACGCGCGTCAAATCGTGCCGGCTGCATCAAGTGGACCCTGTGCTGTTCGGTAGCCGGCCGGGGTTAGTTCTGTACCAGGTACGGAAGCAGCGGCTCGCTTATCCCTTTTTAATCGAAGGAGCGGAAAACAGCATAACTGGCCTCTCCATTATCCTTGAGCGTGTCCTTGAGGTGGCCCGACGGATAGCTACATTTCCACAACGACGGTCGTACTATGTTCCAATCATTTGTTCTTTCTTCTCGTCTAGCTGCGATGCAATGTCACTCTTGTGCTTGTTTGGGGTGTTGTTTGCAACACTACACACGCGCATGCGTGTAATTGTGCGGGTGGGTTGGGCTGTGCTCCTTGCCAGGCAAAATAGTATATATAACAACAGTGCATGTGCCGTCACGTCGCTGCATGTGCTTGTCTTAGGGTGACATACACTGCAAACACTGTTTCCTTTGTACTTTCCCTCCTGCGCCCGCGCAGGTTGCCTGGCACCCGCATAGTGAAGAGCACTTTGTGGTGCTGACGTCCGACAACCGGTTGCGCTTGTATCACGTCACGCACACCCTTGCAGTGGCGGAGCAGACACTTCACATCGTGCTCGCAACGAAAGCGCTGCCACAGCGATACGGCCTTGGCTTAACGGCTGCATCCCCAGGGACACTTGGTGCAGCGACGGGGGGCACAACTGGCGATGCCCCTACTTCCGATATTGTCGCCTTTGCATTTGGGCCTGCCGTCGGGTGGGGCCTGTTTTCATTCCTTTTACTGGCGACAGATGGTTCCGTGTATAGTCTCGGTCCGGTGGCACCGTTTGGGATGCGCTGCCCCTCGTCGCTTCTGGAGCGGCTGGTGGGGGAGAAAGCAGCAGCTTTGGAGTGGCTAAGGATCGTTTTCGGGGCGGATGCTGTGGGTAACCCGGCAGCCAAAAACCGTTGGCCGGGTGAGTGTGTGTGCTAAGCATTGGTAGGCTGGGCCCGGGGATCTAGACAACACCCGGAAGCGCTGCTTTGCATCGATTGATGGCACATCGTGCGCCATCGTGCCTGGGTAATGGAAGTCACGGCCCCTCCGTTCGTTTACGAAGTAAAAACGTCTTTTGGCGGATCACACGTTCTGCAGACATCAAACATGTTAGCCTTAATGCGTGAATTTCGTGCTCAACCTGCTAAACTGCACCACCTGCTTATGTCGTTTCGTCCTCCAGTGTTGCCTCATGTGGTTGAAGGGGCGTCCCCTGCAGTTGTGGGGCCCCTGAACCAGCGTACAAGCCATGAGACACCACTGATGACGCAGGCGATGTCCATTAACGTCGCTCACATACTAACCTCAGCTACAGCCGACTCGGGTGCGCTATCCAGTCTCAGCACGGTGATCGTGGGCTCTGTGCAGGGGCTTCTGTTCGCGTATGCAATTGTAGGGCCTTGGGAACCAGCCTGGTGCGAGTCAGCCCCGCAATACATGTCCGTCACTGGCACAGCCAGCGCCACGCCCAGTGCCGTGAGATACAAATGCACAATGCGTCCTGCGGGTAAGGGTACGGGACCTGGCACGATCGCGGCGACCCCGTTCATGGTACTGCTTGATATTGTGGAGGTGCCCTGCACGCTGCCACGTCACGGCACCGATGACAAGCTCGGTGCAATCGCTTTGGAGGACGAGGAGGACGAAGATGTATTCATGGACGGCTATGGCGCATCCGTGTCAGCAGTAGCTGCAGCTCGGCGTTCTATGTCCATTCAAATCCAAGCGGGTGTCACAGGCAGCGCCGTGGTGGTAGTGGGCGCGGGCACCGCCGCGAGGGCCGCTGTCACGGTATGGGTCTGTCAAACTTCATCGGCCTGCTGGAGGATTACGCTGCCGTGGAGCGGGATATTGGCGCAGTGGCTGACGGATGCAGCAGGGCCGCCGCAGGTCCGAGGTAACGATGCACTTCCCGCCCAATTGCCAGCTCCAGTGGTAACATGCGTATACGATGCAACGACAGCCAGCAAGGGATCCCCCACGCAAGTGTTGCCTGATGCTGCAGCTGACAGTACTGCAGCCGTTGGAAGCTGTTTGCTGCAAAATCCAATGCTCGGGGGAGGTCTCCTTGTGCTTTCCCTAGCAGGTATGGCTTCTGCATCGTGGTTCCGGATTCTGCCAATGGTGGCAGGATAGGGATGCCGATCAGAAACTCTGATTTCGGCGATAAGAAATTCTTTAATTCTCAACGGGCTGAACTCTTCTAAGCATGCTGCTTACCGTTTTTCGGCATCCCTGATGCTTGTATTGCCTTCAGGTGTATTGCATTACTTCCAGCCTGCCGGTGCGGCTTCATTGATTATGGAGCAGGAGCAGCAAATGGCTACAGCATCACCCCGCAGCCCACAGCAGCAGGCATCGATGCTGGGAAACACCTCCTCATTAACACCGGGGGCGAGTCCAGAGCAGCGCAAAGCCCAGGTGGAGGCTCACATCGGGTTGATGTACGGGAACCTCATGGTACCACCACCAGATCGAAATCTCCCTGCTCCGTGCTCAGGTACAAACTCTGCATTTATTGCTAAACGGGACTGTGCTATCGTCGAAATCTCGCGCCTTGGCAATATAATCGCTCGTATTACCTGGTGCCTGGTATGCTATTTTGGTGATGGTGATGGAGGTGGTCATGCTGGTGCAGCTGGTCCCGGTGGTCCGTAGGTCAGCATTTTAGTAGGTATTACAGGCGACCTGTGGTACGCGTGCTGCGTATTGTATCTAAGGCTTTTGTTCAATTATTAGTGATGTGCGGGGGGTGATCGGGCCATGATATTGGTGATTCGCTAAAAGCTTCCTGTCACATAACACGAATGCATGCTGAGCCGGGCTGGTTCGTTTGCTCTGAATACATATGCTGTTCGCCGTGCTATTTACAGGTTCCCCTAAGCCTCTCCCAGTCGCCAGCTCGGAAGGACTTGTTTACCTGATAGACTGCATAACTGCCCTGCGTGGAAAGCACATGGCATTCCTGCACGGGGCGGCTGTGGATCTCCAGAGCCGTGCGGACGCTCTTCACGCAGAAGCTGGGAAGCATGCAGCTGCGGTAGTGGATTTGGTGGCCATGGCAGCTGCGCTGGAAGCGCGGCAGGAAATTTTGGAGACACGGCTCAGCCGGATAAAATTGCTGCACGGCAACCTAGTCGAAAGGGCAGGCGAGTAGTACGGCTTGGCTGCCTGCATAGATTCAAGACAACGCATACATGTTCAGTGGCCAATGGCGTTTATAAATCAAACGACAGATAAGCAATACCCGAGCAAAAAGGCATCCGCATACAAAAAACTGGGGGTATCGACATATGGTATTGCGAGGTCTTTATAACATTGCTTGCGTCTTTCACCTTGCAGGCATGCTAGCCAGTCTACATTGGACGATGCCACGCGCGATGTCACTCGCGGAGATAGCAGCAACTGAGGAGCTCTCTGGCATGGAAATGCGCGTGAAGTCCCTGCAGAGGCAGTGGGATATTAGTTCAGTGCGCGCGAGGTGCCTGTGCGAGGAGCGTCACAGTCGTTGTGGGCTGGCAAGCGTGCGCGTCACAAGCATTCCAGAAGCTCAGTTGGAGAAGGTAGGCAGGGTTAGTTTGAAACCTGATTTGGGAAGTTGATATGTCTTTTCACACATACCATTATTACCCACATACATCCGGTAATCTGTCATCCATCACGTCGCTGTAGAGCCTGTTAGCTCATTATGTGCGAGGTGGATATGCTAAAAAAATATGTTCGAAATTTCAATAAAATTTCCATTTTGGCGGACCGTAGGTTGCTAGAAATATTTATAATTGGGATAATAGGGGCGGCACCTATGGCCTTTTTAGCTTTAAATCTTACAGTGTGGCTTAAAGAATCAGGGGAAAGTAGCCGCTGACCACGTTCACATGTTTGTATCATACAGACCACAAGTAGCACTCATAGTTACAGACTGTGGTTATTGTGCAGCTTACGGCGGCCTTGTACGCGCTGTTTCACTTCAGGTACAAGACGCGGTCATGGGGCAATCCAGTGGGCTCGCTGCTGTCCGCTCTGGCTTGACCAACCTTGAGCGATTAGCTGCTGCAGCTGCTGCTGACCGGGCCGCGGAGCGACTTCAGAAGGGCTTAAGCGGGGTGGGGCGTGCCGACAAGCAGTCGGATATGAGCCAATTAGTCTAGTGTAGGATAGAGCAAAGGGTATACAGAGGGCATGCGACCAAAGGGACGAAGTTTCTCAGTTTTGGCTCGATGGAAGAGCCTCGATGCTAAATGGTTGGCAATTTTTGGCATTTACAATAGAAGTCCTTGACGCGGCCGTTGCACGGCAAACAGGCAAAATTCGTGGAGCTCCTTCTCAGACGCTTTTGCGTGGTAGTTGCTAGTAACCTTGTTGACTTGCCAGGAAACGTAAATGTCCTAGTCAGTTGGCCCGATGATGAAATAGTAGAGACAAGCACGAACGAACCCATCGCACCAACAGGCACCAACCAGGACTTTGAAGCCCAGGGTGGCACCGTTTTCCCCGAACAATAAATTCGTCAGGGACCTGGCCAACTTCGCGCTCCCTTCGAATACGTGGGGGGGGGGAGCTTATCAGACACGTGCACCAGGATGCATCGCCAACTTTCTACAATAAACGATCAGTTACAGATTGGCATGTGTGTGGGGGGTTTCAATTGAATAGGAGACTGTGCAGATGTCTATTGCATACGCCGGAGGCAAACCAAGCAGCCCTTCTATCTACGATGTTTGGGATGGGCGGTTTGATAGGGTTTGATTGTCCAAAACTCTTCCGTCCGTGCTGGTCCGTGCACCTCCTGCATGCTGACCGCTCTCTCCGCCATAGCAAATGCCGCTGTCTGTTAACATTCTGAGCTGTAAACATATTTAACATTGTGTCCATTCTATATCAACACGCTCGCTGGAACTTTACGCGCAGGGGAGCAGGCAGCAGCTTAGCCGTGCCGATGTTTTCACAGGTGTGATTTGCACGGCGTAATAAGTAGCATAATAGGAAGGGACCGATAATAAAACTATTCACAGACGAAAAAGATCTGAAAAACGTGGTTAGGGCAACTGATCAATGCAAACCAGCCGTCTTCCCGTGATTGCAGCCCAGGACGATGTGGCCCCTGATGTGGCCCAACCCGACTTCCAAAACCGACACAGAATGTAATAAAAGGCGCGTTAGACCTATTGCGGAAATAAGTTACAATAGAAAGCAATGTTCCCGAACAGAACCCATGCCCCAACTTTCGCCATACTCGTGTAACACGTGTGGCGTTCCGGTGGCGAGCGACATGCTGCTGGAATAGCCACCATACCGTCCTGTCTATGTCCATAGCATCTCTGCATTTCATAAACTTTGCCTCTCAAGGGCTTTCTTCATATACCACCATACATATCCTCCTTTGAGTACCACCTCGCTCCTAGAAACCTGCTGCTTCGAGTCAAGATGGGCGCCAGTGGCAGAGGCGGTGCAGCGCCTGGCGGCGGTGCGTATGTTGTGATGGCACGCACGTTGAGCTGTACGCCACCCGTGTCGTCCAGTTCGTACACGTACGTGAAGTGCGACTGGACGGCATTAACAGCCACTAAGGACTTGCCGACATTGAGGTACTCGACATTGGGTGCGACCGCGAAGAGAGACAAACAGGAAACGACGGACTCTGCGACGACGTACACCCGTATAGTCGTACAGAACATTCTGTTAACCCTCTTAACGAACACTCAAAACACAATCGTACGATCGGTGCAGTACAGCGACGTGCGTTGAGAAAACAAAGACACAACTGGGCAGTGAGGAGAAGGAATGGCGGTAAAAGGTTAGAAGGCGGTGTAGGGGAGGCAAGGATGGAGGTTGGTGGAACACAAAGCCGCTTTGCTGTTGTGTCGTACATGCGTCGTACATATGGCCTATACGTTGTACACGGTGTACGAGAGGTGCACCCGGACGCTTGCGCCTCTTCGGGTCCCTCTCCCCTTCGATGATGGTCTCGTGTCCAGCCGACTAACCCCCAACCCCAACCCAACAAGACATGTAAAACCCCTCCCAAACCCCACCTATAGCCACACTGGGCAGCTGTACGACTCGCACGGTAGCGCCCGTACTTAAGGAGAAAAAACATTAGGCCGTGTGAATGCCCCACGATCAGGTACTCAGCGACTAGGCCAGCACCCGGCGGTTGACGGCAAAAGCCGCAGGAGCAGCCCCCTGGAGTGATGGAGTCGGATGGGGATAGTACTTATCGGATCAATTACGGCAGGCGAAAGAGCGGGATGAGGATGCGGTGTCGTGGGAGAAGAAGGCCGGGATCATATTCGAAGCCGGATGGTGCTACAGTCATTTGACTTCCGTTGGCTGGTTGGTTGAACAGTTATTTTTTGTTTGTTGTGCTAAGCGCTCTGTCCAGGCCTGCGGCGGCAATGTAGGGCTGCACGCTGAAGACACGAGGTCGAAATGCACGGAATACGGTATCGGACGCCAGGCAGTACAGTTACTAATACACGTAGGACAAGCAGTACGGCTTAAGAGAGCTTGCACGACAACAACGTAGTTGGAGTGATCGTTTATCTCGACTTGGGGAGGTTGGCGCTTTAAGCCCTCTTCCACATTGAGAACCTGCGGGACATTTGAATGGCGGCAGGAAAAGTAGTAGCAACAGCAGCAGCAGATGAAACAGCATCAAAAGCCCCCAACATTCAGCCCAGCTGCCTCGTCCAAGAGTTGATGTTGCCGCAAGAATTCAAAAGCATCCGATTACAGTACGACAACAATACTGCCCCGAGCCTGAGATCTATCCGGGACGTGCCAAACTAGTGAATTCACGTGTACGGAGAAGTACTCGAAGCAGTCAACTAACGTCACCCGCCTGCGGCGCCACATGGCTCCACACCACGAGATCCCAGCAGGTCGGGGTCATAGCCGCCGCCACGACACGGTACGGTAGTTGGTTGTGTACGACCTGCGGACAGTATGTGAGGTACGGACGAATAGCGTTGTATGATTTCGCAAACGATCAAACAGAACATTTTCAACATTCACAATTCGCAACCCCTAACCCAACTGACGTAAGGACACGGGCCCTCTCCTCCTGCGGGTATCAGATGGTTGAGAAAGAGGAAGCCAACTCACAAGATGCCCGAGACCTTCCCGTACTTACGTACTGCATAGCCCGCAGTACCAATGGATATGACCAGTGGCCTGCCGCCGCCGCCGCCCATGCCCCAGTGTGACGGGCCCACGGGTCAGTGAACAGCCTCCCTCGACAGCCGACCGTTTCGGTCGGTGAGAATGCGAATCTGCGGACACCAGTACCAGCCGCGAAAAGAGGCGCTCACATACACGCACACACATGCACACAATCGTGTCGTAAAAAGGAACATTGCTCTCCAAACATCTGTCAATACATATTTACTAATCCTCCTGCCTATCCACTCAGTGCAAGACGCATCACGTCGCTAACATGCATGATGCCTAAAGAGGATGCGCTTAGCTGACGACTGATAAGCCTGCCATTCGACCCATGGGTCCGCCCAGCCCGGGCATGCACACCACGCAGAGTCCGCCCACGCACGTACTCTCGCTTGGCCTTGAGTGCACCAAAAGGGATGTTTGCCGCAACACCAACAACAATCATTTAGTTAATATGGTACCCACCATCCACACCTGACGGCTCTCCAGCAAGAAGTCACCAGCAAGCGGCAGAACGTCAAGCCGCTCAGGCTTGTGCTCGTCATCCAACATATCTTTATGCATCACGCATGCAGAGAGGCAAGGGACGGGGCAGGGGTAGAGGCGTGGGGAGGGGCTTGCGGAGAGACGTGGGAAGGAGCGTGTTTTCAGCCTTCCGTGCGGCACTGTGGAACGCGTCCGAGCCTTTTTGCCAGCAGTATATGGCGGAGGTGGACTTCTGGAAGCAGAGCGCGGCGCTGGAGGATATCAACATCGGCCAGAACAAGGCGGTGCACTGCTCTGTTGCCACCAGTGCCGCTGCACTCAACAATGCGTGTGATAGCTCTGATGCGATCCCTGTGCTCGAAAGTGCCTTTGGAATGATGGAGGCGCTGGCCAACTATGGTGCTGAGCACACAGAGGAGTTGGACGCCGCAGCTGAGGAGCAGTAGACGGAGAGCCTCGCGCTGACTGCAAACGCCAAACAGAGGCGGAAGGGGAAGCACATGCACTAGAAGCGAGCCAGTATTAATAAGGTACAGGTGGATATATGGATTTCGGGGATATGCGTTTCTGGGGCAGGTGTAGCCTTCTGCGCCATTGCGTTTTGTGCCATGGTAAAATGATGCTAATTGGTTCAGCTGATTTAATGCTCCCGTCATGCTTCCACATCGTCCGCCCTCTCTTCGCGCAGAAAGCCAAACTTCGGGATATGATCCGTCCTGATGTCGTGTGCTCTTACGAGGCCATGCGGGCTGCAAAGTTGAGGATCAAGGCCCTAGGGCTGCAGACCCTGCAGGAGCTGACGGCTGTGGGAGAATGGAGCTGGCGCCGTGGCAGGCGGCCATCAGGCAGTTGGCGGAACTCAACTCGAAGGTCTGGCAGGAGTGGGCTCGCCTCTCCCCTCGCTCAATCTCTCCATCGGATGGGTTCTTGTCCCGGCCTTTCCACAACCTCCTCCTCCCGCAACGAACCCCTCCGTCAATGTCCTTTTTTTCAGGTCGAAATGTCCTTTTTAATGTGCTGCAGGTATGAGTGGGAATGTCCGTGGACAATTGCGTTGGGACGTTCAGGAGGCCCCCAATATGGCTTGTCACCTCCAAATGCATATACGTTTGGCAAATGTAAGGTGGGGAATATGTAGCCCTGAGACGAGACCTGGGACGGAATGCGATGGATATCCCTGAAGGATACAACATCATGAAATTCTGTATCCTTTTCTTTTCTCTGGTGTTAGGTTACATTGTAAAGTCTCTTGAGTTCTTAAATAACCTGTAACTGTTTAAGCTCATCATCATTGCGCGTTCTATTAAAAAGGCTATGCTGTCTGGGCACAGTCCTCCGTGTTGCTAATTAGCCCACACATCCTCCGTAGGACGCCTGCAGAGTGACCAATGCCGCAACGTATGCTTGTCGAGTAAAGCACGCCATCTCGGCAGCATACTAAAAACATCCAATCAGATAACTACCACAGTATGCAGCTACACCCGGCAATCAATGGCACATGGATATTCACAGTCCTAGCATCGCGACCTCTCCGTTATCAACCTGCAAGCTCTTGCTCAGGCTTTGCATAAGCCCTGCCATCCATGCGACGTCTTCAGCGACCAACCGGTGCTTTGGAGTCAGCTCAAGATGAGAAGATGCACCCCCGGGCCCCTCAGTTCCACCAGCAGGCTTAGGCCGAGAGATGGATTCACCATCGCCCAGGTTATTTGTCCGCTGCAACGTCGGCTTAGCAGGGTAACCCTCCACGCTGCCCTGCGGTGTTCCTGCTCGTCGCCTGAGGGACTGGCTAGGCGAGTCCTCAGGAGACAGCGCGGTCGGTGTAAAGCCAGCTGCACGGCCACCGCCACTCGATGGTGACGACGAACATAGCTCCACCCCCCGCGGACCGTTCATGAGATCATGCAGCTGGACCAAGCTGCCATACAGGGCATCCGTTTGGTTGCGAAGCTCCTGAGCGTCGCCAGAGCTTAGCTGACCCGATGACGCAAGCGCCGCCAAGGCGTTGCTCACAGCCTGCATTTGCGCGGCAGGCCCCGTGCGGTGGCCTTGCCGGGCAAAGAAAGGTTAGGCACGCAGGTAATTGCGTTGTGGTTGGATAGACAAAATTAGAAAGGAACGCGGATAGAAAATTATATATTACATATGAAAAGATGAAAACAGTTTCCCCGCCGGCGGCGTTTCCTTCACAAATACCCATCCCGTCAAAGCCTGCTGTCCAGTGCTTACGAGGAGTGAAGGTCTCGCCAAGGAGAACAGAGTCTTCATCACCCTGAGCTGCTGCTGCACCGGATGCACTTCCTGGCATCCGGGTTGTCCGCTCCGACTCCTTCAGGCTCAACGGAGCCTCACCACGCACGACCTGCTGGCTTTGCATCTTTGTGCCAACAGAAGATCCTTGCTGTTGCCTCTCTCGGTCTTGCCGAGCCCGAAGTTTCTGCAAGCCAGTGGCCCCAGAATCCGCACCATTCTCAGTTGCCCAAGCATGCCTATCTCCCCAGGCCTTTACGGTACCCGCCGGTGCCCCCGGCTCAATCATGAATGGCCGTTCATCTGTGCTGGTTGCGACCTCCAGCCCCTCGTGGGGTTCGCCTCCACCGAGACGAGCAAGGTAGTCCAGGTCGCTCTGGCGCAGTCCGTCTCCAAGGCTTGACATAGTGGGATCTACCCTGCCAGGGCCCTGGACGCCACGGCCGTCAGGCTCCTCGGACCCCACCAGCGCGAGGGACGCTAACATCTCCGCCGGGGGTACCTGCCGCTGTTCACCTGGGTCTATGAGCCTTCCAGCCTGGGACGACTGACGGTTCAGGACCGGCTCTTGAAGCATCAGTTGCTGCTGCTGGCTGCGTGCCAACTCTTGCTGCGAGGGGATAGGCGACGGGCAAGACACGATCAACGCGTTAAACAGACAACGCGTTAAACATACCGACCAATATGATTTTCCATCACAGCAGAGTTCGCCATACTTTCACAGCTCATTGAGTTCCTCACCTGGATCTTTAGTTGCACCAATTCGTTCAGCGCGTTGACTGAGTCCCTCAGCAGAGCGATATCTGGCGCAACACCACCCGCACCGCTGTCAGATTCACGAGCCAAGAAACCATCCTCGTTGTTCGACTCTGGTTCCAGCCGTTGTGCCGAGTGTTGGTGCTCGTCCTCCGTGCTGTCATACTCTTCAAAATCGTCGTCGGTGTAAGCATCATCCTCTTCCTCCTCATCGCGCCCTTTGGATGTAAGCCTCCCGCATTGTGGCGCCTGCGGAATGCCACGCCCTGATGCGCGCTGCGCCGGAGCCAACGGTGGCCGCCTAGAGCTGCTGTTTGTGACGCTAGTTGTTGGCAGAACCCCCTGTGACACGCCGGCTGCTGCGGCGAGTGACTGCATGAGCGACGCATCGCGGCTGCCCACACCAGCAGCGCCTCCGCCTGAGACACTGTCACTCAGCCGCTTGGCTACCATGCGGTCATGATGGGAATGGTAGCTGCTGGACGCCGCTACAGAAACGCCGCCAATGGACCCAGCCCCAGAGGGTGAGGCGTCAGGACCAGAACCAAGTCGATCCTTACTATGGCTTTGCTGGTTCTGCACTATGCGGCTAGCTGCCTCCCGTGCGCCGAGAGCTTGCGGATTTAGCGCCTCTATGGCGGCGACCACAGACTGCTCCAACAAGTGGCCTGACGCCCCGGGAGGCGGCTCCAAGGCTTCGCCCCCTGCCAACGCACCTGCAGCGCTGCCATATCGACTCGACGTTGGCCGCGCCATTGGACCCTTGGTTGCGGCGGCCACCGGGGAGGGTGACGGTAGCAGGATCACACGCTCTTCTGCGCAGACAAATTGCTCAATAGTCAGGACTGTGCAACGCGGTGATATGGGCTGTGGCCACGCCCCTGCCGGCTCAGCTCAATAAAAGAGGCATACGATCCTCACCTGTAGTCTGAATACGGGCGCCAGGCCGCCGCTGGAGTGGCATACCCGTGCCGATTCCAGAGACAGGGATGTCGATGTGTGTGGGCGCAGGAATTCGCTTCCCCTTGGTGGGAGTGCCCGTATGGGCATGGGTCGGACCGGCGCGGGTGCTTCCGGTAGTTGATTTCGATGAGCTTCGCTCTGTCCAAACAAGTGAAATGGATCACGTGCAGGCACTCGCCATGTTCTTAATAATTACGTATAATGCATCGGGGGATATTGCTTAGGGCAAGATAACGACGTGCTCCACGGCATAGGCAACATGGGAAGATTGAGAACACATGTATTAAGTTCAACTCAAGCGATGAATTATTAGTGGCGATGGCGACAGCGGCGGGCCTTGCGGCAACACTGAAAAGTTTACGGATCCTACGAGGTGGCTTTCAAATGGCCTGAAACAGACGAATTGTCTCGGTGGAGGTCGTCAACCGTATCGATATGAATATGATGGAATGAAGACGTGTATACAACGGCAGGACATCGTACCGTAGGGGGGGTTTGATGTGCCGCGCCTGGCACCTACATCTCCAATGCATCGTTCCTCATGCTTTGCAGGAGAGTTGGCCGTCTGAGCGCTCCAGTCGTCATTCCACGCTGGGCGACGACCACCTCGGCCTGATTGAGGCGTTTTTTGAGTGGTTGCTCCTTTCGATGCAGCTCGTGCAGCGGCGGCACGCCGCATTAGTGGCGTGCCTAAAATCTCCTGTACCCGGTTGTAAATGAGACCTGAAAGGAGTCGAATATCAAGCAGCATTAATCGAGCATTTTACTACGGCGTGATGTACAGCTATAGCATGTGGTTCTTCTTAAACGTGCATCTACTGGCAACATAGGGCAAAGGTGGCCCCCCAAAACATGACTTACTGTCAAGCTCCTGGACGTCCATGGCTGCCGCTCCCGCAGGGGTCCCCTGGCCCCCCGTCGATCGCTTTTGCATTACCTTGGCGGCATTGTTTTCCGCTGAGTAAGGTGAGGGCTTCTTTGGTCCAGAGGGTTTCGATCCGCCTGTAAACCCCGCACCGCAAATGAGCATTACGTGCCATGAGTTTGCGAGTAATGGCAACAGTATTATCTCAACACACCACGGGCCTCAGGCGGCAGCGTGGACTTGGCCCGCTGTATCATCTTCTCCATCCTTGCACGCCGCTGCTCCTCTTCCCTGGTTAGGTAAGCGAAATTCTTAGGTTTCACCTCGAGACCCTTATACCGCCAGAGCATTATGGATTTGTACACATTTATATACCATTTGTTCACGGCGGGGTTCACATGGTAAGAGGTTTTCTTCATTCTCCTTCCGGCTTCTGCCTGACCAACGCAAAGACAATTGACACGCTAAAAGCTCATTGTGTGCTTGCTGAATGGACAATAATAGATATTGTAAACCTCGCTACGTTAGTTTGCAGATTTGGAGGCTAGCAAACACTCAAACTTTTGCGTTTCTACTTCTTTACAAGAAGCGTTCGTACGACATTTTGGAATGTCATTGGAGTGACTGTTGAAGCTCACGTCCAAGTCTAACGTACAATGTTTCAATAACTCTCGCTTTGCACTGCCTGGTCTGTACACATTTGAAAATTCGCATCCCCGTTGACATCGGATCTGTTAGTGTTCATCCTCGTCTGTGGCACAATGGATACAACGCTTCCTTCAACGTCTACGCCTGTATCAATGGGCACCTCAATTATTGCTGTCACTTTCGACGGCGGAGTAATACTTGGCGCTGACAGCCGGACGACGACAGGGAATTATATTGCAAACCGCGTGACTGACAAGATTACACCTCTTTGCGACAATGTTTACACACTGCGATCGGGATCAGCGTCAGATACACAGGCGATCGCTGGATACGTGCAGCACTTCATCGCACAACACCAGGCCGAGGAGGTATGTTTGGATACGGCTCCGGGCCCTCCATCACGTACATACATGAAAACGTCGCTCCGCCTGAATACGCGTTCTCCTCGACCGAGCGAAAGCTGTGAAAGTCTAAGCACATGGTGAAGACATGTTAAAATGTTGCACCTTCGTCGTGACGATGTCGGAATGGGAATCCCATGGTACAATTCGCCTTGTGACCTCCACATGATAGGGCGATCAGATAACCGTCAAGACTGCTGCCAACCTGGTCAAAATGATGGCATACAACAATAAGGACTTCCTGCAGGCGGGGCTCATTGTTGCAGGGTTTGACAAGCACGGGGGCGGTCAGGTGCGCTTGGGTCTTCATGGGATTGGGCATTTCTGGGCGAAGGGCCATTATCTGTCAGAGTGTCACCATTTATTATTTCCGATTTATCCTTGGTTGGCCCGTACTCTCCAATTGGTCCTTCTGGACTCATCCTTACGCAAACCGTTGCAGGAGGCATATTTACATGCGCCTTGTGTCGGCTTTTCATCCTAGATGTGACTTTTATGTATGGCCACTAACCAATTGGCGCACAGGTGCTTCTTAACTTGTGCTCATTATATTTTATCTGTATTCCCCAAGGTTAATCGGTTGGGAGACTTGAGTAACGGCCTGTTTGAAGTTAGTAACATGCACGTCATGTTCATCGGCTTCATTTGTGATCTTTACTTCTTGACTTGTAACCGTATACGTGCAGGTCTATTCAATATCCCTGGGCGGTACAATGACGGCCACACCATTTGCAATGAGCGGCTCTGGCTCTACCTACATCCATGGCTTCTGCGATAAGTACTGGCGCGAGAAGATGAGCGAGCAGGATGCCATGGAATTTGTCACACGAGCTTTGCGATATGCTATGACATGGGACGCCAGCTCCGGGGGCTGCATTCGAACCGTCACCATCACGGCCGCTGGTGCTAAGCGGCAGTTCATCCAGGGCAGCCAGATACCGCCCACATACGGCGAGCTTTCACGCGAGCAAGTTGTCGCGTAGATCTTTAGCACGTGTTTGAATTATGCCCAAGTCAGAGGCAGGATGGTGTTGGTGAAGAATGTTTGCTTACAAATGGTTCACAACAGCTATCGACTAGGGATGTGCGGGACGCCAACATAAATTTGCAACTGGGCATGCCCGTTTGCGATAGTTTCAAAATTAACCGAAACCCCCTACTTGCCGTACAGTATGCATGGGGGAGCGTCTGCTGTCGTTTACTTGAGTTGGCGTTTAAGCACTTAGCGGCGCAGCCGTCATCGGCATTATTCAGAAATAGCCATTTAGAGAAAACCAGAGCTACGAGAATACAAGGACTATATAATCAGCACCATCACACAAGGCCCTCGCACCGACACACCCACTATTTTCTTGTGAACATGCAAACTACAACAAGCAAAACTCAAAGCACGCAATAAACATTGTGTCCGCCGATTACGAGTTGAGGAGGATTTCATCCATGCGCATATGTGGCACCATTCTTCAACGCCAAGAACGTCGTCCCCGAACCATTACTGCTGGGCGCCTGGTTGCGCCTCGGGTTTGGTTGCGCCGTCACCTTCGAGCAATCCAGCTTGTGAAATTGGCTTCGAGTTGGGCTGCGGGTTGTGCCTTAAGATGTAGTACGCCAAGAACTCCACGGGGTTATCTGGCCTCTCCTTGCATAAGGCTTGCATACCTTGCATTAACACGGGCACCACCGTCGCCTCCTGCGTGCCATTCCCATAACATCAACGCCTCGATCGCGTAGCGGCGATATCAGAAAATATCCTGGCGCTCATGCTGCTAGGAAGCAAAAGCCGGGTGTAGCCCGAAACATATACGAATCCCCAAGCCTCACCAAATACTGCCTTATGGGTGCCGCAGCGAGGTTGATTTTCTTATGAACACCAACAGCTGCTTTTTCTGCTGCCTTCACCTGTGGGAAAGGCACAACTTTTAAACTGGATGGTTCCTTGCAGTCTTCCCATCCAGCAACCTGCTCACCGCCTCCGGAGTTGTTGCTGCTACCGCAGGTAAGGAAGTGGCTGGCTGCGTTCCAGTGTCCATAGCAACCTCTGCGACAATTCCCGTGCTCAACGTCAAAACTAGTTCACGCCTACTCTGCTGGGACATAAAACATACCATCACCCATGATCCCTAGCGAGTATCTAAAAGGGACGTCTCGTTGTGCAAAATTAGACAGTTGACACTTCGAATGCAAATTTTTGAGGCCGAGTTCTCTTTTAAATTACAGCAAGGAATAGGCGTGCGTATTGCATACGTAGTGGGAGGAAAAGCCTCAACAATTACTACGGTTCACAAGATGTTTGCAGTACGGCATTAAAGTTTTCCGTTGCTAGGATGGCGAGACAATCCTTATTTTCCGCTGGTAGGGCCAATTTTATTTGCGAAAACGTGTCGTCTTCCTTAGAAAGATTCAGTCAGCTGCAGCGTCTGCCGCCTCAAGGTGGTTGTTGCGGATCAGGGCGGCTCGTGCATTCACTTACCGCTCATCCTTCGGAACCATGTCCGAGTTAGGGGTAGAAGGGCTGTCCCTCGAGGCAAGTGGTGGCAACATGGATCACTTTATGTCGGCGGCAGGGTGATATGCGCTCGCTGAAAGATCGGTTTTCTTTTATTATCGTCAATTTGGGTGCTATATCGGTGCTCTGAACCTCTGCAAATCGTCGGTTGGCCTGGCAGGACTCACAGTCCAGCATGGTATCCGCGACGTCCGCTGAGGCGAAGAAAGCTGCCAAAGAGGCTGCAAAGGCCGCAAAGGAGGCAGCGAAGGCGGAGCGCGTGAGTGAGAAGGGGGAAGCCGCGGGTGACAGTGGTCCGTTGGCAGAAGGGAAAGTTTTTGTGTAGTATGCAGTGGACGCGTCCTGCACGGTATTGTTTTTGCGGTGCATGTGCCCTGGACATAGGAGTAGGGTGGCAACTTGGTACATATCAGTGCCACTCTCAGGACCAATATCCCCATCCTGGGCCATTACGGGTCTGCAGGCGCAGCAACGGGGTGTTAAGGCAGCTGTTATGACGCAACCAGATCCTGAGGACCCGCTTCGGGAGCAATATGGTGATTACGCTATGGTTCAGAGTAAGACTCAAAGTGGCCGTGCGTGGCACAAAGTGGAAAGCCTCGGCAAGGATCTTAGTGAGCAGAAGGTGAGGAACCGCGAGGTGTATCGGAGCCTGCATGGTTACGGATCAACACTGCTTCCTTCATGACTAAGTTGACAGGGTCTACGTCTGTCTGGATTTCTCAGTGGCTTCCAACACAGGCCCTTTGGTTCCTGCAGGTGCTGGTTCGTGCACGGATCCACACAACCCGGGGGAAAGGCAAGTCGGCATTCCTGGTCCTGCGGCAACGCACTGCCACTGTGCAGGTGGGTGAAGGTCGCTGATCATAACTGACACAGCCAGTCAATAAGCCTGGACTTCGCATGGAGATGGTGGCAAAGGACTTTGAGTAGAACTTGTCCTAGGGCTGACTTCCCTCATTTTAAGTTGGTCCCGGGTCTGTATTCGGGCCTGATTTTCGGGCCTGAGGTTATTTCGAGACGGCTACTGATCGGATCGGGCAGCTGTCCCACGCATATAAGCGTCGGGAAGAGGCTCTTCACTTCCATTCAGCTGCTGCTGATTACCGTACATTCTTGTGCGTATTCTAGCTTGGGTCAGCTACCAGACTGCAAGCGCGCCGTTAATTTTGCCACCACTGTACGCCTATGTACGTCCCTCGTTCCACGTAGCATTGCGATTGCATTTTACACATGCAGGCTGTGCTGTTTGCGGATGACCAGATTGTTAGTAAGGGTATGGTCAAGTACGCGACACAGATCCCCAAGGAGTCTATCGTAGACGTTGAAGGTGTCATCACGGTGCCGCAGCAACCTATTGAGGCCTGCTCGCAAAGAGATGTGAGGAAGATTTTGGTTTTTGGGTGGGTTAATTGGCGTATAATGCTAATAAGCTTGATCTACGGGGACAAAGCTGATCTTGTCGATGTTGGAATAAGCATCTGGGAGATGCCCCTGGTCTGCGTCACTGCAAACGTGCACCTAACATCAATCGGGGTTCAGGGGTGGATGGATCTTTTTCTCATGGTGTCTGTTTGTTGGTTTTCAAGTTGCCGCTCCCCTCTCGCGCGCACAGGTCGAGCTCCAGGTCACGGCGATCCACGCGGTCAGCCGTGCAGCGGCATTGCCGTTTGAGCTGGTGGACGCCTCGCGATCCGAGGTGCGCGCCGGAGGATATTCGGATGGGGCGTTCTCTTTCGCTGTTTGTATACCTGACGAGACCTCATGTTCAATACCTTCGCATGCATGCTGTTGTGGCATGTCACACTGCCTTGTGGCCAATATTGCGGCAGCGAGTGGACAGTCCACCTGCCTTGTAGGAGGAGGTCAGGGCCGCTGCAGAGCGCGGGGAGATCCTGCCTACGGTGGGTCAGGACCTGCGCTTGGACAACCGCTTCCTCGACCTCCGCACGCCCGCCAACCAGGCCATATTCCGAGTGCAAAGCGCCGTGTGCCAGGTTCGGATGGAGAAGGATGCAGCGGTGCAACAGGCTCGCAGCCGGAGAGTCTGGGTTGTATTATACCTCAATTACCGGTGATGTCCTGGGGCGACGTATGAATGTATTGTGAAGGGATCACCCGATGTGGATTGGTGCATCGACTGGCGGCGCTACTGCAAAAGCCATCAGATGCTATACTTTCTAGTCGCAGTTGCGTCCTTACATGCAAAGATTTTCACTACTACTAAACAATGCAAGGCGCACGAGGGCGCAGGCTTGGCTCATCCTTGTATCGATTGACACATTGGGTAAGCGGCCGTACGCCTTGTAACATGTGAACCGGCTTGCCTTTGCCCGTGAACCGCAGCTGTTTAAGAACACGCTGCTGGCAGAAGGCTTCCAGGAGATTCACACGCCTAAGCTGATTGCGGGCGCATCTGAAGGTGGTGCAGCTGTGTTCCGGCTGGACTACATGGGTACGCCAGCATGTCTGGCGCAGTCGCCACAGCTGTATAAGCAGATGGCCATTTGCGCTGACTTTGACCGGGTCTTTGAAGTTGGCCCAGTTTTCAGGTAGGTGTGATCCGTTGTGTGACCAGTCCTGGGCGTTGATTGGTTCCTTACATGGCCTTTCGGCTATGCTAGGTCCGCAGGCGTTTACTTTGCGCCCGCCAGTACATTGGATTACTGCTGGTTACTCAGCTGCGCTTCAATGCAGGGCCGAGTTGAGCTTTACGCACCGCCACCTGTGCGAATTCATGGGGCTAGATTTCGAGATGGCCATCCATGAACATTACTTTGAGGTCCTGGACGTAATTGAAAAGGTCTTCGGCGCTATCTTCGATGGCTTGTCTACCAAATACGGTCAGTTGAGGGTTGCACGGCCTTGCAAGACGTAAGTGCAGCTAGAATATGGCTGGGGAAGACTGTGTAGCTGTTCGGCTTCCTGTGCGGATGCAAACATTATGGTTATTCTTATAGGATAGTCTGGGGTTTGTCAGAATTCTGGATCCAATGTGCACGCTTCTAATGGACGTGCTGCGATAAACATCATGATAAACATCATGAGCGGCTGAATGCAGGCCTCATTGACTGTTTTTTGATGCCACATATTGTGCTGTAATTCATGATACCGCCCTCCTGGCCCACATGCCACCGCCATGCAGCCAAGGAACTAGAGTTTATCGCGCAGCAGTACCCGTTTCAGGTGCCCACATTCAAGCCGGTCCGGCTGACGTTCCCGGAGGGCATTGCGCTCCTTCAAGAGGGCGGCTACCCTGATGTGGATCCTTTTGGTGATTTAAACACTGAACTGGAGCGCTCCCTGGGACGTATTGTAAAGGAGAAGTACGGTACTGACTTCTTCATCCTGCACAGGTTCGTCGGATGAGAGGCTATGTTGGTGGCTCTTCAATGTTGCTGGGTCCAGTGATGAGTCTTTCCCATCTGCTCTCCAGGTATCCGTCTGCGGTGCGGCCGTTCTACACCATGCCTTGCGCGGATGACCCCGCGTACTCAAACTCTTATGATGTTTTTATCCGGGGAGAGGAGATCATCAGCGGCGCGCAACGCATCCACGACCCAGATTTGCTTGTCGGTAAGTTATTACACAGGCAGCATTCATGGTGCAGGCTGGATTAAGGTTATCCGAGCTGCAAGCCTTGCATGAAAGCCATGTGTCTGAAATCTTGGCTCCTGTGATTCAACTTTCAACCTTTCACGCACAAAACGGCAGATGTTAGGAGAATAATAGCTATGATGGTTGTGGGTGTCAATGTGGTCATGTTCCTCTATGATGGGATCTTCTGTGTTGCAGAACGTGCAACAGCCTGTGGGATCCCCTTGGATACCATCCAATCATACATCGACAGCTTCAAGCTTGGAGCGCCACCGCATGGTGGTGCGGGTGTCGGCCTGGAGCGTGTCGTCATGCTTTACTGCGGCCTTAACAACATCCGGAAGACATCCATGTTCCCACGTGACCCCAAGCGTCTAACCCCTTAAACTTCTAAGCCCTGGGGCATGCCCATGGTGTCAAGATTGCGTCGTGAATGCAGTGCCTGGGGGATTGTGCAGGTTTGAATAAAGCTTTTGAGAATGGCTGGCTTAATAGCATGGCATTGTTCATGTCCCTCATGCTCCCATACACTCATTAGGCTTCGCGACGTGCGGAACCTGAAATTGGATATGCAATGGACAGGTTTATGCTTGGTCGCCGCATGCACATCATCTGCCCTCAGATTTGAATTGAGTTGGCGGATGAGACGCATCTGTTCCTCATTTAGCGTGTTGGGTTTTGCCAAGATCGTCCCATTTTGTGATATGGTCGCCCTGCCTTGATTCTCGGCATCTGCTCCTGTACCATGGACGGCAGCTAAAGAAGACCAATATCAAAACTACTAGAATTACGCTATTGTTTTGTGAAGACGACGCAAGCAATAGAGGTTGGACCCAGTAGCAAACATGCTGGCCTGTTCGGCATTAACTCGGAATTTTTAACAACGAGGTTATAACCCATCTGCAAAACTGACGCCGACTTAAGTTCTCTATCCTGCAAGACAGCGTTTGCGGCCTTACCTGCATTCTCTAGGGGCTAGGTAGGGCGCTGCGCTGCGAGTCTGTTATGGGCAGCAGTGACCTGCAACTTCGTACACTGCGCACACATAGCTAGTAGTGTCAGTGAGTAAGGAATTCTTGTCGCCAAGTAAGCAGTGATTCAGTACAAGGCACTGACATACAAATGGTAATCCTTGCAGAAATACTTGTTCAATAAAGCTAGTTTGGTAAGGCATTTTGCATTAGGCAAGCATACCTAACTGCGCCTCACAACCTTAGGCAGGATTTTGCTTAACCAGGGACTCAGGGGTCAATTTGTAACGTCATATATTGATGCTGATGTTTGCTGGCATAGACCTTACGAGCCGTGCGGGAGGCGCCTGTGCACACGATGGTCTGCAAGTTTGGCTGTGGAAAATTGCTTTCTCATAAAACAACACCTGGTCACCTGTGGGACCATCATAATAATGAGGGGATGGGGTCGTCCATGGAAATGCGGAAGGCCCTAGCGGAAAAAAGAGTGAACAATCCGGAAAGGTAATGAGGGATCCTCCACATATCCTTAGGAATGTCCCCTACCTACCCCCATGCCTCCAGATACATTTGCTGTCCTCAAGATATCGATGACATTTTGTTCTGAACTTGATAACTTCTTGCACCCAGCCTCCAAAAAAGCAATGTCTGTTCAAACAAAGGCTGCAAAGGCTACATCGGACGTGGTGTGACCAAGAATGCTCCATCCAGTGCATCTGCCTGTACCGCGTTTGGATGCCAAAGCCGCCTTGACCTAGTGCTTGACTCCGCAAGCAATGCTAACAAGCACCACATCAAAAACAAATCACTAGAGGCAGTTAACCTTCTCCCTGACGTTCCCCTTCTCCTGACGTTCTATGTTACGACTCAAGATGCGGGTCATAGCATATCGTGTCCAAGCATCCATCCCTGCAATCCGAACACCTCAGGCCGCGTTTCCATTTCCACCAACTTGTTCACACGATGATTCCTCCACTGTCAGTGTATATAATATTTTCAGAGGGCATAACAAGCCGATATATCCGAGATAGCTTCGCCACCGCAGACGGCAGCTCAGTCAAAAATGGCACTGTTTCGCATTCATCATTGCGACATGCGGGGGAAAAGACGCGCAGCCACACACGGGTCAAATTACTCCCGGTGGCGTAAATGCAATTAGGCTGGGTCGGGTGCACAGGTGTAAATAGTCCCCGTCAACCCACGAGCATCAGACGCATGCACATTAGAAGGCCCGATCGAAAAGATTGCGCCTTGAACACCATGTTCCGTATGAACGGCAATGAACGAATCATACTGCATTGATGGCGACGTAAGCACCACCATGACACTCCGTCGATATACAGACGGCAGTTGCGGTACTTGCGAGCACAGTGATGTCTCCCGATAGTCACATGCCGTAGTTGTCTAAATAAGTGGAAAGGAATCGCATACGCTGCGACACGCAGCCGATGCACTAACCAGAACGCTCCGCTTTCAAGCTAAGCTCTCGCTGCAGTGCACGCAACAATTCTGCACCACTGTCAACCGACTGCACCTTGGTTACGGTGTCCGCATCGGCGCTAGCCGACCCTTTTTGAAGCTTCCGGAGGAGAGCCTCCCCAGAGATTGACGTCGGGGAGGTGACCATCGAAGCTGAAATTCCGGAGTTGCAGTTATCCTTTGCAGCCGAAGCGTGCAAGGACCGTAGCAATGTCTGACCAGCTTGGGCACAGTCCAAGGAATGCCGCGCACTTGGCAACTGGGCAGGCGCCATGGAAGCTTGAGCGCTCGGTACCACGCTTTGGCTGCCTGGTGCTGAGGGCTCGGGCAACCCTGACGCAAGAACCGGCCGGCCACGTCCACGGAAGCCACGGCCAAATGCATCTGGCAATCGTGCGCTCCTACCATGCGCTGATCCTGCGGCCGCGGACCGTCCCTCGGTCAGGCTGCGAGTCGATCCTGGAGCTGCTTCCTCCGCGTCGTCTATGCTCTGCATGGGATCAACATCAATTGGATGGGACTTCGGAGCAGGAACTGCCATGGTACCAGTCCCGTTGGCGGCGCCAGAAGCAACCTCTTTGCTCCGCAACTGGGCAGCCGAGGCCGCACCTTCTGCCAGGTTTGCGGCATCACTAACGCTCTTGCCCCGACCCTGCGGAAGTGGTGCCTGGGCTTGCCGCCCTCCACCGTTGCACGGAATCTGCATGGCCGGCTGGTGCCGCTGCTCAGATGGATAGGCCGGT
Organism: Volvox reticuliferus; assembly: GCA_019650235.1. Taxonomy (NCBI): domain Eukaryota; kingdom Viridiplantae; phylum Chlorophyta; class Chlorophyceae; order Chlamydomonadales; family Volvocaceae; genus Volvox; species Volvox reticuliferus. The sequence continues at coordinate 814,656 of BNCP01000043.1, forward strand.
TGTGCGGGCCCAAGCGGTTGCAAGGATGCCTGCGGCGGCGGCGGCGGCACTGCATAAGGCAAGAAGTGCCCATCCCCAATCGTCCCCACCATGGGACCAGCAGGGGGAGGCATCATCACGCCGGGCGAGAAAGGTCCGGCCACTGGCATGCCCCCTACCAGCAGATTGGGCACATGTGGCGGAAAGAACGTCGGCTGTTGGTGTGGCAGCGACGAACCAGTAATATACGGCGCCCGAGGTTGAATTGCAGCCGAAGGTTGTGGCATAGGTACCGCACCACCTTGAAGGGGCATTTGCAGGTACGGCATTGGAGTGAACGGCGCCTGCATCTGTTGTTTCTCTGTTGCCTTATGCGACGTCGTATCCTGCGAAACTGGCAGCAGCGGCTGAGCAGACGGCTGTACTCCCTGTGATACCGAAGCAGGCAAACCCACACGCGCATTGGGCACAAGCATTTGTAGCTGCGCGAACCATCCAGCTGGCACTGGCGCGATAGCCGGCGCGGAAGCGCCTGCTGCACGCGGCGCTGCCTCAACCTGGCTCTCAGATGTCGCCGTTTGGCAACGGCTCTGGCTACCCGCTGTGAGCATCTGCAGCAGGACTTTTCCCCCATCGCTTCTGGTGGATGTCTCATCCTGCGGCTGCTGTTGCGCGCTGGGCTTCGCGGCGTTGGTGTTGCGCATAGCCGCTCCTAACAGAGTGCTGGATGGAATGGGTGGGGGCCCGGGCACGGGGACAGCCACCGATGCTGGCACACAGGGTGATGCACCAGTGCCAGACACCACAGGCTGCTGTATTGCCCTTTGAACCGCTCGGGCAGCAGCATCGAGTGCTAGCTTCGGTGTGGTTGCGCCCTGCCCGATTCGATCTCCGGCAGCCTTGTCGGATCCCCCTACGGCTGTTGCTGATGCGGCCTGCTTGCTAGCATTATGACGAGGCATTTGGTGCTTCGCGAGGTGCATCTCGACCGGCTTGTTCACGCACAGCAGCAAGTCCAAGGGCACGTATGCGCCGCATTTGCCATTGACACGGCCATTGAGGTTGCTACCCCCTCCAAATTCTTCATCGAATAAGACTTCACACGCCTCCTCGTATACCCCTGCGGAACGAAGGAGTGTTGGAATTGGAAGGAAACAAGGAAACGTGCGTTGTGGCCTCATGGTCACATGCCAGTTGACATAACGGATCCGGACAGCATGCATTGCAGCGCCGTTGCGATAGCTCACCTATGACGGTGCCGCGGAGGCCGTACGGGGGCGTGCCCTTCCCGCTGACGCACACGACTCTGTCGCCCAGGTAGAACGAGCCTCCCTGCACCACCAGTTTCACCTGCGATGAGGAAGCACATGCAAGTACATGCAACGCGGATTTTTCCCGTCGTGTGCGTCAGATATGAAAGCAATCAGCACCGGGGTGTTACATACTACAAGTTGTCTTGTAACATTGGGCGAATAACAATAGCTCGTTTGCATCAGGTTTTTAGGGCGAACAGCATACCTGGTCTGCACCCGGCGTGTACGGTGGAAGTAGCAGTAGCGGCGGCACATTCTCGTACTCGGCAGGCGGTGGCGGCCTCTCGGGGCATGGCGTAACGATAGCTTGCAGCGCCTTTACACCTTCATCCGAGAGCACCTGGGTGCCCACCTTGACCAGCGGCCGCTTTGCCAGCGGGGTGGACTTGATCCAGTCTATGACTTCCCGCACCTTTTCCTTGCGGTCCGCTGGTGTCAAGCCCGGGAGCATCTGGTCCAGCCTCAGGTCACCTGTAAAGACGACCAGTCCAAAGCAGCGGAGACAAATCGTACCGGTCTGTACATCACCAGATTGTTTACGAGCAAAGCTATGCCCGCAGTGCGCTGACCCTTACAAGGATGGCAGCACCCTGTTACAAAGGGGACACCTAAGAAGATCATTGCGGCGCTGCAGGACGTTGCAAGGACATGACAGTGATTGCGCACATCCATACGGCAGCAAGTTATGATAGAGAGAGAGAGAGAGAGATAGGTAGGTAGGTAGATCGCTTAGACATTATACCACACTTCTATAGCACCACTTCTATCACATCTTCATCTTCGCGCCTACCTGCGCTTTCTCCCTCCGACTTCAGCAACGTCACCCAGAGCCAGGGGAATTTGCTCCTGTATTCCTGTATAATATTGACGACTGCCGCTGAGTAGCTCCAGCCGTTGCCGTCCAAGGTCGGCTGGCTGAAACCCGGCACGCACACATCTTTAGATGGCGTCTTAATGGCCAGACCAATGTCGTATCGATCGTCGCCTGAAAATTATGGAGTATAATTAGGTGGGCACACATGAAGCAAGCCGGGAAACTACAATGGTACAGGAAGGTACCATGCAAACTTTGTACGCTTTTAAATTACGTGGTGCAGGTCAACATGTGTAAGCCATGCCCACCCATCCACGCATTGGTACTTACCATCTCGAGTCCACATATTTCCAGTAATGCGTCCAAGCAATCGAGGCGTTATGCCTACTCTACTCGAGACTTCGCCGCTGGTATAGTATTTTACGGCAAAGCGCTCTACAACCCGCTTGGCAGAGCGCAGAGCTTCGACACCCGCCTACACGAGCGCCATTATACGCCATAATGAGCCATCATTTATAGACGATTCAGTATCGAATTATTTATAATTATTTCGAATTATGGGGATTTCTTTATCGTTAACTACAGGAGTGCCATGGCAATGTTCATGTTCTACAAGTATAACCGTCTATACAATCGAAAGCATGGTGTCTGATGTTTTCTTACCAATTTCACAACAGCCCATTAGCAAAACTACAAAGGCAATGGGTGGCAGCAATCCATGGGATCCCCTAGGCGGCAAGCTATAGACATGAGCCACAATACAGAGCAGAACTGCTTCCGCAACACGGTTTCGCTACTGACCTGATTCGTGGCCGGCTGAACCAGCACACGGTAGTGGCCGTTGGCGGCAGCAGCTCCTAATTTTGAAGGGGGTTTGCCCTGCTTGGATAATCCCTTCCCTAGGTCCGGACGCACGGTCGCCATGCAGCCGTAGTGGTGCTTTCCAAGGAACACCACCTATGCACAGAACCACAGCAGCCATCGTAATGTCAACTAGTTACGTATACGGGCTGCCGCATATCCCCATCCACCGGGCACAACTTGACTCGCAAATGGCACATGAAAAAGGCAGTTGTTGAAAGCTAACTAACCTGCATGCCATCGTACAGGGTCGGATAGCCTGGCACGTCGTCGGCCACTGTTTGCCCGTGTCCATACTGCTGCGGTCTTTGGCGAATTACAGCCTGCAGCAAAGAGGCGCTCCTGGGTTTGAATACACATACAGTTGACATTTTACGTTTAACAAACAAGACTGATTACTCTTGCCTGCAACGGGACTTGAACCTCGTCCTTGGAGTACGTCTTCTCAATCGTGCCATCGCCGTGGCGGATATAGCCCAGGCAAACCTTGACACCGATCTGCAGCACGAAGCGGCATCGCTCCAGGTTGCTGCACAGCCGATATATGAACAGGCACTTTAAAACGAACTGTATATTGCAGTGGATCGTGTGAATCGAGAAAGAATATCCACAACCACTGCCAGGACCAAAACCGCTTACCACGAGGTCCACTTTTCCCACGTCCATTCCGCATCTCATTAGAAACGTGCTTGCCAAATGTGCAGCGTCCTTATCCCACCGTTGCGTCTCCTGCATCTGCCAGCACTGGACCTACACACAGGTTCAAAGAACATAAGAAATGCACCCCAGGTCCAGGCCCCAGGAGTCGATTGTCATATAGCACCAGCAGAGCGGGCCGGGACAGGGCATGATGCGTGGTGCAGTCCTCACTGCTCGGCAATTCCGCAGATGTAAGACATAATTGTCTTCGACAATGAAGTATGAGAATGCAACCTGCGCTACTCCCCGAGACACCTCTTGGCTCTATCCAGGGAATTCCATTTGCACACAGTCCTAGCTTCGGTATGGGCTGAAAACTGCATACCACTGTCGCAACTGCATCTGCCCTGTCGCTCTCACCTTGACAGCGCCCTTGCTGTCATAGGAAACCTGGCTGCTGCGGTCCGACACACGCACTACCCTCGCCTCCTGCAGGTAAGGCCAGTTGATATAGACCCGGGATCCCAGCAGGCCGGAAGTGGCCACCTGCTCTGCACTGAGCACCGCCCCGTTGAGGGCCTCACGCAGGTCCAATAACCCTAGCACCAGGCTCTCCTTGCGGCTGGGTGTGCCCAACACGTTTACGCCAACATTGCGCAATGAAGGTCGGACCTACAATTATCCAAAGAGGCAAAGTTAGCTCCAGCCCGGCCTCTTGCAAGTTCAGCGGACCAAACCCAACAAAAATGGACTGTGCCCATTTTATGCGTCCTCGTTAATTGGTTATAACGTTTCCAGGTATTCATTGCTGAAACTGCACCCAATAAAGAACATGAACAGCATTTTCATGACAAGCACGACTGCAACATGCTTCCTTGGCTCAGCATACCTGCAGCGACTTGAGCGTTGGCATACCCAAGAGGGTCTCAAGCCCAACACGCGTACCAGGCACCAGGGCCGGCACAAACCCCTTCTCGCATGCCGGTAGAGGCGGTGGCGGAGGCCGCTCCTGACAACGACTGTGGCAGACCTACGCCATGCATATAGCCGCGCAACGAGAAATGCATTAAGGGTTGCTCAGTAACGAGGTGGCATCGGCCCACGTGCATGAAAAAGCGATATGCCATGGATGCCGCATGACCATCTACCAGGCGGCGTTCTAAGCCATGCCGGTGTACTTTCTTAGCGAATTGGTTAGCTACTCAGTCACCCACCTTGAGGTCTCGGAAGTGCTTGGGCATCGTGGAAGTACAATACGCAGCTTCCGATGTGTTCCGGCTGAACTTGAAGACCTGCCAGTGTGCACAATACGGCCCAAGATGTGGATTCACAATAGCCAGGTAAGCAGCAAAAGCTGCACAGAGTCTCAGAACACGGGTGATACCACCTGACAGGGCTTGCTCACCTGAATCTGTCCGGCTGCGTTCCGCGCGAGCTCCTCGGCAGATAGCATTACCGACTTGATGGATCTAGACGCCGCCAGGAGGCGGACCTGCAAGCCCGTCATAAGCATCGATGCACAAATTCCGTAAGTAAGACACGCAAAGAAGGACACGGCCACCGTGGTGGTGCCATATGGCTTCAGCGGAGGGTCATTTCTGTGTTACCTGCCTGGTCTGCAGCACATCCCGAGCCCCAGAGGGATAATCTTTTGCAAGCACAGAACCGTAACGCGTCAAGCTGCCGAAAGTCCTCACCTCGTCAACGAACGGCACCAACACGACGCCCTCCCAGTCCGCACGCTTCCCCTCCATATCCACCTGCATCCGCAGATGCTAACGTTATTCCAGAGCTCCATAGGCTTTATTAGCAGTTACTGAAACATGCACTGGGCGTGCTGAGTTGTGCTATGCCACAGGGATTGAGTTTAAAGTTGTATGTTGCTAATAATATTAATCCATATATTGCTCCATGGATGCACTCTCCATTGTACTTCCCATTCTTCTGGAATGGCTTGACCACTCAGCATGCCTGAGAACGATTTACACTACCAGAAGTACCTGGAAAGACGTCGGATAGAAGTCAATGATGGGTGACTCCGGATCCATCATCAGCACGCGAAAAGGTGATGGCAGCAATTTGCTGCTCGCCGCCGGTAACACAGCAAGTAACTGCTCGAATGGCCGGAACGGACTGCCCTGGGCGAACGCAACCTGAAGGGCGGGGGATCGCATCGGTTAGTGTACATACGTAACATTGACGCGGAAAGGCTATTCGCAAGGCGCGTACGCCTGCCGCACTGGCGCACCTGCACGGCGTCCAAGTTGACCAGGTCCGATGCCATCGGTGCGTAGTGATAAGGATAGTACCAGTCCCACGATGCCACGCCCCGGTAGTAATACTCCAACACCCAATGCAGACCCGCCACATAGTGCTCCACTACAAGCCGCCGATCTTCAGGTTGATCGGCGTGGAGTTTCTCATTGTAGTAACGGTCCTGACAGGGATTACACAAACATGCCAGGCGTACGACAGAAAACAATCAGCAGCATAATATAATAATTTCATTATTAACATTTCTGCATTATGCTCAATGAGCTCAATGTCAAAGTGCCATTCAGTGAACGATGACACATTGAGTACATCTTCAGTCCACCAACACGACCTCAAAGGACGCACCTATCCGCGCACCTTCCACATCTGCAGCCCCTCGTCGCCAAGGCCCGCCATCACCAATTGCCGCGCCTCTCGGCTCATCATAGTGGGTCCCTGCGTTCCTGGTCCTGGCCCGGCCACAGCTTCTGGCTCAAGTGCATCGTTAGTGGGGTCTCGGCGCGCTCCATTCGGTTGCGACACCGCCAGCGAGTGCATACCAGCGTCAATTTCGTCAAGCTGCGAGCGTTGACCTCCTGCACGAGCGGCCCGCTTCGCTCGCTTGGATTCAAAATACTCCGCATCCTGTACGGCATGTGTGTCGTTTTGTAAGAAAAACATAGAGCAAACAAGCGCGATATACAACGGCACGAATCTGCCCAATATCAGCTTCATTTGCTACAAGCTTTACACAACGTGCGTGAAAACGAACGCGCACCAGGTTATGAGGGTCAACCAAGTCTTCAACCTTTACTACTATCCAGCTGCTTGGGCGGCTAGGCTTGCCAACCTAGTAAAGTGAAGACCGACGCCTGAAACGGAGCACTTAACTGTTCTGACTGAAACCCTAACTGGTGCTGTCTTCATCTAAACCTGCGCACCTTTGCGCGCTCCTCCAGAGTCTGAAGCTCCAGCTGGCCTATGCGATCCAGGAAGGCTTCTAACCTGCGCCGATCCAAGTCGCCCGCAAACGTCAGATACCCTCCCAGCGTGGGGAGAAGCTCCTTATACAGGTCCATCAGCTTATTTAGCGCGCCCTCTGCAATGTCAAGCGTAGGTAACGCTGCAAGGAGGGGAACAGCGAAATGCAACCAATAATAAATCCTTACTGCTTTCTCGTTCAGCAAGGCCGACCCTCATCATACTTGAAAATGCGAAAGAGGGAAGCTCCAAGGCTTTCTTACCCGGCAAAAAGTCGTTCCCAACCAGCATGCACAGCAGCACATAGTCGTCAACAATGCGCTCCAAGTCAAGCTTGAAGGGCAGCCTAATGTTGCCGAACTCCAACTCGAAGTATTCACGCAGCAACCTGAGCGCCATTTTAAACCATGTCAACAAGAATACGTGGCAGCAAGGACATGATGACGCACAGCAGCCAGCTTAATAAGTATAGCTGCCTCTGTGGCGTACCACACCACACCACGCACCCGATCTGGAAAAGAATGAAGTTTTCTGCGCATGGATTCTCCAAAACCTCGCGGGCTGGCTGGCCCCGATTATTGCCTGTGTAGGACACGACCTCACGAAGCAAGCAGAAGTGGGGCTCGTGCGAAACCAGAGATAGCATGATGAGGTCTGCATCCAGGCCGTACATGCAATGTCGTTGGTTGGGCTGGAAGTTCGGCTGCCGCTTTTCCCACCGTATATATTCCATGATCTTGTGCTCGCCCTCGCCAGGCACCTCGTGCCCTTGGAAGAGGGATAGGCAGCAAGGGTAGGGTACCGACGTATTATGCCATCGCATTCAAGCTTCAGAGCCGCACATGTCGCAACACAACACGTCTCAGCTGTAATACATACACCACAGTCGGCTGCCATACGTAGGAACGCCCCATGCAGACAATATTTCCTCCCATAGCCCGAAGCCCTATGTGCAGGCCACCACAGTTTGAAGCTGACACCGGATCTCGTGCAACTTACCGGAGAACACAACAGTTGGCTTCTGCCAGAGCGGATCTTCCGACATCTTTCGGCGGATAAAGAAACGCAAATGCTTTCCCAGCCGAGCCATGAACTCCGTCCCTGGCGTGATGCAGTTGGAGTCGAACGGATCCGCTGGAACTGCCTCCCCCTTGCGGCGCTGCTCTTCCTCGTTCTGCCCAATGGCAAATCGGGGAGGCAAAGGATATTCATTTCAAGCATGTAACCTAATCGCTTGGGGCTGGCTTAAGACTTAAGTTACCGGAGAGCATATAGTATCAGCCAGCAGAGTACACTCGTGCGCCGTCCGTGCTTCCATGGTGGAAATAAACTATCATATCCGTATGATGCACGTTTTCTCCGGTTATGCCCCCGTGCGCCTATACGTGGCCGGCCGCACGCGTAGCTTAGCGGTTATCTGAGCAGGAGAAACCCTGCCGCATCGTACAGTATACGAATGCAGTACCGCACCTTCAGACGTTCCATGGCAGACTTAAAACGCCGAGACCGTTGTTGATTCATTTTGGCACGTGGTGCCACACCTGAAACCGTATCAACGAGATGCCGTCAACTGTCGCGGTCTCGTGAGTCCGGCAGTCCTCCGTGTTCCGCAATACTCCCGTGAAAAGGGTTTGCAACAATTTCTAGGTTCACCTTGCTTTATATACAAAAACCCACCATCTATAGCCATGAAAAGTAACTTCTGTGGCCGCACAATCTGGACAAGCTTCTCCAGATAGTCGAACACTTTGAGCATCATATCCTCTTCAGTCACATCACCAATATCTTTTCGATTGGCATGCGTGCAATTGTGGATAATCCCGTTCATGTCGAGATACAAGTTGTCAATTTCGGGTGGCCCTTCAGTCACCGTAAGTTTCTGGTTTAAAAGCGGGTAACGTTCTGAAAGCCAGCGATAAAATTTCGGGATACCTGCGTCAGATATCGGCCTTGCCGTCAGAGTCCTTAACGCATAAAAGCTGGCACTGCTGCCAAGCTAGCATGTCGTGAGTGCGTCTTCAAAACCTTACGGGTAGACAAAGCTTTGTGAAACCAAAGATGGTAAAAGGCTTACCCATTTTTCTCGCCCAAATCTAGGATGCTGAGAGGTCAAACGTTATTGGTCACGTATTATACTTAAGAAGCTATCAAAACCTTAAGAGAAACGATTTGGGTGACAAGTTTGGAAAGCCTTGGCCTACTTTGTTGAGGCTAAAGAGTACACAACGTTCGGCCGGTTAAGGAATAAGCAGTGTTCGGCTACAAAAAAAGGTACCCTAAAACAAGCACTAGAGTTGCCAATGACTTAGTAGTTCGCACATTTCCAGGGAAATGTTTTTTAATAGATCGTACACATGCACGGCATTTGGCCACGGTCATCTTGGAAGCTCCTCAACCCTACATATGTTCATTCCTTTAGATATGTTACTTATGTCGTGATGGTGAAGCACGGTGCTCAATAAACATGTTTTGTAAGCGGTAATCTCCGCTATGCACTTGGAATTCCACTTCGGTACAAAGTTACGGTCTGTTATGAGAAAGACGTACAAGTCCAAACCGTCAACCTAATCACTTAGGCCAGACCTCCCGGTCCCAGGTTACGGAACTCGGCAACACGCGCCATGTACGCAGCATTATCCACGGCACCCACGGCGGTGACCAAGCCGACCCAACACCGTATTATTGGAAGGTTAACATTGGCGCTTCATTGCGTGGTCGCATGCGTAGCGTTAAGCATCGCCTTCGTCCTCTTTGATAACACACTGTTCGCTTGGCACCCGGCTTTCATGGTGCGTGGAAGAGACGAGTTGTGGGCCAGGGGCAAGGCCGTGGTATGTACTGGGGGAAAGGATTTGTACAGCGGGTTGGTGCATACACTCCACCGCCGCTTTGGGTAGCGGAAGGGGCGCAGTGCAGGGCAGCTCGCCGAGGGTCGCTATAAGTGAATGATGGCGGGTAGCCGACTGGCTTTGAGGTCTTACCCTGTGCACCGCAGAGCATCGGATACGTTGTCTTTATGACAGAGGGCCTTATTGCAGCGATCCATTTCAGACAAATTGATGGGCATGAACGCGTGAAGGCAATCTGGAGTCATGCGCTCCTTCAGCTGCGAGCTGTCATCTGCGTCATTATAGGCTTCGGCGTCATTTACCGGAACAAGGTAACGTACGCATGCAGCTATAGAGTAACTTTCCATCCAGGTTGATCCTGAGGTTTGTTCTGCTGGGGAGTCAAGGGGTTACGGCCAAATTGCAACGACTACTTCCAGAAGTGTTTTTGCTAACGTTGCCTCATCAATGGCGTGGCCCCTTACAGATTCTTCTTGGCAAACCGCATTTCGTGTCGCTCCACGCGAAGGTACGCGGTTATGGGATATATGTCTGTATGCACCGTACAAAACTCTCCATCGTCTAATGCGCCACGTGACTCTTTGTGATTGATCGTGTTAGGGTGCATCCTAATCCATAGGGTTCTTCCATTGCTGCAGTTTGGGCTTGCGACGCTAATCCTCAGCATCCTCATGCCACTGTGGGGACTAGTGAGCTTCCGGCGAATGGGTATCATCCAACGCTTCCCGGAAATGTGGCAGCCACGGATCAAGGCCGCACACCGCCAGCTTGGTTTAATAACGTGGCTTCTGGCCCTAGTTACGATCGAGTTGGCGCTGCCGCACCCAGCTGTCAAGAAAGGGTGGCTGACACTGGCCTGGCAAGCAGGGGTTGGCCTCATTGCTGTCTTGCTCGGCGTCTTGTCTGTTAAAGCGGTTGTGGGGCCCAAGCATCTCAATGGGCCAGAGGCTGCCTTGTGCAAAACCGTCTAGCTGGCTTAGCTTTCGTAGGGAGCCCGGGAGGAGAAAATCTCAAGTGCCTATCAGTATGTAGATAAGCATGTCACAAGAATTAACATGTTGTGCCATTATGAAGCTAGTCACCTGGTGATCTATTCATGCACGTATCGCGACTTGTTATTTCCACTTCGGAGTTCGCCACCACAGAAAATGTACGATATCGTCAAGCAGAAGCCTAGTGTTTTATGTTCAAGGACCCTTTTATCCTTCATGGTAAGGTTTACCATGGGTCGTATCACGTCAAAAACCTCATAATCTACTGTTCACTTGTAAGAGTCGTGCGATTCTACTCTGATTCTGTTGGTGGTCATCTTGCTGATTATTACCGCATTTAAACTGAACAATACAAAACGTCATGCAAGCATCTGTTATAATTCCACTCGGCTGCGGCTCGCTTCGGCTGCAAGCGCCACGTCGCTGCCATAAACGACAGGTCGCAGCTATTCCAGTCTGTAGCGCTGTTCCGTCTGATCATCTCCAACAGGAACTGTGCACACGTAGACGTTTGCTGCTAAGCTCCGCGTTGGTGGGATTTCCTTTCCTTGCTGCATCGCGAACGAAAGCTGCAGCGAACAACGAGGTCGGAAACTACCTACCGGCGTACGGGACAGACGGATATGTAAGTATGGCTTGCTGAACTGTTTGATTTCGCAAGCGGACCCTAGGTGGAGAACCTGTTCTGATGGCGGGCAAGGACTACGGCAAATCCGCACCGGTGGTTTGGGCCCCAATCAGATGGATGGAAGGAAGCCCCAAGCACTCCATACTGGATGGCAGGGTGAACGCGCAAGGATTTGGGGAATCGCGTTAACATAGTGGCTGGGGCAGAAGACAGGTCGACGTACAGACGCGGGACCATACACATTCGCAGGTGCTCTTTGTGCCATCTGCCTCGAAGACCCCTGCATTGCGCGCGGGGACCGTCGACAATACGTCCCCCTACCGATTCGCTCTGCCTCCCAACTTCGTGGAGCAGAAAGTTGCGAATATCCAAAGCGGAAATTACTGCCAACCGCGTTGCGATGAGCCTTGGACAGGTACAGGGGGTGGGCGCGCGTGTGCGTCGGTGCAGTCAGCAGACCGAGCATTTGAGACCTGCAAAGATTGTCCAGCGTCATCCTAGACTGGTACAAGCGACGGGCGGACTGTGCGCATCCTACCGGCGGTTGCAGCAATGTTACTGTCCAGAAGTCTAAAAATCAAACCGAATGAAACGTTATGATAACGTCTTAACAAATGGGGCATGGCTTGTTCTGTCTCTGCATTCCATATCGTTCAAAGATTTGATTTTTTATATTCTCGCATATGGACTGCATACACATTGGCTGCTCGCACACGCAATTTGCCCGATGCCAGAGGTCATCTTCGAGGGAACGCAGGGAGGCCGGGTTGAGCTGATTGTGTCACCGCTCCAAAAACTGACTTCAAAGAAGAACGTCAAGGTACGCCATGCCCTTGCCACCATACCCACCACGTATGCCGTTAGCCTGTCTCATCCTGTCCTTTTGCTTATCAAGCCTTGGGGCATCGATCTAGGGCTTGTAAGCTGATGTGACCTAAAACTGCTTCCACACGCCCGACAAGGACAACACCCAGCGCAAGGGGCGAGTCATGCAATATGTGTGTATCGCCATCTCGCCCAGGTTGAGGATCTGGGGACTCCTGATCAGTTGCTGGAGCGAGTGGGAAATTACATCACCGGTGAGTCTGCCCATCGCCGTAGGGCTGTCACTCACAGAACGGGGAATGCGTACCATATTTCGTAATCGACCCGCGTCGATGAGTCCAGTCATTCGAGAGTTCTGGACAGGCAGCGGATAGGTCTCACGGCAGCAGTTCTCACCCAGTCCGGAAAAATCATTACAGCCGTCGAGACGTCGGACGCCAGGCACTTCTGGCTAGCAGGCGGTCTGAAGGATGGTACCCACGGATCGAAAGGATCCACTCGCTATAGATCATGTGCATATGGGCATATATCATGTCGCAGATCATGGTACCAGGTCATGTTAAACGTTCTATGTGCCTGTAGGCCCCGGTTGCGGCCTTCCCGAACGACGAGATTGCACGAAAGACAGTACATGAAATGGGATTATGCCATTTTTGTCTAGGCCGTTTGTCTCGACCATATCGAAGTTAATCGTGATCCAACGATATGTGGGATGCTTAGTAATGTCCGCGCGTTTACACCTCCCGTCCATCAATCCCGCGCGGTAGGAACTTACTTGGACGAGGACGCGCTGGTTGCCAGCAACAGCCGTTCGCAGGACGGCCTTACCTAGTGAGTCATGTGGCCGTGCGCGAGTGTCCGGACTTTGTGCGTTGCCAAGCTGATGTCCTGGCACACTATCATATAAAAGGTCGTGTGCCCCTTCGCAGCCCTTACATATTAGACACGACACAAACGGATTTCCATTATGTAATGCATAATTATATAATTGCTACCGCTGTAAAGAGCTGGTCTAGTAATCGTTATTAGTTAGATAGTTCTAATAAGGTAGCTATTAGCAAAATTCGTCTGTCGTACTGTCACCCCTATTACCGAGTCCTAGTAGGCCCTCCGGAAATTTTGCTTGGCTTGACCGGGCCTTATGTTATCTAACAGCCTTCCAACGAATCAATCAATAAATCATACAGCTTTATCGTGTAGTGTCCTGCTGAGCCAAATATACATTCACCATGAGTATAAATAGCTATGTTACTCTGACGCTGATGCCAAATGAGGATATGTTGGGGAAGGAGACCGACAAGGCAAAAGCTACGAGGGACAGGAAAAGGGGAGGAAACAGGGAAGAGGGGAACAAAGAACAGGCAGGAAGGGCGGGACAGAGAGTGGAGAAGGGAGGCACAGGAAGGTAGGGGAAGACAGAGAAGGGGGAGGTAGTCACAGGGGGCTTGACTTTATCATCACGTCCTGACATCTTTGTTGTGTTGGGGTTCCTTTTACTAGGCTATACTTACTATTGAGGAATGCTTTTTAGAACTTTAAATGCCTTTGCTTAAATTCAATATCTCAATGTTACTTTACGTCTTAAATGTCTCGGTGAAGGTTTAGTCAGGACGGTGGCAGTGCAGGGAAGTGGGGTAGCAGATCCCACAACCTGTACGACCACCGTAACTTTCAGGGCCCGAACAGCATGATAAGCGGTAGCCCCATGGAGATTTAGAAGTATGATTATTATTGTTATTTATTATTATTATTATTTGCGGGCCAAGGGGGTAGGAAACTGTTTTTTCGGTACATATCGTTAGAACATGTTTTGGACCCCCAAATCGATGTTGCCGTACGGTTCCGGAGCCAGAGTCTGCCTTAATCCTCACATCTTCATGGAACCGAGCCAGAAAATTTTGCCTTAAGAATCTATATAGCATTTTTTATTTATCCATGTTAAACGCAGAGAGATGCACGCATGAAACCCATCGCAACCTCCACCAACCCCACCTTCACTGCTGCCGCCACCACCACCAACCCCGCCACTGCTCTCCCCGCCATCACCACTGCCACCGCTGCCCTCACTACCCACGTTGCCTCCGCCTCCACTATCCCCATCGCCTTCCACCCACACCACCACCCCTGCCTCCATCTCCACCAACCCCATCATTGCCCGCACTGCCGCCGCCACCGCTGCCCTTACCACCACCGCCGCCGCCGGCTTCATTACCCTGGCAATCATCCTCACTTCCACCGCTGTGGCCGCAGCCATCCACAACCCCGTTGCATCCGCCACCGCAGCTGCCACCGTCGCCAACATCACCGCCACACTCACTGCCGCCGCCGCAACCACCAACTTCATTGCACGCATTGCGTCGGCCCCCCCGGCATTATCGTGTTTTCCTTTGCTTCAATTGAGCACATCCCCATGTCCCCTGGCATTGCTGCTTAGCGAAAGGAGGCCTCACACTGGGATGGAGACGTTCGCACGTACAACCTTCCATAGCTGCAACCCTTAAGGCCAGGCACGGGCGGTTCCTCCACCCTACCCTGGCACTGACTCACCCGTGCTGCCGTGTATGGAATGAAACCATTCATTTGCATCATGATAACAGCACTTCGAACCTGGCTTTCTCCTTAACTCCGTTTGCTCCCTGCGCTGATTACCTCCCTCTACTCGGCATTTCACTGATCCAGCTATCTTTACGAACTGAACGCCCCCTACGCGAAGGCGGGAGCTCGTTCATACACGGCTTGTACGGTTAAGGTACGGATCGATGCGTCTGTATCCTTATTGGTTGCCCAATGCCGCAGTAGACACATTAATACATTTATCTTCTTCCGAATATTTATTGATGTAAGCTGACATGGTGGTGAAGGTGCTGCAGGCTATAAGATCGACTTCGTGAAGGTATTGTAACTGCGTGCTGATATGACGCGGTCTGTATGCCTTTCCTCACCTTCCGCAGGGTGATTTGGCATTCCTTTTTGTTGCCAGTGCAACGGAGAAGCAGTGGGGTAAGCTGGAAAGCAGCCTGCGCAGGGTCGTGGAGAGTTTCCGGGCATGAGGTCAGGGTAGATCGGCGGATGGCGTGGGAACAGGGCCCAACCAAGCTGGCTTGGTTATGTGCTTGTGCTGACCAGCGACCAGGTTTATGCTCTCCTGCACAGCTATGAAGGTCTATAAGTTGGAATGTCGAGGTCTCAAATGTGGAAATGTTACGCTGGGCGAAGGCTTGCTCCAAGTTATTTCACGGAATGACCTACTCCGGCCCAGGATTGCAGGACGCCAAGGGTGTTTGGGTTTAGGGTTTTAGTTAGTTCATACACGGCTTTCCAAACGTGTCTGCACTGCGAACGGCACTCTCGCTTGGCCAGAGCTGTCCATACCCGCCGACTGTGGAGAAAATAGGGCTTCGACGAGGAACATTGTTGCTGGAGGAGGATGCGGACGCAATGCATTTTGGCCTTTAGGTAGGATGAGACTAAGAGAACTGCAGCGACTCAAGTCTACTGCATGCGCGATCGAGTGTATGCCTGGAGGACCAAGCCTGGATATGCTACAGCCAAAGGCAATGGAGCAAGCGTGTCATGGCTGTAATAGTTCATCGCGCATTGGCCCGTGTATCATTTGACAGCATCATAACCGTTGATATTGCCAGGATGCGATGGTCAAGCAATTTTCAGCAGCAGGGGTGGTTTCACCGGCGCTGTATGACAGCTGGACCTAGGAAAGAATAGGCATTTCTGATGCTTTGGGTCAAGTGGTGGACATGGGGGTGGGTGTTTCAGGCTGAAGCCCTTTTCCCACAGGGAATCCATCAAAGGAAGCTGAGACTCCACTGAAAGGGACTTCAGTTAAAGTGTCTGAAGTGTCCAAAGTCTAAGCAGACAAGGGGTGGTCAAGTCAGGCCGGGAGTCCACTGGGAACCACAGTTAGATCTGAATCTGAAATAGATAGGTACTTCCACGGAAAGAAAAAGACTCCTGCGTAGTAGTAGTCGTACGCAGTACGGCAACATAAACATAATATATGGTGCATAAAGCAGCGTCTCAGCATCTCGAGATGCCTCTCAGATATTTCACCTGCGGCAGCATGTTGGCTTGCAATGAGGTGTGTTGAGTTGCGTGGGCTTCGGGAGGAGAATGCTGCTCTTAAGTTCCCTTTAAAGCAATCAGAGCGCGCGGGGCTAACTTAGGGCACGGGCATATCGGACAGTGATCGGAAGCTCGGGAGCTCTCACAAGACCTGAAAACGTTAGGTTTTCGTGGACTTCATATAAACGTTGCCTCGGAGGAAGGTCGGAATAGCTCAGGCTTACGTAATGCACACGGCACGGCCTTTTGTACCACGGCTCTGACACGGAAGGTGCGGTGGGAACTAAACCTCCTGCAAGCACGTTTGGAGGCAGCTGAGGCTCAGCTGGAGTGAGAGCACCGCTGAGAGCTGCAGCGGTAGATGGCGGAGCAGCAGGAGGCAGGCATGCTCTGCGTGCCGTTGTATGGTCTTGTCATGTTCAAGTTTATTGAACCCATACTGGCGGTTCAAGTGAGTCTGCAGTGTTGCTGCGCCCAAGTAATTTTAGAGCCGTCCCACACAGGTCGTAGAGGAATTAGGGAGCTGGAAATGCGGGTCCGGCAGCCTACGGATGCCTCAAGGTGATGCCTATCGGTGCCTTTCGTTGATAGACAAAAGGAGATAAGAAGGGGTCGCCGTGCGGTTGCCCTTACAGTTTATGGAAATGTTTGCTTGGGGTTAATGACCTTTGCCAGCAGCTGGAATGGGAGTGGAGTGGAGTGGACGATCAAACCTCAGTTTGCCAGTGCAGTTGATCACCTCAGAACATCAACTCAGGACTGCATGCGCTGCAGATGTTCTTGCAAATGGGCAAGTCACAAAGTTACAGCCCGACACAGGCGTATATGTATAATGCGTTTTTGTGGGCGCAACGGGGATATCAGGGAAATTTGTCGCGCAGGATGGAATCTGTTAGATATTCATGACGTCCGACGCATCAAATGTTAGAAATATACGTTTGCATTTGGGACTGAAGGACAATTGGATCATGTTGCCTAATTCCTAGATAGATACCTTGCCGACGCATGTCATTATATAAATGAGGTCATAACCAGGGGTCAACCAGGGGACCCCTGGTCATAACGTGTAAAACACAAGTCATGCATGCCGGGGACAACAAGGCATGCATTGAAAGAGCGAAGGTTGGACAGCAATGGCCCCGAATGTTGATTCCACCATAGATCTGGTCAGAATGCTACTATGCATGCTGCTATGCGCCTTTGTCGTCCGAGCTGTGAAGGGCTAGACCATTCATAGCACCATGCAATCACAATCCAACATCTGATGCGGTCGGCCGCCCGCTTCCCTTGCTTGGGCCACGACCCAATGCGGGTACTGCAACTGCCTGTTCGTGGATGGTGTACCGTAAAATATTGGCCTGCAGAGTGCCCACCAGGACCTCAGGTCGGTCGTAGCGCAGGGCTAGGCAACGGAACTCCTCTGTGTCGTGTGTAAACCTGCAAACACAAAAGGTTATGTAATCATGGCACCGGCGTAATGGATAACAGGGTGTGGCGTGATGGGATTAAAACCGCCTAAATGTTATGGATGCCACCTAATGCTACGCGGCGACTTACCTGTATCGATGAGTCATAATGCACGGCGGCAGAACAGCTCTGGAAATTTGACTCATATAGACATATAATAGAATCAAGCAGCAGGGCCGTGGATGTGCATGTAACATTGAAACCTTCTCGCACCTGTGCATCAACTGCCCGGAGACATAATCCCACACAAGCAGCTGGCCATCCAGGGAGCAGCTGACCAGGTGGCCACTGGCGGGAAGCACATCCAGACCAGTGACGCTCCGCCTATGTGCTTCAAGCACCTTCAGTGGCCGCGTGCTGAAGGTGCCTTTCAATGCGATGGCGGGGGAGGCGGGGATCACATTCGGTTGTGCCCCGTGGACACCGCTGAGTCGCGTTCCTGCATCCAACGAGCAGGCGCCTTTTAGGTGGAAAGGGATTCAACCCTGTCGAGAATTTCGCCGCTGGTACAAATTCCAGTGCGAAGACACACCGCACCTGTGATGTGGGACTTGTCCACGGCAGCGGGGACCGTGTCCCACAAGCAGATCGTGCAGTCGTCCGAGCCTGAGAACAGAAAGTTAGCATCCAGCGCCAAGCATGTCACCGCGTTCTTGTGACCCCGGTGGCAGCCCAGATAGTCGTACCCCGTGGCAGCCCACACCTGTGGGGCAGCGTCACAATCGCACCTCACAACGCTAGTTCGTTTCGTTGTTTCCCCTTTCCGGTTTATGCACTTGACGATACTGAGACCCTTATCCGCAGTACTGAATCCATTCCTTATCCGTAGCGCACGAAGTGCTCACGTTCTCATTGCCTGTTGAGTTCCACATAACGCATTGCCATTAACTGATTTCACCATTCGTCCACCTCCGCAACGTTATTTCCACACCTTGATGACCTTCTCCGTCCCAGCCGTGACGATCGCCTTCTTTAGGGGATCATATTTAAGCGCCAGAATCTCCGGCTCCGGAGCCATGAGCGCCATTCGCAAACCCGCTGGCGTCGCCTTGGTGTCCACGCTCGTGGCCTCAGTTACCCCGGATGCACCCGCCGTTGCCAACCCTGTCAGGGATGGCCTCTGTGGCGTAACTCGGCCACTGTCCCCCGTGGAGCTGCCCGGTACCCTGCTGCCGCTGGGCGCTTCGGGCCCATGCGCTCGGAACTTGGCCACCATGTGCGGTGGCTCTCCGCGCAGACTGCGGATATCCCACAGCACCACCCAACCGTCATATGAGGCGGATATGAGGAGCTCCTCATTGCGGTGTACTAGCGCCAGAGTCAGAGCCGTCACAGCGTTGGTGTGCTTGTCCTTGAGGGTGGTAGCGTGGCCCGTGTCCAGGTTCCACAGCCGGATATCCCCATTGTCGTGACCTGCAGCGACCGCGGCCAACAGGACTTTAGCCCAACGCCAGGTGGTCGACCCGTCCATGCTCCCAACTTACACTAAAGTTGCATGGGTAACACGCGCCCTCCACACATTGGGAAGTTCATTCCTATGTTCATCGCCAGCAAAGTGCGCAATGGCGATACCACGCCATGATCATGGAGAGCTGACCGGCTGTGAGCCGTCCTAACGTCTGGAAAGCCGTCCTTACGTCTGTACGCGTCAACCGCTTCAGGTCAGCTGCGCGCGTAGCTTGCAGGGGTTTCCTTTTCCACCGGTTCACGTTACTGAATCCGCTAATTGTGCCCAAATGATGTGTGTCCAGCGCGATAGTCAAGATGAGATCCCGGAAGCCAGCTTCCAACCCACCGGACCTGTCACGAGCAAGTTCCAGCCCTCAAAAAACGTCATCGCGCTGATCTCGGAGGTCGTCTCTTCCATTACACGGATGCATCCCATATCGTACGGATCCCACAGGCGCACGGTATTGTCCAGGCTGGTGCTGAATATTCGATAATCGAGGTCGGCACCCGGGCCAGCCTACAGCGGCGGGACATGAGCAAGGGCACAGGTTTATCACCGTTCATTGTTGGCAGGCTTCTTGAGTCCCCTTCCTTGTCCGTGTCGATGCGCATACGTTGAGGAGAGCGCATGCTAACTTTATACTGGAGGCAAAACCGTACAGCGGCCGAATGGTGGTTATGAACAATACCTGTGAAAAGGTACCTGGGGCCTATCCAATGATGTTTGGACCATGTGGACCAATGAGGTCCACATGGCCTGCTTTCCTCTGTCCCCATGGGACAGAGGAAGTATAAACACGATGGGGAGTCGCAAGAAACAAATGGTTTCTTTTGAACTGTAAAGAGCGGACTGAACCGATGGAGATGCTTCCCTGCGCATCATTACCACGCAGGACTTGCGGCACACAGGATTCATTGACCTGATAGCAACCAGTAGTAGCTGTAATAGTCGTGCTGGTGATAGCCGCACCTCACCCTAACGGACGTCCCTATTATAACACCCCGCTGCAGCACGCCCCTGCGCCTCACCACGCCTCCGGAGCAGGTGTACAAGCTGATGACCGCCTTTTCGTGGCCACCCCTTGCGATGTTGTAGTCAAGCTCGTGATCGATGATCCACAGTCCCAGCTCTCGCGTCGTGGTGATCGCGTAAAGCTGCCGCCCAAGCACTGACGCTACGGATTGAATGCTGCCGCTGTTGGCGCCGCTGCCGCCCATCAGGCCCCGTTTGCTGTTGCAGGCGAGGGGCTGCGCCATGTGCTTGGTGACCATAAGCCGACCCGTACGGACGGAGAAGATGGACAGGACACCACTGGTGTCCCCCGCCAAGATCTACGACGTACGTACGGATGCAGGCAGGTAAGGTACGCTGGACGAATCAGCACACTGTGGGGTGCTGATTTGGGGGACATTTATTCTCTACAGCTTACTGTGTTATCGCAGGTCGTGCAAACTGAAGACGGCAGTTCCGCGTGAATGGGGTGGATCTCTCTCTCTCTCTCTCTTCCTCTTGAAGGATAACGAATACACCTCTTAAGGTGGTTATGCAGCAGGTGCAACGATGCTGGTGATGAAACGTGACAGGAAACCGCAGTGCTTACGGTTAATGTGGTAAATTGTAGTTCGCCCCACGGTGACCCCACGCAGACTACGATATGTACTACGGAAATGTCTGCGTCTTTACTGGGGATTGGATCCAAATTCCATTCGTAATATGGATCTAATGCGGAACCGTACAGCACTTCGTGGATTCTCAACCTGTATGAATAAGCGGCCCCCTTCCCAGCCCTCATTAAATGTTCTAACGTATGTGGTACCCGCAATGGACGGTGGGTCAGCACTCGGCCTGAACCGTATGCTGTGGCACCGCAACAGCCAACCTGCCACACTGCGGGCACACTGACCTCGTCGAATTCCACGTTGACTTCAAGGGTTGTGAATTGGCATTGCCGCTCGTTCGCCCAGCAGTGCCGTACCGACTCCGTTTTAACGTCCCAGGCTCGAATGCACTGGTCGAACGCGACGGTAAGTACAAGGTCCCACCTGCATTTGCGAGGCGCCCACTGCGACATCACCAACCGCTTGTCGCAAGATGGGCGTGAAAGCGCTACGACATGTTGCTGACTACTGCTGACTACGGCTGACTAGTGCTGAGGCGAGGAGGTCGGTATGAGCAATGGTGTGGGACCATGCATGCAGGTGGGGACTGATTTGCGACTGGAACGGCTCCAGACTCTTTTAAGGTACAGCTATGCCTCATATGGATATTATGAACACCCTTAGCTATAATAAAAGACATTAGACTTTGCCAGCCTTCTTCATCATCTAGTGGGACCTCTTACTGCTCCCAGCTATTGCCCTGTGTCAGATACAAGTATCACTCAGGTGTGCATCACTCAGGTTCAAGCTCCATGAACCCGTGGGGACAGGGCAGGCTTGTGCTACTACTGCTACTTTGCAGGGCGAGCCGCCCACAGTGTAACACCCCTTAATACCCTCCTAGACCAGCACGACATCAACGGTAACGTTTGCGTTGCGCTGCTCGGATCACCCACTTGGACACGAAGCGGACAATGGATATGCTCCGATCATGCAGGTGCTCTACCCGCCGGTCCACTCGGAACTCCATTCGGGTGGACAATCTGGAAGGGGCGGGGACGCGTGTGTGGCAGGGAAGGACCCGAAAGAGGTGGGCGCGATGAAGCGGCAGAGAGGACGGCGATGAAAGAGCACATCATGTTGTTGGATGGTTTGCCGGGTCGCGCAGTAATTCAGGTGCATTCGGACAACACCTGATAACCGCTGCCTCGAGAGCAATATGGGGTGGGGAAGGACCCAATCATTACGCACTTAGGACGACGGCTTCAGCCAGGGTAGCTGGTGTGTTGTGTTTGGGCCTCTCACCAGAGAACGTTAGGAATTACTTCCGTCCGTCCGTCTATTCGTCCGTCAGTCCGTAAGAAGCGTCACACCCATTTGTTCGCACGACGCAACCCATCCTAATCCCAGTTCATATGGGAATTCCACTTACATATTATTAATTTATTATCATTATCATTATTATTATTATTATACTACAAGTACACTCCCGTCCAAAACTTGAGACACATGCAGGGGAGTTATCGGGGAATGAACTGCGATTCCAGGTACGGATACTAATAGGGCGCACTTGAGACGCAGTCCTGGAAAGCCGGGCTGCCTACCGCTGGATGCTGTCGTCCCACAGCGCTTCGGGTACGATTCTTGTAATGCCGCCCGACTCATCCGCAGCGTAGATGGCGCCTAGGTCGCCCACATCACCGCTGGTGTCATGTGACATGCAGCGGACCCAGCCCTCCATGCCACTTACAGTAGCCTGAAAGCGGGAGGAAGAGGGTTGGGGTGCAGGCAACGAAGCCGCGGCCCATAAAAACCACGGTTGCACCTGGCGATGCGGTTCCTTTCACAGGTACCGAGCTTATCCACATGCGGGGGATGGGGTTTGGTTCACAGCCAGTCGCCGGGTCTGGAGGGATCATTATCAAGGCTTGGCACCATAGCTAGCACCTCGCAACGCATATGCGCATACACTCTATTTCCTTGCTGCTTGCCATGGGACCCATTATGGCATTGATGCCATTCATAGCGATCCGCGGGTCGCTTTGTTCTGTCTGTGCACAATATGGCTGCCGTTTCACAGGCCATCCCGTCGTCAGGGACACTACCCCGGCCCTACGGCACCCTCTCCTGGTATGATGAGCCCACGAGCACTAGCTTTCGGACAACGTTTGTGTTCGTCTTCGTTCGTCTTCACGTGCACAGGAACAGGGCACCGGGAAAGTAAAGCTGCCGGGCTGCTGGCCAGAGTCGAAATCCGGACCCAGAAGGGGCACACGGATGCGCCCCGAGGTCAATATGTCTTTATCTTCTGAAAGCCCGCGTCCCTGCCCACTCGCTCCATCAGACCTGCAGCTCAAACCACGGGTAGACAAGTTGCCTCCGGCCCTCCTCTTGGCGCCACATCTTGATGCACCCGTCTGTGCTACTGCTGATGATATAGTCCCCCAAGATG
Source organism: Volvox reticuliferus (assembly GCA_019650235.1). Lineage (NCBI taxonomy): Eukaryota > Viridiplantae > Chlorophyta > Chlorophyceae > Chlamydomonadales > Volvocaceae > Volvox > Volvox reticuliferus. Next base: position 837,837 of record BNCP01000043.1, read on the forward strand.
ACAAGGCTGGTGACAGTGCCGCTATGTCCGTACAGGGTTTGCACGCACACGGTAGGCTCCAGCATGACCTTGCCCTGGTAGTCCCAGATCTTGATGCTGGAGTCCACGGAGCCAGTCACGATGAGGCCGCCTTTACCCAGATCGCCATCGGTGGGCAGCGGGGTGCAGATGGCCGACACAGGGCCCTTGTGCGCACCAACAAAGCGGCTGGCATTGCTGTTGGGTGTGGACTCCGTCATGATCCAGAAACACACCGCCCCATCGTCCAGGCCATAGTATAAGCGCCGGCGATGAGGGTCATAATGTGTCGCGACAATAGAGGGATCCTTGTTGCGTACAGAGGCCAACGCGGGTTTGATAGGCTCTTTCTGTCCCATGCTGATGGCTGGTATGCGCGAGCACCACCTGCAGACAGAATATGATGTACGGTGTCAATAGGACGAGGGGCGACCTCATGGAGGTAGGCGACCCTGACAAAGGGCGTTAACGCTCGAAGCCTAATACCCAAGCTTACAGGCATCGTATGTCGACAGCAACCTCCGCCTCTTCATCATCACTATACATTATCCGACCCTAAAGTATAGTGGGCCAGGCAGGAATGTGGTTAACACATGTCCGTATGACAAAGAAAGATCGTAATGAGTTAAGAGCTCATTTTACTATTAATTCAAATTAATCAATTATATAGTCATTCCAGCTATGTGCAGTGCAGGTCAAATATGTGCGCGAACCGTGATGCACATATTAGGAGCGTGATAATACCAGCGCGCTTCAAAACATGAAATTTAGGAGCTTAATTTAAGTTTCCATTAATTAAGACTTCAAGTGTAACAGATTGCTCGCCATAAACTGTTGGTACTGTACTACCTGCGTGATGCATGGGGTGATTAACGTTTCGGGCCCGGAAGAAGTCTAAATTGCTGACAAATATACACAATTTCACACATCCATTTGTACCTCCTCGTCAATTTGTTCTTTTGTTAATTGCTAAATACTGCATACACGGACAAGGATTCTTTAAAGGCCCCCATCGTAATGGTGAACTTTTCTAAAAATGTTTTTCCCTCCTAGTCGCAATGATATTCGTGGAAAGGCTCATGGGGGTCGTGGCGGTAGGAGTAAGGTGGAGCTGTCCGCCCAGGAGGAGTTGGCGAAAGCCAGGGAAGAGCGTGAGCGGCGAAAGCGGCAAAAGCTTGAGCAAAAAGCAGCTATAGCGATACAGGTTTGTGATACATTTGCGCTGCCGGCATCCGCAACTTTCGTAGGTCTAGAAAGTTTGTGGTATCGTTGTATGCTTACTGATCAAACACAATAATGGAATCATGATTATAATGACACTGTGTACTAGGCTAAATCATTGCTGTGCTGAACATCTTGAACTTTTGCGCTTTCAGGCAGCTTGGCGTGGCTGGTCTTCCCGACTCGCAACCAAGAATGCGGCTAAAACTAGTTGGATTGCGCAATATGGTTACGAGGGCGAAAAGCTCCAAGAACGGTAAGGCTCCCCAAACCCTAGTTACCAAGTTCGAAGATTGTATGCCTCACTCGTCGAGACGTCTGCCTTGTTGACGCGCAGGGATTGCCTCAGCATCAAGACTAACGGGGCTTTGGGTCGCCTGCTGTTCTTCTACAGACCAGGCACAGACTGGCGGTTGCTTGTCAGCGTTGCCCGCATTGTGGCGGCTGCGTCCAAAACAGGTGAAGCAATCGCCAGGCTCGACAAGAACTGGGGTCACCCATCGCGAATACACCGTTCCGGGGTTTTTTGGATTTGATGGATGTCTTACCACCTATTTGGCTCGGAAACCATACCCAAGGTAGTTCCTCTCTACAATCGTGTATCCGCAACAGACCACTTCAAGACCTACATTGCGTCCTACAATGGGGCAGATACATCGGCCTCCATGCTTTACCAGCTGAAGGCGCTTGCCCTTCAATGCTTCCTGACTCTATCCCATCACAGGTGTGCACCTAGTTAGTTCGTGGTGGAGAGGGACGGACCTGGGTTTAATTGACAATGTTCATTGAAAACGACGCAGCTGGGCGCTGCTGCTGCTGCTGTTGCTGCATACCTTCACTGCAGCAACGGATATGCTTCCTTTACCGGGCATCTAAACCGTGTCTGAGTTGCGCCTACACGCTGTCATCTCGCCGCCCGCCGGTATGACTCTAGGTATGATTTTGCGCCGCAGCTGGCAATGTCGCGCCCGTCCAACCCTTTGGATCCCCTTGCGGGGGTCCCGGCTGGGGCTCTGCTGGAGTGCGTACTACTGCTGGTATCTCCGGATCCCTTCACTCCGGTGCTTGGGAAGCCTAGGGCCACCGGTCTGGCCGCAACGGTGTTGGGACACCTTGCAGCCAACGGCATGTGCGGTCACCTCTTCCTCCTCCTCATGACGGTGCTTTTGCCACCACCGCCGCCGCAACTACAGCTCGGCCATGGGGACGCGTCGTTGGCACCAGTGCCCCACATCGTGTCAGCAAAGCCATACGTGGAGACCCTGACAACGCAGTTGACAGTGCGATTGCTGGCGCTTAAATCCTTCAACCCCGCACGCGCAGAAGACTCATTGCACGTGCTGCTGTTATTTCCGGATCTATGGCGACGCTGCACCTCATTGCAGCCTGTGTCAGCGCGGCTGTGCCGAGTAGCACTAACGTGGTTGTCGGCGGCCGGGCCGCAGCGGCTGGAGAGCGCTCTGCAGCCATTGCATTGTAGTGCCCTGCCGTGGGGCACGGGCACAGCCGTGGCGATCCTGCTCGCCAATATTTTGGCGGTGGGGCCCCGACTTTTGGAGGGAGATAAGGCGGCGGCTGCGGCGGGGACGCAGCGTGCACTGGCGCTCAACGTAGTGCGAGTATTGCACGCGATGGTATCGCTGCTGCCGTTGCAGCCATTCTTCCCTGACGCTGCTGTTGGGGGCGATGAAAGTGAGGAGGAGGTAGACGAGGCAGCATGCGGATCCCTTGGCGTGGCGCGGCTGACTCTACCAGCCGGGGCCTTGCCGCGGCTGCCGGATGGACTGGTGGAGGCAGTACAGGGCCTGACGGGCACTACCGGCAGGCAGCTGATCAAGCAGCTGGTGACAGTGCTGCTGCCGCACGCCGGGCCGACGCCGTGTGAAGCGGAGGCCCCAGGCACCGTCCCCTGGACGCCCGGGGCCCCGCCGCTGCCCGGTGGCCACACTGGCATATCCACCATGAGCAACTCGATCTTACCATCCAGTGGTGCGCTACTGGAGGCAGCCGAGGCTGCACATGCTCTGTGTGAATTCCTTTGGCAGCTAGGGCAGCTACCGGGGCAGCAACAGCGCGTGATGCTGGCCGCGGCTGTTTCGTGTGATCTGGTTAAGCGCATGTGGTGGTCCTTCTTGCGACATGCGCGACATGCGGATTTATGCGGAGCCACCTGGCTGGCCACTTCTCCTCCTGTGGGCAGCACTCCTGGTAGCACCCGCGCAACCTGCAGTGCTTCATCCAGCTATAACTGTGCGGGACCTGTATCCATGGAGTTGGAGCTGCCCCCATTAATGGCGTCGGCAGGTGGAGGAGCAGGTGCTACCGGGATGGGTGGCATGCGGCAAGCTGGAGGATTGATGGCAGGCTTCGCACGGTCGCGTTCTGGCGGTGGGGCCACCTTGCTGGATGGTGGAGGAAGCGGGATCATTGATATTGGTGGAGGGCCCTGCGGTGTGGGTAGTGGTGGTGGAGGTACCGCCAGCTTGTGGCGGCCACGGTTGGAGGAGGATGTGGGGTGGCTACTGCCGCTGGCTGTGACTTGCAGTGCGTTCTCCGCTCAAGTGGCCACTTCTACTTTGGAGGAATTCTACGGGGAGGCGCAGCGGCCGCTGCCCTTACAACAGCTGTATGATGCAGCTGCGCCAGAAGCGGGTGCGTGAGTATGTATGCATGTGTGTGTATGTTGGTCTGGATACAATTGCCAGCTGGGTACAAATACATGTCTTTATTTTAGCAACTCTATCTGCTCTCTGTCTTGTTCTGGGTTTTGTTTCCTCTAGTCTAGGGACCCTCTGCCTCGCGCGTATCAATACGGCCTGATCGCTTAAGAAGCACAAGCATGCCCAAGCTTAAGTGTTGTGTTAAGTAACTCTTCGTAAAGTACTTCGTGGCGCAAAGATGTATTTCGGTGCCGGTGAACACCATACGCCACGTGAGAGTTTTTGTTTTTCGCTCTCGTCTCTGATGCTAGCAGCCATCGCCACTATTCCTCACCCAAACATAATTTGGCCGCCCTGTTGTCCTGGACCAGCTTAGAATCGTCTTCGTCTCCTTACCCTCTCGTTGTGCTCGGCGTGATTATCCTTCCCTCAATTCAAAAGGATTCCTGGCGATGCTGCGGGACGCGCTGTGGCAAGTTCTGTGGTCAGATGGAGAGACGGACCGCACGCCTGCCGGTGACGCGCTCTACACGGTGCTGGCGCGGACAGGCGGACTCCTGTACGGTATTCTGTACGAGCGGAACTGCAGGCGGCCCTTCTGCCCCACAGACGCCTTTCATGCAACAGCGCTCGCACCGGACTGGTAAGTAGTATCCTTTCGGAGAACCCAATCCGGTGACCCATGGGTCCGTATTGAGGCCGGTACCCTTGCTGCCGCGTAAAAAAGGCTTGGTTACCGTTGGCATTTTGCGTTATGGCAGAAGACCAAACTTGGCAATCGGATTTGATAATGTTGAATAGCAGCACTGGACTTAATTTGGGTGAATTAAGTCCAGTGTTGTGTGTTGGCTGGGGAAGGTATTGCCTTACAAGCCGAGGAAGAGAAAGGAACCAGACGGAATGAACCGCTGAGTAATTCTGTGTATTGGATGGTGATTATTCTTGCGATAAATAGATATAAATAAACAGAAAGAGGTTGCGCCGGGGCATTGTTGGTATGCAGGTTCTTCACGGAGGCCAACTCCACCCGGAGTCACGCCGGGAGGGAGGACGGCAGTACCCGGGTCTGGCAGGTGAGCGCGGATGTATGTAACGGCGTAAGCGGTTTCCGCTTTGCCTCTCTGATTTGAAAGGTTTCTCAGTCACTGGCACCCATCCCCTCACCTCCGGGTAACCGTTACGCATTCCACATAAGGCGCTGGGTCATATCATACGTCCCCGCGCGCCCTACCGGTCGTAATGCACACGGCAAGTTAGTCCATGGGGCATAGGGCTCACCTGCTCCGAAACACAAACACATTGTCAGCACGCAATGTCAGGAAATCCATGCCAATGTGTTGCTTTCAGCAAAAGGGCTCGGCCTGAAACTATAAACCCGCTGGCGGTCCTTTCTGGCTGCATTTCCTGACGGAACCTCCTGAGGCATGGCTGTGCCACAAGGCTTGCCGCCCGCACATCGCCCCTGTGCGTGGGTTAACGCGTTGTTTGTTCCTAAAGTACACTAGTAATAATTTTTTTGTGTATATCTTTGCAGCATGATGCGGACTCCATAGCCCTCCTCACCTCCCCCCCGCACACACATATACGCAAGTCTTGTATCGATTTGTCGTTTGTCGTCTTGACGCTGCGCCTTTATGCTGATCCCTGATCCATTTCCCCTATCGTACTTAGGTGCTTCGACACGCGCCCTACCTGGTGCCCTTCTCGGATCGGGCTCGTCTCTTCCAGCAGATGGTGGGCAAGGAGCGCCAGGTGCGAGCCGGGGATGATCAGGTGTTCGGGATGAATCGTTCAGGATCGGGCTGGATTGGGCTGTAATTAGCTGATCTGGAGATGAGCCGTAAAGGTTAAGCTCTCAGAGATGGCGTTGAGTTTTCAGGGCTCTCTCTAGTCATGGGGACGTGCACCATAACGATCCTATGCCATAATGATCCCTGCGCCTATTTTGCGCCTTAAGTGTAATCTGCTGACCTTGCTGACCTTGATACCTTTGCCTCTTTAACACGTGATGTAAGTTGTGTTTCTGTATGCCGATGGCTGTCTCGCTGCCAGGAGTACCGAGAGCAAGAGGAGAGCCGCGTTCTGGAGATGAACGCTCTGGAGGGAATTCTAGGCAACCGCTTTGTGCACATACGGCGAGACCGGCTGTTGTTCGATGGCTTTGACAACCTCAACTCGCTGGGTGACAGACTGCGGGGCAGAGTGCGCATCACGTTCATCGATGCGCATGGCGTGCCGGAAGCCGGCGTGGTAAGATGCAATTCGTATGTGTATATGAATGTGTATGTATGGCTTCTCCTAGCTTCACGGCTGCTTGTGAATCACAAGTAATGCCGGCATTTAGAGATAGACATACAGATGAAACTATGCGCCCACCCCTGCGCTGTGATTCTATCTTTAATTATCGGTCTGTATATCGGTCTTATATTATCGGTATGTATGGAGGACATCCATCATCATTCGCCCTCCGTATTCCAGTCCTCTTTCCTGTGGTCACCTCCATGTGTCTTGCATACGCCTCCAGGATGGAGGGGGTCTCTTTAAAGATTTTATGGAGGAGCTTATGCGGGCGGGTCTGTCCGCTGAGTATGGCCTGTTCGCCTGCAACTCGGCACATCAGGCGTATCCAAACCCCGCCGCGATGCGGGTCGTGGACGACGCCCCTCGGTTGATGGCCTTCCTTGGCCGCATGCTGGGCAAGGCGATGTACGAAAACATATTGCTGGAATTGCCACTAGCGGGTACGGTGCGCCGTGTGTGGGAGCCATGTGTATTGGGGCGGCGAAACTCCCCATAAGGGGGGGTTCGTATCTGTTATCCCAACATCCTGTATGTCTCATAAACGTAGTGTCGCCGCTATAATTCACTGAGGCTGTCACAAACCTGCCGCTTCCTGATCCACGTCTTCTCAGCCGTTCATGGGCATCATCGCATCATGTTTCTGGCGCCGGAAGCCATGTTTCTTCCTCATTTCGATCATTGATAGGGTAATCGTGAAGCAAAGCCTGACGCCGCTAAGATTCGGAGAGGTACGGGTGTCGGATAAGAAGGTTTCGGGTTTTGCCCAAGTTACCCGGACCCCAAGACCTAACCTGCATTCTTACAAATGACCCCTAACCTGACCCTTGCTGCACCTCTCCTACCCAATCTATTCATCCGCACCGCACCACACCGCACCGCAGAGGCCTGCTTCCGTTGTTCTCTTCTAACACAGCCTGTAGGCTAAGTTCTCACAAATTGCACTCGCAGCGCCGCGCAGCTCCCGGCTTCCAGCATCCAATGGCTCGCGTTTTCCCCTCCAACCTCTCCGTGCGCCCTGTCCTTCATCACCCTGCAGGTTTCTTTCTGAAGAAGTTCCGCGGTGCACGCTGCGACCTGAATGACTTGCCCACCCTGGATCCTGAGCTCTACCGCAGCCTCTTGCAGCTGCGGGCGTACTTCGTGGGGGCTTCCAGGTGTCCCTCCGCAGGCCCAGACACTCCGGAAGGCAGTCAACATGGCGGAGTGGCAGCGGCAGACGCCATGGACCTGGGCCTTACATTTGTGGTGGCGGATGATGCTGCAGCGGCGTTGGGGGATCCCCACGTGGAGGTGGAGCTCAAGCCAGGGGGTCGCGGCATACCAGTCACGGCGGAAAATGTGAATGAGTACATTCACAGGGTGGCGCACTACAAGTGAGGGCAAGGGACCGGGCGAGACGCCCCACCTCGAGGCGTACCAGTCAGGAAGCGACGATGACGTTTCATCCGGGGATACCCTAAGGTTGCCAACAAACAGACGGGCTTTCTTAAAACCCTAACACCTTTCGTGTCAGTGCTGCCGCTCTGCTGGATCTTGGTGTCCCCTTTGCATAAATTGCATCCTCCTTTCCCACAAATTTCGTTGTCATCCCATCCCACCCCGCAGGCTGAACATCTCTCCGCAGCCCGCCGTGTCCGCCTTCCTGTCGGGCTTCTACGAAATAATCCCCCGCTCCTGGGTCTCAATGTTCAGCGGGGAGGAGCTGCAGACCCTCGTCAGCGGTGCGGAACAGCGGCTGGACCTGGAGGATATGCAAGAATGTGTGGTGTACGCGGGAGGTTACCATGAGGGTGAGGACTTGCTATCCCCCCTGCCAATACTATACCAGCACAGAATGTGACTTTTCATTTCGTTATGTCTGCGCATGCCCTATTCCTCCGTATGTGCCCTGCTCCTTGCCTCTCCTTATTTCAGCTCACCCGGTGGTGATGTTGTTCTGGGAGGCGCTGGCCTCCTTCAGTCCAGAGGAGCAGGGCAAGTTTCTCAAATTCGTCACGTCGTGCAGCCGGGCGCCGCTGTTGGGGTTCAAGTAAGTGACGGGAGAAGCAGTATCTTGCATGCCCTTGAATATACGGAGGGGGAGGTTACACCTCGTGGCGGAGTACACCTCGTGGCGGAATGAGGGGGGGGAGTTCTTTCTTTTTCCCCCCAAACGACCCTTCCTTTGGCCTTCCCGTTCCTTCGTTAATTAGGTACTTGGAGCCCAAGCTGTGTATTCAGATGAGTGGCGCCATGCTGGACCCCACAGCCACCCAGCGACTGCCGACTGCTTCCACATGCATAAACCTGCTCAAGCTGCCCCCCTACCGTACATTGATGGCCATGCGGGAAAAGCTGCTATACGCAATTACTTCCGGGGCAGGTTTTGATTTGAGCTGAGTAAAAGATGGTGCGAAGATGGTGCGATCTTCGTCACATGAACACAGTGGCAAGAGCAGAGTAGATGGTACAAGTGAAGGCTAGGCGCATCCGCGAACTTAGATAAAATTTAGGTTCAGTCGAGGCATGTCTGCAGCTCTTTTATGGGATCAGAGCTATTTGTGCTTCGATTGGCTGTGCGCCGAGTTGTTTATGTAGAGGTAGCAACGGATCCGCCAGCATCACAAGCATTACCGGGAAACCCCGTAATGACGTCTCTTCCTTGAGAGCTAAGGCTGGAAAACAAATATGTCAGGAGCAGGAGGCGAGCCAAAGCTATCATGGCCGTCACTAGTACGTGTAGCAACTCCTTGATCCCGCGGGCTACTTTCGTACCCTCAGCAACAGCACAGTCGGTATCAGTAGCAGCAGGTATACATGCAGGACGACATCCAGGATATGCCTGAACAGTTGCACGGGTTGTGATATCGCATGGCCCTGCTAGGTTCTGATGGCATTCCTATCATACATCTCTTCTGTGACTTCTTATGGCAGTCAGGCGTGGTCCAGCTGGTTCCAGCCAAACAGTAGCACAAATTTGCAGTTTCATGTACAGCTTGTTTACTGCACGTTGCAAGGTATGGTCAGTACGTATAGCGACAATGTATAGTCACCACGGCCTGCCACGGACACAGTTCTTGGGCAATGCCCGCCTTGCTTCACGAATGGGCGACTCAGGTCGAGTAGTAATCGCTAGCACGACTGTATGTGATGAGGGCTGCTTTAACTGTGATCTCGTGCATGTGGAAGGTATCGGCTATGTTCGATATATAATGCCTGCAATACAGCGAACACTATGACTTGGCCATGGCTCTCTTAATTCAGCTGACATCACCGCTGAACTCCTATGCCCGAACAAACCGAAGCCCCCTATCAAAATGTACTGTACAGGCCCAAATCCGTCGCCAAGGCTGATATAGACCTGAAGGCCATCAGATAGTATCAGACGAACCAAAACTTGTAATTTTTCGCTGTCAAAACCAGTCAGACGACCCTGATGTGCCAATGATTTCAAGCTGTAGTATGCTGTAGCTTAATATCAGCCAGACCCATCAAGGTCCTTTAATGATCTATGTGAGGCGCGGCGGCAGGGTTTTCCCCACTATTGGTGTCAGATAGGGGAGATCCTATAAAATGCGAACCAACATTCCCACGGCCACAACATGATGCTTGATATGTCTAGCTGTTGGGCTAAGATCACGGTACTACATTCTTACAGATTTGCTGATGTGGCCCTAGTGAATATCGACATGTTACCCCATGTAACATGGAGGCATCTTGAGACAAAATTGAACCTGATTGAACCTCAGACGAATCCTGCAACCCATTTGCAAGCACGCTGTAGTAAGTGAAAACTTGTGATTATGAAAGGGCTGAACGCAATGCAAGGATAGAAATGACTCATTTGCAAGGAGCGAAAGTGTAGCAGGCAGTAAAAACGGCGTATAATCATGGTGCAAAATCTGTGTGTGAGAGGATATAGCAGCAAGAGGATAACCGTGTAGCAGGCACATATCAAGGGTTATCCCAGGTTAGCAGATCGGCTATCAGCTAACGTGGCGCCTGCTCCCTGCCTGGCAGGCCAAAGCAAGCTAGGCAGCATATACACGTGTACCTGAATAGGCCTTTTATGCAAGCCTAGCATCCCGATATCGGGTAGAGGGGGTTTCTCGCATAATGATGGCTGCAAATGCAAATTACAGGGCTTGTCCTCACAGCTCCATATGCACGTAAAAATACCATCTTGCAGCAATTTTTCGTACGACACAAGATGTTTTAGATCCTATATGCGCACCGCACGATGACTCCTTCAAATACACCTTGCAGTAAATTGTGCGCATCATGATTGCAGAACGTTTACACCGATAGTCACTTGTCCGATTCCTTCACATCAACCGGATCCCAAGTATGCACATTGTGCCTGCCGCGCACTTCGGTTGCGTTCGCCCGTACAAAAGCGTCTCCCGGTGGCGGACTCCGAAAGGCTTGCTCTGACATGACGAACTTACATACATACCGCACCCTCACGCCTAGCGCTCCGGCATATCATCCGACTCAATCCAACGCATTCGCTCCTCCCGTGCCTTCTGCTTCTGGATCATGTAAACGTCAGGCTGCTTAGTGCTGCTTTCCTTGTTGGACGCCATCCAAATAACCGGAACTGCACTGAGACCACATAGAAAAAGCACCTGAATCGCAACTCGTTTGCCACTAACGCCTGGTGGAAGACGCCAGTCGGGCTTCCATGTGGGCTTGTAACTCGGGCCTTTGCTTCCCTCACCCTTTAAAAATACGTATTCAAACATGAAACAAAAGGATTAATTAATACCTGTCGGGCTTGCAAGGCAGATGCAACCAAGGCTTGCCTAAATGGTGATATGTGGCAAATGGATCATCAGATATCTCTGGTTAAAATCTTCAATGGTTGAAATTGTGGTAATTGGATATTTGCTCAACAAAACTGGTCTTCAGTCATCGCCGTAACGTTTACGGCAATGAACATTTTCCATGCGAGCCGTTATGTTTTGGCGACGTCTGCAGCTTGCATGCGTGTATGATACAAGTATTTGCGCAGTTAACGTGGGTATTACTTTGCGCGCGTGAAGTCAGGCCCTTACCGTGGCCGTACTCCTGCAAGAACGACCAGCAACTGTATGATCACCAAACGCGTTAAATATTCCTCTTAGAATAATGGAATCGGTCGGAACAAACACGCTGCCTTGCGCACGGTGCGGGGATGGCGGCCGTCGGTGGCACTCAACAGTTTTTCCCCTACGCGGACTGGATTATAGCTAAGGATTTCTTTACGATACGCAGATGCCAGGCACCTGCAAAACTACAATGCCCCACATGCGTCAAGTTAGGTCTTCCGAAGGATAGGAGTGTCTTTTGCTCTCAGGAATGCTTTAAGGTGCGTTATGTATGACGGAGTGAGGGGCCGATGAACACTGGAGGTCGGGTTGCGGAGCTTGCGGTATGCCGCTCCTACGGCAGGCGAGGTGACGGGTATGTACTTGCCGCAACCTCGAGCCACGGGGCAAGCAATACCTGCAGGCTCCGCGCAGTTGATAATACATTTGTTTTGATTAAGGTGACAAGTACCCATGTCGCTGGGCACACTGGGGCTCCCTCACGGCGTCCAGCCGGTAAATGCTTAGGCATTATTCTATGCTCGTGCCCCATATGCATAGAGGAGAGCCATGGTGTTGTATGTATGTGCGATTGTGGGGTTCGTGCAAATGTGCGCAAGGCCCAACGGCTGATCTGCCGTGAACTGCAATCGTATGTTTCTGCACAAAGCACGTTAATCTTCAAACGTCAAACGTTAAAGCATGCAAATCTGTGCGACGTGTCGGTCCCTTGTCCTTACGATCGTCCTTCTACCAGCTGGCTTGGCCGGACCACAAGAAGGTGCACTCTCCACCGGCGGACGCCTGGTTATACTGTATTAAGCGTGGCAAAGCGCGCAGTGACGTGATGCCTGACTTCGGCTGGACAGGTCCACTCAGGCCTCACCGCATCAGCCCTCGGAGAGAGGTGGGTGAAAGTGCGCTGCAGGGCCTGGTGTGAGCTGAAGTGCTCGCAGGAAGACAAGCAAGCAGGCGGGGCGGTTGGCACTAGAGAGAAAGAAAAGCCCTGCTTGCCGGATAGGAGAGCTGAGAGGGGGTGTGCATGTTATTGAGCAATTGAAAAAAAGGAGAGAAAATGGGAATGCAGCAAAGCCTGCCTCCCGACGGTCCGTACATCGGGCATGTCGAGGTACAAGCAAGGTCAGACCAACATGCAGGGTCAGTCTCATTCTGCCAAGTTTAGAATTTAACCCCTGTCAGACATGTGGCGAACATGGCCGAGCGTCCCTGCCTCCAGACGCCTGGTCGGCTTCGCCTGAAATGTCGACTGGGCCGGCATTGTGACAGGTGCCGGACAACATCCCGAAGCCTGATTACTTCAAGGATGGCATTCCCTACAAGGAGCAGGAGAGCCGGCAGCAGCAGATAGGTGTGAATGGTGACATGACGGAAAGCCAAGAGGGGATGCGGATATAAGCTCAGTCAGAGCACCACTTGTAGAACTCCAAGCTAATACGGCTGGGATCATGTCGTCACGTCGACCATATGAGCCTGGAGGGCACCGGTTTCCACCTCCATCTGAACAACGCAGGCGGTCGTTTGCTCCGTGCTGGCTTGCCCCAGCCCATCACCGTGCAGGTTGCACATAATTGTGACCCGAACATATTATCCAGCCCCGGTCTCGCCCCCGCAGTCCCCATCCGTGGGCCAGATGACACCGCCGGCATCCGAGCAGCTTGTCGCATTGGGCGAGAGGTGTTGGATCTGGCAGCTTCAGCAGCCAAGCCTGGTGAGTGCCACTGCGAGGTGAATGCCATTCTGCAACGTGTAATGGCGTAATGCACTAAAGCACAATGATGCGGCACAACCGGCTTTGGACACATCCGTCCAAAGCCCCAGGTACCACTGTTAGTGTGAGAGCTGGTCGGCTGGTGAAAAGGACGCTATCCCCGCCCGCCCTCTGGGCTTCAAATTTTGAATTCTGATACCGATGCTAGGCGTGACAACGGACGAGATTGACCGCATTGTGCACGAGGCCATGATTGAGCGGGGTGCGTACCCCTCCCCTCTCAACTACTTCAACTTCCCCAAGTCGGTCTGCACGTCTATCAATGAGGTAGAGAATGACGAGGGGGGGACGAGGGCGGAAACCAGGTCGAATTGGGCTGATATTGGCGCGCTGGCGCTTGGCCATAACACCTCCACCATTCAACGGCAAACTGCGCGATCATAATATTTCATTCGTATGTTGAACGGGGCGATCAGGAGTACTTCCAGATGAACGTCTTTTTATCTTGGCAGCTACCCAGTGGATAGGTGGTTGAGCGCTCTGGTGGAGCTGATGCACCAGCTGGAAGGCTGGTGCATCTGTATGTCAACCAGCATTGAAATCATGTGATGGACCGCTACCGCTACCTTTAAATGAGCTGTCTTAACGGCGGTCGATGTTCTCCCCCCTTTTTTCAGGTCATTTGTCATGGGATACCTGACGCCCGCGAGCTGCAAAACGGTGATATCCTTAACATCGATGTCACTGCTTATTATCAGGGGTAGGTAGCCGAACGCTGCTCAAATCATTGGGCTAAGTTGGGCTAATGCACACGAATGCATTGACCTTTGGCCGGCTACACATACACGACAAACCTTTCTAAGCCTCCGGTCTCACCATCACGCCGCCATGCGCCATCGCCAAGCTTCCCTATACTCGTCCGTCCTCCTTTTCGTGCATGTCGCATCCAAACGCCCTCTAGCTTTCACGGCGACCTAAACGAGACTGTTTGCGTGGGTAAGGTGGACGAGGAGGGCAAGAAGCTCATCAAGGTGACCCACGATGCCCTGATGAGGGCCATCGCCGCATGCCGACCAGGAGTGCGGTACCGGGACGTGGGCGACATCATCACCAAACACGCGGCCGCACACGGGTGAGTGTTAGTCGGTCACCTGCTATGTTCGTTCCTTTATTTAGCTCGCCATAAGCTCATCGTGGAGCTGCAAGTTGCGATCTTATCACACACAAGTACTCCTGGCCACTTGCCGAGTTCCTTTTCATGAGCGAGTTATGGCGAATCACCGCAGCACGTGGAGCCATACATCCTCCAGAAGCCCAACCGCCCTCGGGCTTCCCTTCACTGCCTTGTCTCTCCGCTGTGGGCACTCCTTTCCACCACCGGTAAATTGCTGTTTAATCTCACCATGAATACCTGGCTGATCCTTGTCTCACTATTCCTCAGGTTCCAGGTGGTGAAGTCGTATTGCGGTCACGGCATCGGAGACCTGTTCCACTGTGCACCCAACGTTCCCCACTACGCGCATAACAAAGCGGTGGGTATCATGAAGGAAGGGCATGTCTTCACCATCGAGCCCATGATTAATGCGGGATCTTGGCGCGACTGCACCTGGCCAGACGGATGGACAGCTGTTACTGAAGATGGGAAGCGCTCGGCGCAGTTCGAACACACCTTGATCATCACGCGGGATGGGTGCGAAGTGCTCACCAGGAGGTTGGATACCTCGCCACCGCTATGGTGGGAAATGCCGGGCGAGTGAAACCGGCACAGAAATTTGAGAATGATGAGATAAAAGGCTCAAGATCTGAAACAATGCAAGCGAAGTATTTCCGAGTAAGAATGTATTGGAACCAAAGAGGAAAGGGTTTCACCCAATCTGCATGATGCGGAAAGGGTTTCATCCTTATCTCCTGGTGTATGAACGGGCAAGAGGCTTCAGGGGAAAGTGCTGAATATGGCAAGTGAGTAGAGGTTTGTTGTCAATATGTACGTGAGGTGAGGTGATCGGATTGAGTTAGGATAGGGCATACGCATGTAATGTGTGACGGCGGAGCGTGTGGTAAAAATTAACCTCTTCTCCAAAGACCCCTTTCTGTTATAGCACGGAATGGATTGGAAAGAGACAATGGAAAAATAGGAGCATAAGGGGCGGTGCGGCAAGTGGACAGTGATGCACAGGAGTCAGCTTGAGCTGTGACAAACATGCATGCGGCATATGCTAAGGGCCCTGGGTGGGTTTCATAATGATTGTACTAACCGGTATTGGATACAGCCATGCGGGGACGGTGAGAATGTGAGAAATATGCGATTGAGTACGAAGTATGCTCTTTGTATTGTTCCTGTATTTGGGTGGTGTTGTCTGTGCAGCTTGCTCCCATTAATGCCTGTGTTTAGCAACGACATCTCTTGGGCTGCATTACGAGCGCATGCACCCTTCAGGGAAACGGCCATTGTTGGCGTCATTCGTTCTTCAATCGAATATGTACATCGGTAAGGATCTGGTGCCGAAATCTCCATTATCTCACACAGCACGCGATGTAGCGATCTGAAACGTGACGCATCAAGACTGGCTTGCCGGATGCTGCTCTTCATGAATAGATGGATTTGCATGGGGCATTAGTGCGTCAACTGGCACGACCGTTTCATTGTTGAAAAGAATTTTGAATGCTGGCAGTCGTCGGTGGAGGTCTTTGGCTTGCCCTGCAAAGCGAGCAGGCCCCAGAAAAACAGGATAAGCACAGATGTCAGTCGGTAATAAAGTACGTCTTTGGTTGCGACCACTATTTACCGCAACAGCCAGCCCTTCCGAAATTTCCGAATAGTGGGTGCACCCCGCCACATGATACATATAAAAGTTATGAATGACCGCGCTCCTGTGAACAGGGAGGGGCATTGATAAATACAAGCGATGTTATCCTCAGCTGACCCAAAACTATAGCTCAAGATCACGTTGGCGAAATTCAGGTGGTGTTCACTTCAATCACTCTTCCATATTTGGACAATACTCACAGCCACTCTGTACAATCGGTATCCGCGCAGTTGCGTTCATGTTCCACTAAGCAGCATTGACAGTGCGCTATTTAAATAACCAAGGCGGATGTGGCAGACCCTCCCCTTCGACCATCTCCTGAAGTCCGCGTCTATCCCACTAAATCCAGTCACGTCACAATGCTTGGCAGTTCGGAAGCTCTAGCCGGATGCTCCTGGGTGGTTGTTAAATGATAGCGCCGCTGGGTCCCCAAATTTGCGTGGCCGCGCTAACCGCAAAACCAAGTACACCAGCGCGAGTATGAAGCTGAGTCCGCCAGTCACCAGGTACGCAACTCCCAGGAAAGGGTTGCGACTGCCAAGCCAAGTAGTGGTGCCCAGCACAATAGACTTCCGACCGTCAAATTTGTAGGTATTGTACCTGTTGTATACGGTGACGGACACCATACTTCCGGCTTTAAGGTCGCGGTCTATCCTGCCCCAGAGCTTCCGGAAGCGTGGAAGCGCAGATAACCGCATCCAGTTAATGAAGCGCTGGTTATCCTTCGGTGTGGCGCCGCCCGAGTCTGCTGATAGGTTGAACCCGCCGCGGAGTGGGCCAATAACTGGGTTAAAGTTCTGAGGCGTGTAGCTTGCGAATCTATACTTGATGTCCGACTTGAATGCTATGTTCTGATCGCTGATGGGTAGTGGCAGCAAGTTGCTGTCGTTTGTGCTTACGGCCATCTGCATGGTTCAGCGAGAAGGTACGACAACGTTGATCATCCAGGCGGTATGCAGCCCCGGCATTGCTCGGGTGTTAACTCTGCTGTCAATCCCTACCGATCCTAAATCCTGACTATTATAGACGATAATCCTGGGACAGGGAAGGCTTACCATGTAAGTGTCGTTAAAGAAACTCCATGCGACAAGACCACAAGGATTGATCGGCAGGCTGTCATTTCCATCGTAGCGCTCTTGGGGGTCGCACAAGTTGGTCGCAAGCCCCTTGGTTTTCCCCGCCAACTGCATGTCGCTACGGCTCTTGACGTACCTGCATTGTGCGTGTCAAAACAACGACATCTCTGCATGCAGCCGCTCACGGAAAAGCGCCGTATGTGCTGAAGACAACATGCTGAAGACAACACCAAACGACCATATCACACCCATATTCATTACCGGACCCGCCCAGAAAGCAAACCTAGGTACTACTCTCTTTTGTCGCAATGCTTTTACGCCGGACTGCCAGTGCATGGTCAGACCTCGCTGGGGGCACCCACCTGCGATGATTTTGATAGTACCCGGAAAGTTCGTAATACACAAAGACTGGAGCAGGCATGTCTGCTGTAACTCGCAGCTGGATGGTGCACCTCAGCATCGAGTCATTAGCGGCATTCTGTAGTGTAGGTAGCAGGAGGGAAAAAGGTTCATCAGGCACTCTCGACGCAGGCCTCCTTCCAATGGAGTGAGTTATGTCGTAGTTTGGGAATTAGGTAGTTATTTGAGAAATAGGTAGCAGGCTGTCACGATCAAACTACCCTGGATACGGAGGAAGCAAGATGCCAGTGCATGGCGCTCACAGCACCCGAGTCACCACCATTACAGCCATAACTCCCGTGGTACCTGATATAAATATGCTTCTCGCTCCGCATTTGAGGCGCCTTGCACGCATGTCTGATCATAGCGCGCACTAATCTCCACGGGCTGCAGGATGCAAACGAAGGCCGCGAGGACATGAGCCAGAGGATACGAAAGCGATGTGATGCAGGGGATGCTGCAGAGCCTGCCGGTCTTACTAATCCAAGTTCAGTCCATCCAAACATGTGAGCGCAACCCCCGGCCACCCCCGAAGGTATCGAGCAGAACCCAGATGGTTGATTGGAGGTCTAAAGCGTCCTTAACATGAAGATCCCCGGAACTAGACCCAAATTACAAGGGGCATCCAGAAAGGCACCGTCAAGCTACGTCTGGTCTCATGGAGGCGGCCCCTAGGTATCATACAACGATACCCCCACCCCGCCGCACCTTAAGCCCGTAGTAAAGACATACGGCGCCAATTGGCACAAGTACGACTCCTATTGCAAAAAAGATGAAGACAATCTGCATCACAACAAATTACGCATCTGAAAGCTGCAATTCGGAATGTGGAGTCACAGGAGGGCATTCACAAATGCAATTCAAAGGAAAACGTGGCTGTTACTAAATCCTCCCAAACAGTATATACATGTTTGCCTATGAAAGCTTACCCAGACGGGCTCAAGGATTGGCTTACAAGCGGGTAGCGTCTGCTGCGTTATCTTTGTATCTGTAAATAAGCAGGATGACTAGGAGTCATGACAAAAATCACGGGTTCCCGCGCTGCTTCGCAAGGACCTACTGCGCGGCTCATTTGTCTTCTTGGACGTCCCTTCTCCTTGCGGAGTTGGAGACGTCATGACAATGGTACAGATGGCTTGAGATTTCACTGTGCGTGCTCACAACCTAGGAGAGCTTATTCGGTCAGCTGTATTCGTTGCAAAGACTTTAGCATTCTCAAAAATACTATACGTGGGATATCAATCATATAGCTATGGAAGAATTTAGCTAGAGTTTTCCTAACGGAACATAGTACTTCGGTAACGGGCTTAGGAAACTGGCGCCTCCAGTCGTGCGATGTATACGGCCCCGTGAATCAGGCATCCCCGATTAGCAGCTTCGATTTGAATATGCATGTTTCCCCTCTATTTTCATGATACCGTGATATCCATGAGACTGGTGTTTTTGTAGAGTGCAATAACATATTCCGTGATGATGCTATCCAAAAGAACAAGTAACACACAAGGGTACACAAATGCATGCTCAACGTCATCAAATCACTTGCAGCCTGCGTTTTGCATCGCCTCATACTCCATACGCCCGCTGTCGGCGGCCTGGCCAAGGTTTGTGACCGCGACGGGTCGCACAGCACGGCCGCAACGCAGCATTTGCGGTACGAGTATGCTCAAGAGATGTCGTTTCACACACTGCTTCATTAGCAAATCCTTCCCTGTAATAAACTAGGCATCAAGGTTCTAGCCATCGACGCCGCACAACCTTTCGATTATGAACACCGTATGCGCCAGCAAAAAAATGACGAGAGCAAGCTTAAAGTGGGGATTGTTGGCTTTGGGACTTTCGGACAATTCCTTGCTAAGAGACTTGTCGATAGGGGGCACAAGGTATGTCCGGGTATTGTAGGACGTGCGTATGGACAGCAAGCCGCTCTTGCATCTGTCATCTGGATGGCACCAATGCTTATAGTATGAAATGTGCACTGGGGAGATTTAAATGCGGTACCACCTGAGGAATCCGTACACGAATGAGATAGTTATACAGGGGGGTAACCAAGTGGTCTAATCCCCACATGCTCCATGCGGTTAGTCCCATCTCGCTTTTCTGCATTGAGTGGGGAATCCAAAATATTGCAGGTTATTGCCACGTCTCGCACCCCATACGATGAGATAGCACAGAAGATTGGTGTGGAATTCTTTCAGGACGTTGACGACTTTTGTGAAGAGCACCCGGAGGTGGGTCGGTGTTGGCAGATACTGCAAGGCAGGGGGTCCAGAAATAAGCGGTCCCGGTTGGGGGCTTCCGATGAGGAAGGGAACGTACGGGCACGGGCATGCTTCAGGGGGTGTGCCTGGTTTGGACAGGCGTAGGGGTCGGAGTTATAAACCAGTCAACCGTAATGCATATTAGGCGGGCACTGTTGTGTTACGGGAAGGCAACCGATACCATTAAATAACTCGATCCATACCTGTCATATCGCAAGGCCGATATCAAACTCATAGGCCCCATTTGACATGTTATGCCGCGTGCTTCGAAATCTTCTACGTCAATATTTTTTCGGGGTATATCGGGGCCGGGACTTCGCACTGTGGTACATGTGTTGCCTGGAGGTTCTTGTTCCCCAGATGTGCCATCCACGGCCGCGTAGGTGGTGCTCCTCGCCAGCTCCATCTTGTCGACAGAGTCGGTGCTACGGAATCTGCCAGTGCAGCGGCTTAAGCGGAACACTCTGTTCGTTGATGTGCTCTCCGTCAAGGTGGGAAACTTTGGATATTCTGACGGCCTGAGGGGGTAACGGTTGGCTGGGCGTCGGGTGTCTCAGATGGGAGATGAAACGCTGAAGCTCTATCCGGCGGCCCTGGTAATGTATCGTTTGTTGTTATTACACGAAGCCTGTGTCGTGTGACATCACCGGGTTAGCACATTATCAGGGATCGCCGTTGTTGCGGCTCTGGATTTTAGTTTGAAGATGATCACCCGCGTTGACATCCGCGGTGCCATGATGTTTCGTGTGAAGGTAGTTAAGGAGCTTGGTTATGAAAAAGGTTAATGTACGGTGCTGTCTCCCCGTACAATATTGAGCCTGGCGCCTGGTGGGTGCTACACAGGTCTTTCCTCAACAGCTGTTGTTGCGGGAGCTGCCCCCGGAGGTGGACATTCTGTGCACACACCCCATGTTTGGGCCGGACAGCGGCAAAGGCAGCTGGCAAGGGCTTAACTTCATGTACGAGAAGGTCCGCATCGGGGCAGACCCCAAGCGGGAACGCCGGGTGGAGAATTTCCTCAAGGTGGGCTACCCTCTGATCCCGTTCCTCAATACTCGGCTGGCGCGGCCATGGTGTAACGGCAGTTCGCACATTATGTCCGTTTAGGATTGCTAGGCATGTTAGCTCCAAGGCGTGCTGGGAGATCACACGGGTTTTGGCAAATGCTGAACTGGGTTTTCTTCTCTTCTCAAACCGTTCACAAAGGATCCAACGAAGGATACAGCAGCGTGTCACGGCCGTGCTAAAGGTCAGGAACACCTTCAGCTATCCAAGGCACATAGAAGAGCTGTTGCGCACTTGGATTCCCACTGATTTCCAAAACCCAGATCGCAATCTCCATCCGAGCAAACATGCAGCAAACGTTCGATGCCCCGCCCGAGTTAACGTTGCCGGTTGCGTCCACGCTGGTCTCTCGACATCCGTGTTGGGTCGTTGCATAAGAGTTTGGCGCCGGGAAGGGCGACTTTACCAAGACACGGCCGTGCAATCACTTACACGGCAGGGGCCCGCTTTTCCTTGCTTTTCCTGGCATGCCGCTGCTTCATTGCCTTCTCTCGCCCATTAGGACAACGTGACTCTGCAGGCCCGCCTTCTTCTAGCCGGTAACTGGCTTTCGCCGCTTTACACTCTCCTCATGCCATCCATCCATTTGCCATTTACCCATTTGTCAATATGTGAAAGAGGGTTCGCCTGCCTGACCGCCTCATCCGCAAATGTTCGTCGCCTTACGTGGTATGCCTCCCTGCAGTTCTTCCGGGAAGAGGGGTGCAATATGGTGGAGATGACTTGCGAGGAGCATGACCGTCAGGCCGCCTCCACACAGTTCATTACGCACACAGTAGGTCGCGTCCTGGGGACCATGCAGCTGCGCTCCACGGAGATCAACACAAAGGGTTTCGACGCGCTGCTCAACCTGGTCAACAATACCACCAACGATTCTTTCGAGTTGTACTACGGTCTTTTCCTGTACAATCAGAATGCTACCGACGAACTGGAGCGGCTAGAAAAGGCTTTCGACACGGTCAAGAAGCAGCTGTTTGGGCGGCTTCACGATATTGCACGTGCGCAGTTGTTCCCAATGGACGAAGTCCTGAAGGCGAATGGGAATGGCAACGGGAAAGGGGCTCAGCAGACGCCGGCTCTACCACCCGCACGACAACCTCTGGCGCTGCCCGCGGGAAAAGAAGAAGTCGTCTTGCCCAGCAACAGCACCATTGATGTGTGAACACATATGTCTGGGGGGGGGTGAGAGATAAAGAGAGAGAATTGCGAGCTTGCTGGTATATTGCCAGGAGAGTGTGGAGCGCTTGGCTTATCGGCAGTGGGTGATATGGGTTTCGATGGGATTTGCAAGCTTGCGCGCGGAGCACGGCGCGGTGATGCAACACAGTATTGGGTACTTGACGCATTTGAAGCTATTGTCAATATGGTGACAAAGGTAATGACGACCCATCCAGTGCCCGCCACTTGTTATTTGTGTTCGATGTTCTTTGAGGGCATCGTTCACGGTGTTTGAGCGCTTCACACGTTGACTGTCGTTAATTCATTGGAAGATATCATAACCTGACCATCAGCCATCTCCCCTGGTTGGCGATGGGCCTGTTTTACGGGGCTATTCCGATCGTTTGGTTTTTTGACATGCCATTCACGGTAACAGAACACTCCTTCACGAAGCCCCGCGCTTCCAAGCATTTGCATGCGGGAGTACGTAAAATTGATTTTTGCAAAATACATCATTAGGGTCATTTGGGTGCTCGGTGGGCTGCGCGCGCGGAAGCAACAGGCACCTACACCCGCAAAACATTCTCCAGTGTGCCGGCCGTACCACGTATGACATTGCCGAATACATTGTACAGCCGCCTATACCCGTACACCGTACAGTTCACCATCCTTGTCCTGTCTATCCAATTCCTGCCCCGCTTCTAAACCCCTCAGATTCCACCAGTAATCAAATGATATCCCTTCAAGTTCATCCACTTGGCAATCCTTGTCTGCCGCCGCCATCGCAAACCAGGCCGGTGCCGCATTCTACCGCCGACCCTTCTGCCCCTTCTTGCCCTTCTTATGAAACTGATGCATCCCTGCCAGGACAGAAACCTTCTTCTTCCCGCCCTTCTTAGTAACAGCGCCCCTCAACGATTTCGTAGTCTTCTTAACCTGAATCGCCACTGGCTTCTTCTCTGTCTCCATAGCGTCATCTTTCACCGCCGTAGGCACCACATGAGGCTCCACAGGGTTTGACGCAAGGCATGCCGCTAACGCCGCTTGCCGCTTCTCCTCTGCAATTGCCAGCCACGCAGTCTGCTTCTCTACTTGCTCTCTCCGCTGTGTACGTAATTTTTTCTTGGCATTGCTATGACTGGACTTTGCCATTCGCCCGGTCGCCGTGTATAAAAAGTACTTTCTGACGGCCCTACCGAAAGCTAAAACAAGCAATCTGGGTGATTAAATTCAATTTGTCAAATTAGGCACGT
Organism: Volvox reticuliferus; assembly: GCA_019650235.1. Classification (NCBI taxonomy): domain Eukaryota; kingdom Viridiplantae; phylum Chlorophyta; class Chlorophyceae; order Chlamydomonadales; family Volvocaceae; genus Volvox; species Volvox reticuliferus. The sequence goes on from BNCP01000043.1 coordinate 860,830, forward strand.
GCTGTGCCAAAAATAGGCAGATGTGCGAAACATTCATCACGGGCAACAGAACGGCAGGACAAACCGTTTTTGTACGATAAAAGATTGAACTGGCAAGAAACAGACTTCAATAAACATTGCACCTTGTATATTTGTATATTTCTATCCGTTGGTAGGTAAACCTAGTTCGAACTCGCTGTCCTCAGTGCCTCCTGGGTCGTTTGGCCCTACGAGCTTTAAAGAGTCTGTAATCCATTAAAACAAGAAAATACCTGGGTTTTCCAATAGTTGTCTTCCGAGCAAAGTACGATTATATATACTAAGTTCAAGCACAATCACGCACGCCATCACGATTTTCACGGCTTAGTTTGAATACAGTATTACGCCTGAGCTGTTACCGTTCTGCTGGGCCTGATTTGGTTAATCAGCTTTAAATCAACTTGCATTGGGGAATAAAACGTTCGATTCGAACGGCTTCCGGGCGTCATCGAGTTTCACGGCATACACGTGTCTTTGCTTAAGGGACAGCCGCTGATGGCAACATTTACTCTACCTTCGGCCGGATTAATAGATGCGTCCTGCACTCTGAAAGTTGGGGGAGTCGCCTTGTCGGCAGTTCGCACTGCTTGTTCACGCTCGACGTGCCCGATGGAATATGGAGCTAATACATTCTCAATTTGCTTTGGGTTTCATGGGGGAGGTTCAAAACGCCATGAACGCGGCGAAGGCGACGACGTGGCCGGCTACACCCTCGTGACACCGCAGCCCAGCACTTCAGGTGCCCCCGTGCAGCAGATATGTCCTTCACCGGCCCAACAGCTTCACCGTAATCAACACGACCGATTCGAACATATCACTGGAAAAAACTATCAGTCGCCGCACGGCTTAGCAGCCGCAGCGACCGCTTTGGCTACGACTGCTGCTTGTCCTTACCGACACAATGACCGACAATATGTTGGTGAACGCCACCGCAACTATCCAACGACGTCATCCATGGATTACAGAAGAAGTGTATCCATGTTCAACCAGGATTTTGGAGTTGGATACCCCGGGACGCATGCTTCCTGTCGGACAGCTGCAGAGGGGACGCACCAGCGGCAGGTGCTGCGCAATTCCCTTTCCAGCAGCGTTCAGGTGCACTCTTCATTGCCGCATCCCGCAACGTCGGGCCCGTTCGCCCTATTTGGCAGGGGGTTGTACAGCGCGAGCCCCCCGCAGATGCAGCCGTTATCATTTCGGTTGTACCAGGTGATGTCCGCATCCCAGCGCGCGGACATCCAGGCAGCAGCCCTCAAGAAACAGACGGGTGGGTACGGTCCGCGGTACGATGGGATCGCACAGGGAACCGGGTGACGGGACGGGTGGGTTAGGAACTTGCGTGAACGTGAAGCGGCCAGCCCGGTGTACAGGGAACCCCGGCACTAACGGAAACAGACGATTTCATAACGAAACGGAAAAGCACCAAATTGAAAAACACGGAGGCTAACAGGGGGGTTGAACGATGAGGCCGGATGCTGTGAACATTTTGCGTGCCGCCGCCCCCCTCCCGACATGGTTCCCAGACCGCATGTTTTGGCTTGCTTTCAACTGAGGCGTGCAGCCGGGGGATCTTTAAGAAACGCAGTGCTGAGAGAGAAAATGCCTTAAAGTGTGTGCCGAGCTGCCGTGGGCCTGAATTTGCCGCGGCTCTGGTTGTAACATGGAGTAAAGCAGGAACCAACAAGGCGATTCAGGCGGGCAGACCCAGGGTAGGGGTTTCGGGAGGGGGTCAGGCGGGCGTCCCCTCAAGTCCCCAACCGCGCAAGGAATTCCACCCAGTAACAGCTGCGCCTTGCCCCATTTCCTCCTTGTCCCATAACCGCCGCTCACTATATCCCTTTCCTTTCCTTTCGCATGTGCCCTCCGCGCCTACCGCTCGTGCCGCCATTGCCATGTTAGGTGAGTCCGCATGAGTTCGTGCTTTGTCGGCTTTCTGTGGTTGTTGCGAACTCTAGCATCAGGTCAGCGCCTTGCTTCCTTTCTCCGCCTGCAGCCGGACCGATACCATACCTCACGATGGCTTCCACTGCTTTACCGGTCAGCTCTTGTCGGTCTTGGCAGCTTGGTACTTTCTTTCTTGCGTTTTGATTTCCAGCTATGCTTGACTCAGCTTTGGAAGCGAACAGCCGCCTACCTCGCTTACTGCGACATCGGGTGCTCAGATTCGTACAATTTTAATTAGTACATTATCGCTCTGGTCATCAGCTACACGTTTTTCGCCTTTCCCCGCACCGCCTCTTTAGGCACGCACAGCATCAAGGGGGCCTTAATACCTATCACCAATGCCAGTATCGTAGTATCAGTGTGTCGTCCCTCACACAGCCCCTCATCCGCAGCATGTTGCCCCTGCGCGCCGTTTCCCCGTCTCTCTGGGATCAGATCTGCTGCCTTTTGTTTGTGTGTTCATATTTGCTCACAAAAAGGGCGGAGGACCCAGCCGCACACATGACACAAAGCCTCTGGCACCTGTGACTTCAGGTGTGAGCCTCAAACACCTCCTCGACTTCGGGACGCAACCGCTGGAGCGGCAGATGCTACTGTCCGCCCGCTTCCTGCACTCGGAGATACCCATCCGCCTGGCCCACAGGCTGATGGATTTAAACCACCTGCCGCCAGGCCTCAGTGAGGAGCCCCACGTGCGCAGGGTCAAGGTGCGGGAGGAGAACGGGGCATGGGAAAATGGGGTACGGAATGTGGTGTAAATGCGATAAAGGTACAGCTGGGAACGGGAGAGGTCAGGAGGGAGGTCAGAGGGTGTGTGTGGGGGGAGAAAGGCGAATGTAAGAAACCTAGTGCCACTGGTGCTGATGAAACAAGGACTAACCGTGAAGGTTGGCTGACGGTTGCCCTCGTCCAAGGACCGTTGGGGATGGAGAGAGGACCGGGGGGAGGGGGGAATTTTGGAAAAGAAGATTGCCGTCGGTCGTGGAGACGATCCTGAAGCCTGAAATTTCTTCTTGAGCTAGAGGCGAAGGACAGAGCCATGGGGGTTGTGAAGCTGCATGGGTACTGGTGCAGCAGCTGAAGGTAAATGCGCCCCCTTGAGATCGGTATTTTCGTACTTTGGCAGGCACGGCGCCCAGGGGTGTGATGATTGGCTTCTTTTCATCTGCACTTGGCCTTCACTCCCAAAAAACCCGCACACTGGGCCCGGCACACCGGGGCCGCATGTTCTTAGGCTGTGCTTTCTCCAATCTTAGCGATATACGTAATAACGAAATATTACGGAGTCCCCGCGATAGTCGTTTTGGGCTCCTTCGGGTCTTTCCTCCATATGCATACAGCGCGCCTTGCGGGTCCCATCCCCCGCATCCTCCCTGCTATCCGCACTATGCTCGCCCCATCCAGCTATTCCAATTACAGTTCTTATTCACTTTGTTTGAGTCCGCGGCTTCCTTTCCCTTCTCCCGCATCCTCAAATCGCTAGGGATGGTATGCTGCGTCGTTTGCGGACTTCCGCTCCTTCCCACCCATAAAAGACAACATGGACGTTGTTCGGTTCACGGCCATGTTGAAAAACGCCTTTCGGCGCCACAACAACGTGGTGCCGGCCATTGCTAAGGGCGTGGAGGAGTACAAACGCGACCTGGAGGTGGGAAAGAAAGGAGGCGTGGAAGCAGGGAGGTGGGCCAGAAGGGGGTCGGGAAGACTGGCGGAAAGGCTGGACGAATCGGAGCAGAAGACTAGACTGATGGCCTATATTGAAGTGAAATTTGCAGTGCCTAGATTGGATCCTGATGTTTTTATCCCAGCCCGAACGTCTACCTTATCACCACCCGCAACCTCGCCCCATCATGTTAACTCCGCCGCGTCTCCGTTCCTTCGGCGTCGTGCGGGGTGAGCACTGCACAACATGTTTATCGTCCTACGTCCATCTCATTCTTGCTTCCATCTCATTATCACCTCCAACTCGTTTGTCTACGTCGATGTCCCTCCCTATTATCCCGCTGTACCCATTGTCTCGTCCCCCGCCGCAGCGCAAGGGTGAATCCAGCCAGGAACGCGAGAGTGAGATCCAGCACTTCCTGGATACCTTCTTCCTATCCCGCATTGCCATCCGTTTCCTGGCAGGTCACCATATCTCCATGTTCGAGCCGCCGCGCCCGGACCACATCGGCCTCGTGCACACCCGCTGCAGCCCCTACCAGGTGAGGGAAGGGGAAGAGGAAAAGGAGGTGAAGGGAGGAGCAAGCAGCGCAAGGAGGAAATGGAGGCGACAAGGAAGGGCGTTTGTGGCTCTTTCAATTAGCACAGGTGGAACCGGGAATTTAGGCGGGCCGAGAAGGCAGGTGGCCATGCCAGGTCACGACGTGTGTGTGCCCAAGCATCTGCGCACCAAAGGCGCGCAAAGACAGGTTCTGGCTTTGGTGGTTGGGAAATGGGGGCATACACCACCCATCTCACACCGGGAGTTTGGGTGTGTGAAGGGTGGGATGGGAGGCTGCCTCTGAAGACCTTTGATCATATCTTGGATTACCGTGTTAGATTCGACTCCCTCCTGTGGGGACAGAGAGTCGCTGTTTTGATGAGGGTATGCGCATCTTGCCTGCACGGCACCCTCTGGAGGTCCCACGGTCCGCGACCCCTGGAGTTGTCCACCGTCAAGCGTTCGTCTGTGTGCAGAGTCTCCCTTCTTGCGCTTTTGTAGGCACCTGTTGTAGGCACCTTCATCGCACCCGCATCCGCGCCCACACCTTCTCGCCCATACCGCGTGTGGGTGTTTCCAACGCAGATTGCCTTCGATGCGGTGTCTGAGGCCCGCGCCATCTGCTTCCGTGAGTATGGCGGCGCCCCGCAGGTTACGGTGCTGGGGAACACGGGCCTTACCATGGCCTATGTTCCGTCGCACCTGCATCACATGGTGGGTGGGTGGATTTGGTGGATGGGGGAGATTGAGAGGGGTTGGGGCCGGGGTTGGTGCGTGTGTGTGTTGGGGGCGGGGGCGGTATGTGTGAGTGTGTTCGAAAGACAGGGGATGAAGGTGTGCTGGGATGTAAATAGGGAAACGGAGGGAGCCCAGCTCTGCACGGCGTGCGGTTGTGGCACACCTCTCCGTGCCGGTTGGATTTGGTTCGGGAATGCAAAGTGCCGCATCAGGTGATATGGGATTAGTGGGGCCGGTGACTGGACTCCGCAGGCCCGGCTGAAACCGCTGCAAAGAGGGCTTGACAAACAACGCATGAGAAGAAACGGAAGTGGAGGGAGAGGGGATGGGTCGCTTAGCAACCGAACTACGAAGGCCTGCAGACGGAGAGGCGCGCACATATGGGTGGTGGACGTAAAGCACAGTTCGCCAAGGGTTCATCTGAAGCTAACTACTAAGTGCCTTGCACGCGGGCGCGTACCTTTACCAAGGCACTGACGGCCTTCCGTAGGATCTGAGCCCGGCCAGGCTTGTGTTCGATATGCCGCGAGGTCTGTACGGATATGTACAGCGGTTTGTCCGCTTGGCGTGGAAGGCCAAGCAAGGACACAGGAGGGTGCTAAGTTGGGGTTCAAACGGAGGTCACAGGATTGCGTGGTGCGGGTACGGCAGCTTCTGGTTGACGTTGGGGGTCATTTTTGCGCCTGGTGCGATGGGGATGTTGCTTACTACGTTTTTTCCTCACACACACGTTTTCGGACAGGTGTTCGAGCTGGTAAAGAACAGCCTGCGTGCAGTTCAGGAGCGCTATAGCGAGAGCGATTTGGAGTCGCCGCCCATTCAGGTGGTGGTGGCGGAAGGACTGGAGGATGTCACCATTAAGGTTCGCTCCGGGCCTCGAAATGGGGACTGCGCGGGTGAGGCGAGAAGGAAAAGGGAGGCGGAGGACACAATGCTTTCTCTCCTCCTCCTCCTCCGTGTTCTCCTCCCTCTCTTCTCCCTTCCCCTTTCCGCCTGGGTATTTATTTTGTATCTGGTTCTTGATTTCATTACATTCACAGGTGTATCTCCCCTCCGTCCTCTCCTCCTTCCTCTCCTCCCATCTTCCCCTCCTCCCCTCTTGGGGTTTCGGTTACGCCCTTCCCCATAAGCCATAAGCCCTTTTTACAACCCTCCACTTTGCATATCGGCTTTCTTCTGCCGCAGGTATCCGATCAGGGCGGCGGCATCCCCCGCTCCGGTCTCCAGCGCATCTGGACCTACCTCTACACCACCGCCCGGTCGCCGCTGCCGGATGTGGACATTGACAGCACCAATATGCCCGCAGTGCTTGCGGGGTACGGCTGCGGACTGCCGCTCAGCAGGCTGTACGCCAGGTGGGCCGTCGAGGAGGGGAGGGGGATGACTGGCTGCTGTTTACGACGAGCTGTTGTTTTTGTTGTTGTTATTAGCAGTGGTAGATTTAGGCAAAACTAGTGGAGAGACCAGGGAGAGACTCGCAGCATGCCAATGGTGTACACAGTTATGAAGGTCCTGCGTAGTAATGGTAATAATAAATGGAATGTATTTAGCCTGGGAGGAACGGATCTCCCCCCCGCTTCAGTTCAACGCATTGTGGACGGGACGTACAGGCGGCCGGGTGGGTGGGCACAGTGCTTTTTGCAGCGGGGGCCTCCCATTTGTACGGTTCGGGAGGAAGGTCCATCCCTCCCCAATGTCCCTTTTATCAACCCCTCCAGCGATGCCTGTTTGTTATTATTCTGATGACGGCCCCCTAATGCCGTTAAATGATCCATTAGGTATTTCGGAGGCGACCTCCAGATGATCTCCATGGAGGGCTACGGCACGGACGCTTACTTGCACCTTGCGCGACTCGGAAATGACGAGGAGCCGTTACCGGGGTCGGTGTGAGTGGTTGAGATGACGTATGGGAAAGGCTCGAACAGGACGAGGGTCGCAGGATTAGAGGTGAACGGGAGGGTTGGCTGTGTGGAAGGGCGAAGGGGAGACTAGCTCTCTACTAGGGGAGCAGGTTTTAGGAAAGCGGCGAAGTTGGAAGAAGTTGGCAGGGCCCCCTTTCATGTCTTAGACATCATGAGACTAAATGGACCGGCGAATACGCGTCCTTGCAGCTGCTGGCTGAATGGCTTTAGAGGAATCAATCGTGGCTTTCCTTGAAGTTGTGGACGTCTTCTGCATCGTTGTTGCATGGTTGGTGGATTGTGGCACGCGGTTCGTGGTGCGACCGTTATTTCGTGCACAACATTGCGCCGTACGGCCCAAGTGCGCGCCATTCCTTCTGTTTCCTGTTTGTTTTTCCTGTACCACTTTATAGGCAGGGGTGTATACGGCTATGGTAAAGAAAATGTCTATTGTTCAGATGTTGATGCAGGAGGCTTATGATGATATACCGGTCTGGCCTGCCACGGCACCTTTCGCCCCTAGGGTCCCCTGGGCGGCACCCATCTCCCCCTCCCAAACACACACCCACACGCACGCGCGCGCGCAAACTGACCCCTGGATGTCCTTACAGCACGGCCGGTGCTCCCCAGGACTTAGATTTGTGTCCAGTGTTGTTTTATCATGCATGGATGAATATGTAGGGATGGGGGTTGCTGAACTCTAACCTAGCCTGTATGGTGAAACATCACGGCCGACATCGGCCCCCCCCGGCCGATGAGTGATACCGCTGCGGCCGGCATTTTCTATGTGCTGCATAGCAGCACATGTATGTTCTTGCCCAATGGACAAAATGCCAAACTCCTGCAGCGCGATGCAGCGTCACCACGGGCGGGACATTACCGGGCTGGAGACATGGAGATATGGAGACATCGCAAGTCCACAATGTAGCCTCTCAAATTGTGGCGCAGACGCCCTGGATACGCCTCTTCAGTATTTGTAGTAGATTTAGGTGGCGTTCGTGAAAAGTGTCGCGCGCGTGCGTATCCATCGTTACCGCTAATTCTACTGGGGCCATTAATCATGTGGGGGAACGTGCTCAGCATGCGCTTAGCCGTGCGGGATGGTTGCAACCCCCCCCCAAGATACGGACGTTCGAATGTGACTCGCCGCTATAGCGGCAGTTGGAGTTTGATGCTGGCGTTGGCGACGAGATACCTGTTGGTGGCGCCGCTGGCAGTGCCGCCTGAAGAGACCCCGGAATTCAATAAAATATCGCGCAGCAGCTATCGGTACGCAGTCTACATGCTACAGGCGACTTCCAGACCAACTATTGTTGGTTGCAGTTCTCCGCCCTGGTAGATGGATTGAGGATCGGTGTCCAGGCATGGTCTGACGCCGGGTTGTTGAGGCATCGGCTGGAGGGGGCATCGGCGCCGAGGGGGCCTGTGACGAGATGCTGGCGACGGGGCTGCAAGGTCGCAGCCGGTCCATTAACTTAATGTATCCGGATATGTATCCGAATATGCTGTCAGTTTCCTTTGGATTTCATCATCCCCGAGAGGGCATGCATGGGGGTATGCGTGCCCTCTCGGGGATGAAGTTAACGACTCACGGCCAGGAGCCGATCACAAGTACGTCCAAAATAGCCGGAAAGGTGAAATAGATGGCTAGTTTGTGTCGGCGGTGCAGCTGTATTGGTATCTCTTTTACTACATGGTGGGTTGATCTGTGCTTAGGTGACACAGAAAGCAATACGTTCTTACCGGCTGAGTAAGCGGAAACGGTGAATGTGTATGTGTATGTGGGGGGGGGTCCGGGGGGGGCTTATCGTGTGCGGGGAGGGGGAGGAGGGGAGGTCTCATGACCACGGCGGGCTGGATCTCTTTATGTTCCTTGTTACACTAATTGTTATGTGCAGATATGATCCTATGTGGTATCCACACCGTATAGTCGCTATTGTGGTACGACATGGCTTCGGTCTGTAAGATCAGCGGACACGGGAGGACTGACAGCTTTCCCATCTAGCTCAAAACTCCAGCGCCCGTCCTTGCCTGTCCCGGCCGCAAAAACCCGTACGGTACGAAAGCTTCAGTTCTTTCAACGTACTACGTACCCCCTGTGAGCCTAACCCTGCCCGCAGAATTCCTTATCAGTGCGCGCAAAGGCATCAGGTGCCTATTATCTAATTTCCGGATAGATTTATTTTGTTCCGTTGTTACTGTATGGAAAAGTTATAATTGGTGATAGGCACAATGCTCCAACCGAAAGCGTGCCGGCTGCAGATGCGCAAAAGTCCAGCCTTTGGCCTCGCGTGCCGTTGATTATCTTGAATGCGATCCCCTACCCCGGCCTTCCCCAGTCGGGCGGCCGCCAGGTTTCAATATTTCCGGGTGCACGCCCTAGGACTTGCAGCACTTTATGAACTTGGAAGTTTTAAGAGAACAAATAAGATTATTACGGACAGTGAAGGAAGACGCGGCACTCCGCACGGCTCTGCTCTACCTCCGGCCGTTGAACTGTATAATTGACAGTACAGGTATTGAAACATAGTAACGGGTACAAGGAAAATGCATGTTGTAATCAAAATGATTCAATTTATCATTGTGTGGATGCAGCTTTGGCTGTTCATCAGTCGAATGTACTTGCTTAGGCCCAGCTATCTACTGCGGGCCATCGCGTGCACAGAGACATTTCTTCAATATTCAATGTGTATAATTAATACTAGCCAATTTATAAACGTTATATAATGCTACAATTAAGATGCATCAAAAAACTGCCTCTGACCTAGCTCGGAACCTGCTTTTCACTGCCGCATGAACCTCACATAATCGTAAGATTTTATAACGTGAGCTCGGAATCGATGAGATAAGCATGAGTTGAGGGAAACGTCTGACAAGGCAGTCCTGACGAAGCACACAACCTGCGCCAACGTGAGCCTTTTTTGTGTGACACACTAAACATGTGTAGGAGGATAATCTGCGTAAGTTTATAATAAGCGACGGAAGTCCTTTCATGGGATTCTTGCTGCGTCGTTACTCCATGAAGCGCAGCTACTTATACCGCAACTCTTCAACAAGCACGAGGTTATAGTGTATCTCCAAGATCATATCAAATTTATCAGATTACGGGATAGGTGATGCCGCAGCCGATTCCACTAGCACAACGCGCTGTTCATCCTATCTTCCTTCGGAAGTTAGTCCAGGAGAAAGTACCTGGCGGCACGGGATGCTTGGGCGACTTGACGACTGCTCAGGTAACACATGTTACTCCTATCCTAAAGCGTTCATGTGGTCGAAGCCGCCAACCAGCTACTGAGTGGGGTTCCTTACGCTGACTCAGGTTGTACAGGCTTTCATCCGGCCAGCCACACTCCAGGCAAAGCGAAGCTTTACCGAGTGTATTCTCTGGGGGCAGCTAACCCCCAAATACATCCAGACATGGTGCGCCTCGGGGGTAATGAAGACACTGGACGGCGACGACCAAAAGGTACTGCCTGGGAGTATGTATGTGAGCCCTCGCCCTGTGTGGGCAGTCCGCGCGGCGGCACACTCCTGCTTGGCCATTGGCAACTCACATATCATTCCTTAAGGAGCGCATCATCTCATTACTGTACGTATACGTCGTACATCGTCGCCCTCTCCCGCAGCAACAGCACTAACGCTTGGTCTGCTGTCTGATCACTCCTGTTGAAATGTCGGCTGGCCTTCGTTCAGCGCCAGCTCCTCAACCACCCGAGCATCGCTCATTTCCCCGTGTTCATGCTCCAGATGTTCGGTCCTGCTCGCTTTTTCGCAAGCCATGCCTGGACCTACAAATTCGGGGCGCTCGTGTCCATGCTGGACAACCACTACGCACAGCTGCCGGGTACCAAGGGGGGACAGAAGTTCATACCGTGGTACTACTGGGTGGACATCTTGGCGGTCACACAGGTGTGTGTGTGTGTGTGTGTGTATTTCGGGGGGAAGAGGGATAAGGTGGTTGGAAGGAAGAAGGCTTGTGGTTAGGCGAAGGAAGAGGGAGGAGGTTACATAGGGAAATGGATGGAGACAGGAGAGACAGGGGAGAGGGAGACAACGAACGGGGGTAATAAAGAATGGCGGAAACCGGGAAAGGATCAGGGCGGGATAGAAAGGGTGATATTGGGTACGGGATTAGCTAGGTCTTGAGGTTTCCAAGGTCTTGAGGTTGAGGTTTCCAAGAAAGGAAAAGAAGGGAGTGAGGGTGATATAGCTCTTTCGCACGGAAGGAAGCTGCAGAACCTGGGCGGCAGGTCCGGATCCATCAAGCGGTGACACGTAGGACTTGGAAGGACTTCATCTTCGCAACACAATCAGCAAAGTGGACAGGGTGGGTATTCTTCATTCAGCGCAGAGTGAGAACACGCAAGGAGGGGCTTCTTGTCGGTTTAGGTCGAACTACGAACCTGCTGGGAGCAGCACGATGAGTCAACAACCCGCACACTTGTTTCCCAGAACGGGCCGCGTGTGTGGGGTGGGTGGGTGGGGGAAAGGGCGGGAAACACGGCGTAGAGCTGGACGGCTTTTTTATGATCTAATCCTGGGCATCCGCGCCCGGGCAGCAGCTCAGGGTATCGGCAGTGCATACCATTCGCAGTACTGATTCACTCGCGGGTTTGCCTCCAAGATGGTCATTCAGCAGGCGGAAGGGCTTCTTATCCCTGAAACCCCGAAATGTTTCAAACAGAGACATAATCACTTGGCAGGTTTTCACTGGCTTTCACTGGCTGCTGCTACTGCTTTTTATGTTGTAATTTGACGATGCACTGCCACCGCCTGCAAAGCAGCGAAGTCCATGTTACCGCTCTCCCTGCCGCAGCACTTTACGGGCGACATCAAGGATCACCCCGACTATGACTTTGCTGGTGAGGGAAGGGCGTGTGGTGGCGCGGCAGGCGGGAAAGGGAACAGAAGAGGCAGTTCTGGTGGCGCACTGTAGCGATCGCCCACCGGTAGTAAATGTGGCGGTTGTTGCCTGCAGATGGATTCGTACTGTTGGTGTGAACTTGGCAGTGGGGACAACGAGGGAGGGGTGTTTAAGAGGGGCTTACTCAACACAGGGATGGCGGCACGGCATGAAAAATGCATCAGGAGCACGATTGAAGCACCGGCTTAAGACTGCATGCACACACTTCTCTGCTGTTATGCAGCCTCGTGACAAGAACCACCCCTCCCCGCCCTCCTAATGTTCAGGTGTCATTAAGCAATGCAAGGCAGTTCTTTTCACAATGCACCCGTGAGTCAAGGGAAGGGAGGAGGAGGGTTGGTAGGACCTGGAGGGGGCATGGGGGGGTTGGGGGAGGGTAGGAACGCAGAACCGAATGGTGGTGGGGGATCCGAAATTGGAAAATACGGGCGGGCGTCCAGCTGTGAGAGGAAATGAACCTCCCTCCCCAATCGCGCAACGGGTGCTGGTGCGCTGGTGTTCCCCTCGTTCCGAAGGCGGCGAACCTCCTGTGCCGGACTCCTCCAAATTGTTAGCGCGGTGTTGTTGGCGGTGGCGGTTGTATGATGACGTCGTGTTTGTCGTAATCCTGAATTAGAGGGACGCACACGCATTTAGAGGCGGCAACAGTCAAACCCCTCCAAAGCGCCCGGCAGCAGGCGGCAGTTAATGGACGGTTGTGATCTTAAAAATGAAAATAAACCAACAACGCTGGGTGTTGGGTTTGACTGCAACCAAATCGTGTAGTTTATTGCGGGTGGGTGCCGTATGCGCAATTCTCCCGTCTCGTCCTGTTCCCAACTTCACGGTGTCTCCACCCCTCCTTACTCTGCAGGTGGCGCAGCCCTATCGCGCCCACCCGCGTGTGGTGCCTCTTTGAGGCGCTCACAGCCATCCAGGCACCAGGTATGCATGTGTGTCTAAGATGGCATCCGTGTTTGTGTTTGCCGTATTTACACGTGTTTCTCACTTAGAGGGTCCCTGGTGCCACCGTTAACACACGAAGGCGGGGTCCTCCGATCCCGGGACCCGCTGTCCCTCCATCGAAAACCAGACGCGCCTCGCCCCGAAACCAGAAGAGATCAAGAGTTAACCAGGGTTCGGAGTTGAATTGCAAGTACGGCAAGGGCGCCAGATGTATATAACTGAGGCCAGCGTGTAATAGATGTCCATACGGACATCTATATCCTTTGGCTTCTGCTCGTACCTCTCTGGCCGCAGTGGCTATCAGTGTTCATCTCAGGCGGCTACGTCCAAGCCACTGTTCTCTCCGTATTCGCTTTCATGCAATGTATAAACAGAAAAGTATATGCACATATGCACATATAATGCATGAAAGCGCATACAAATTATTCTCTCCTCACTTCTCGACAACGCCCCCTTCTTTGTGAATCCCACCAGGCGTCGAATTTGAGGTGGTGGTGGACGTCAAGGATAGCAAGGACACGCGGGTGCAGACGGTGCAGGTAGGGATGGGTTAGGAAGGGCAGGGACATGGCCGAGAGGGTACACGAGGTGGTGCGGTAAAAGCCCATGCCACTGGACTCTGTTAGACGCTCTGCGTGTGTGCTGTTAGAAGGGTTCTTTCGTTCCGGCTCGTTTCATTCACCCGAGTAGCCGAGGAGTTGCTTCGGTGCCAAATCACCGAACTTGCCAAGGGCTACGCGGTGGCAGGCTCCTTAGGGCGTTGGGGAGCAGGGAACCAAAGGGTGGCCGGCGGGGTGAGTCTTTTGCTGAGAGATGATCTGACTGTTGTATGCAAATTGAGAGAAGACTGTTAGCATGGGGAGGGCCATGTATTCGGATAAGCGGAAGCGGGTCTTGCCGTCCACACACGAACATGCACATCCAGACGAGCGTCCAAGCGTCCTTGGGTGGGGCCACACACGCCTTCCGTTTGGATCCGCAAGCCCCTTTCTGTGGCATGTTGTACTCATGTCGTACTGTTGCGTGTGGCTGCAGATTATCAGTAACAGCATTGAGGTCCGCACAGCGCAGGTGAGGCCGACAATGGGAATGGGAAAGGGCTAAGCGGAGGAGGGGGGGGGGAGAAATCCCGGGGATGGTGGTAGTGGCAGCGCCGATGATGCTGGTTGCCAGGGGGAAACTGAATCCCTGCAATAGGTCGGTGCTAGCGAGCACTCGAAGTCAATTTCAAGGCTGGCGTCACCGGGAGGTGCGAGATGACCTATGGATGGAATAACTTTGGAATGCAGCTCACCAGGTCCCGACCCCTCCAACAAAGTAGTGGTCGCCGCCTTAAAACGGGAGATCACCAACCGGAAGCGTCCCGGCCCCTGCCGCCCGTGGTGCATACTAACGGCGCTGGTGCATAACGGCATCAACGGCATCAACTGGTCCTTGTAACCTGTCTTGTGCTTCCCCCGTGCTCCTTTCAGGCCACGGTATCCGCGGACAAGGCATTCATCATCGAGTGCATTGAACAGGGCATCGGGATTAACGCCTTCAACAATACAATTCGGAAGTAAGCCTACGTGCACTGAAGCCTTGGAGTCGCGACTGTCGTGCGGTCCTGGCAGGCGGGAACGCAGGGAGGGTCGGGCACTGGGCAGACAGACATGAGTGTGGCATTTGGCTGCACTGCGCTGCGCGAGATTTCCCAGCCCCCCTCGTGTGCCCAACCCCCCGTGGCACGGTGTGTATGCGTTCAACAAAGAGAAGTAAGCATGTTGCTCAATGTATTTAAGCCCCCTTCCGGGCATGCTCATGTTCGCTGGCGAGGCATTGAGGGATTGATCCACTGAGGACGGATCGCTCCAGGACCACTGTCCCACCCCGCTTTCCATGCCCCCCCTCTTTGCTACATCTCAACCACGAATTGGTGACTGAGGGGTTTCTAAGCGCCGTGCCGTGTGCCGCTGTGTGTCGCAGGCGGCTAAAGGAGGCGCTTCTGCAGGCTGTTACGCCCAACGCTGTTGAAATGGGCGACACGCCAGCGCTTCACGAGCTGCTGAAGGTATTGATGGAGGAGATAGCAAGGGAAACCGTGAAGAGCAGTTGCTTGCGTCGGAAGCATGATCATTACTTTCCGGCGAACGCTTCGTTTTCGTTCATAACATATTGTAGTGGTGACGGAATGTGGCACCTGTGGCACCTGTGCAGCTGCCTGTGGACTTTGCTCTGTGTGGAAGAAGCAGCTCGCCCTTCGCATGTGTGTGTGTGTGCGCGCGCGCCTCTTATGCGATACAAAATCATGTTTATTCCTGCACCTGCACCTGCACCTGCACCTGCACGCATGGTGAAGGCCGAGTCAGGCGAGACGGTCCCTCCGTCTGCGGGCACTCGGTCCCTGAGAAGCATGGCGGTGAAATGTATCCCGTAGTCCATCAAGTCCTTGGAAGCCCCTGGGGAACCCCATTACACCACATGCTTTGCATCAACCCCTAGCGTCCGCTGCTGATACGAATTGTCGTCGTTATATACCTTCCTCACCCGCAATCGCACTCGCAGGCATGCTCCGCTTGTCAGCGGTTTCTTAGGTTAGCAAGTGCAGTCCTCAAAAATTAGAAACGCTTCTTACATGTGTCCCCTTATGCCCCCTTAAAGTACCTCTCCTCTTAACCGCCGCCTCGAGCCCTGCTCCCCTTGCCCCCGTCGTTGCTGGCATCTTCGTCTTACCCCTCCATGCCCCTCGCCCTCACCAGATCGGCGGTTGCGTGCGTCCAGATGGTATCTCGGACCTGGCCTCCTACTTCAAATTTGCAAGTGAGACCGACATGCTGAACATCATGAGGACAATTCACCTTCGCGACCTGCGGCCCAGGGGATTGGCCCTGTCGGGGCGGCAGCGCACCAAGGAAGTCAACCTGGCGGATGGCGGTCTGCGCGGCTGGGACGGAGAGTCGTGCAGTCTGCGGGAGTACGTGGAGTCGGAGACAGGCCGCACCTTGTGGGCCTATCTGCCCGCCTCACCGGCGCTGTGTCATGTAAGTGTCTGCGTGCGTGGAAGCGGGCTCGGGAGTGGAGGCCACGCCAGAGGGTGGGTTTGACATTATGATAAAGAGTTGACGCTTTTCCTGCGCGGCGGAGGAAGAGCCGTGCGATGCCATTCCCATTACCCTTCCACCGGAAAGTGGCCGTAAATGCTGAGTGCCTCCCCCCTTTTGGCATACCACGAGGCCTCACGTATTCCTCAAGATCCTGCAATCCTCACGTCACCTTAGCTTTCGCTTTCCTTTCTTTCCCTGCATCTGGTCGGCGTTTGGTCTTGTTCCTCCTTCTGTCCTTCCACCTCGTTCGGTGCCTTTTTTCACGGCCGACCCCTTAGGCGGTTGCTGAGCTCCTGGTGATGCCCACAGTGGGCAGTCCCTCCGCCGGCTCAGGCTCGGGTGGGGCCGGCAGTATCACTCTGAGCAACCGAGGCATCGAGGAGCTATGGATCAGCTTACGGCCCCCTCGTGGGGAGGACTTCACCCGCCAGGACGGCCCCAACTCCGACAGCCCCTCCGGCACCGGCCCCGGAACGCCCGCATCACCCGCAACCCCCGTCAGCAGCCGCCCCTCTAGCGCCACACCGGCCAGCGCCACCGCCGCTCGCGCCGCCGCACGTGCCATCGCCTCTCCCAACCGCCGCCGCCTCGCGTCGGCAATTAACATGAACAACATACTCGCCGTCGGGGGAGGCAGATCTGCCAGTGCTTCGCGCCTCAGCTTCGCACCACTTTCAACCATCGGGGCGCCCGCACCTGCGTCAGCTCTCTCCGGCAGCAGTGGAAGCAACAGCACCGGCGGCAACGTGAACAGCGGGCCGGTGGCCCCAGCCACAAGCCCCACCGGAGTTGCCGCAGCGCCGCCGTCGCCCCGAAGCGGTCTTGGCGGGATGTTTTTCCGTACACGGCGATCCTCTGCGGGCGCGCCGGCGTCGCCATCGAGTGCAGGCCTGTTTGGTCGCACCCAGGCGGCCAGTCACAGCAGCGACCTCGCTGTTGATAACTCGCTTCTATCCGGCCTGGGCTCTCCCCGGCTGCCTGAGAACAAAGAGGTGGCGCTGCCCCCGGGGCGACCGGCGCTGTGGACAGCGGTCGGTGCAAGTCGGACACTTAAGATGTTGTGTCTTCACCAGGCCGTATTGGGACCGCAAGACATGCAGGTAAGAGGCAGCGAGGTACACGTGGCCGCGTGTTTGTGTTTGTGTTTGTGTGTGTGTATACGGGGAAAGGGATGATGAGATGGGCGGGTCATGGCTGCGCTGTGGGCGGCGTCAACGAGTTGTTGCCTTTCCCACTCTTTCATTCGTGGTCCGTCGTCTCCCAAGTGTTGGGGGGTTAGCAGACAGCCTCAGGATGCCCCCCATACGTCCGCCTCACAGATCTCCCTCTTTCGTCGCTGCCCCCTTCCCCCGGCTCCCTCTCATCACGACAGATGCTTAACTCTGCGCTGCAGACGACTCGAACTCTGGAGGCGCTGCAGGTGGGCTCCGGGAACCACTTTGGCTGCGTGGTTTGTGATGCCCTGCAGAGTGGGCTCCGTATCTTGTATGTAGTGCATGGCTTTTGATGGAGGGTACGAACATGCTAGGCGATGTGAAGAAAGGGGAATGGAGGAAATGGAAAGGGGCGAAGAGGGGGTCTATGAAATATTAGCTGGTGGTGGAGAGACGGCGACATAACTGGGCCGGAAGGCCTAATAAATGAAACTCACGAAGTGCACCCGTCGCGCGCATCCGGACCGCGAGCGCAAGTATATATCTGGGGTGCCGCACCCAACAGTAGGCGTTTATGTTCTTCCGGAATCTTCTACATTCGCACGTTATGCAAATACAAAAGACCTCCCCCAAAAGATCATCGCTGACCTTCCCATCCTTTTGCTACGGGGCTCTTTTGCATCGGAATCCATTTGGTTTGCTTTGTATAATGCTATCTCCCTTTGGTCCACCAGATCGTCAAGTGCACGGCCCCAGGCACGAATGAGGCCTCTGTGGCAGCTGCCACGGCTAAGCTGAACGCGGAGCTGTTCGCCGTGGGACTCGGTTGTGGCAACCTGCGCCACCTGCATGTGCGCCCAGGGGACTTGCTTTACGTTGACGCTTTTCCGGCTTCGGCACTGGGGGTGAGTGGGGTGGGTGGGGTTGAGGCCTGGTGGGTGCTAGAGGCCTGGAAACTGGTCCGTTGTGAAGCTGGAATTGGGTCGGAGGGACGCAAGAGGGGAATATATTTTACCCCACGTGAGTATTGTGGGACGTGTTTGAGGGGATATCAGATGTACGGCAGTGATAGGGCGCCTGAGGAGCGCCAGAGGACTGCCCGTCCTGCACCGTCAATCAAACCCTCCACGCCTTCCCGTCTCACCCGATGGTTTCTCTTGTGCCCGGATCGGTTATTTATCGCAACCGACCCGCCCCCAATCTTTCCATGTTTCATATCTTATCAGAAAGCCAGCTCGTCGTTCCTGCTGCGGCGAGTGACTCTGGCCCCCGTGGCCCTGGGCCCCACCGCCATCCGCCAGCTGGGTAAGGCATTGGCCCCGCAGCCGTACCTACACAGCCTTATTGTGGGGATGGACCCCGCCCCGCCGGCGACGTGGATGCCCAAGGTGAGAGACGGAGCAGTGCTGTGTGAGCCAAGGACTTAGGCTAACCCCCGCTGCGTGGGGAACGGGCGGGATGAGGTGGCTGGTTGCTTGGGAGTAGGATTGGGGAGGCGTCGATTCATGGCAAGCACATTAAACGTTTGAGTTGTTGTGTGGGGGGGAACAAATGGGTATCGGGCTTGGAAACCGCTTGAAAAGGGCAGGTTATTAGTCCAGGTGAGCTCGAGCGGGGTTGAGAGGGGGTGCTGGAAGGGAAGGAAACATAAAACGCCATCCTCTTTGATGACGCGAGCTCTAGGGTTAGTTGGCCGAGAACACGAACACGGAGCTTGTGTGGATGAGGACCGGTGCGGCTCGTGGCTCCGCAGTGATGGCCACCCTGTCATACAAGGCTATAATGCATGTGCGATGGAAACCGAAACCCGCAGGAGCAGACGGAATGGGATCAGTGGCTGGCGTACGAGGACAAGAATGAGCCAGACATGGCGGAAAAGCGGCGGAAGCACCTGGGCCTTCTGGACGAGTGAGTGAAAGGCGCTGCATGGCAATAATGATCTTTGTGTGACGAAAGAGGACATAGGCGGAAGTAGAGAGGGTGCAGGGGTATTAAATATATCACGTATTAAATACTAAATATTAAATCTGTAAATTATATTATAAACAAATTTGTATTGTAATGGCGGCTTGTCGCTACGTGTTTTTTTGAATTAATATTTGTGCTTCTGAGTGACGTAAATGCAAACCCTAAGTAAACTCCAACGCACCTTCTTGATTGCTGATCTCGGTATGTAAGTCGCCGCCACTCTACGAGTCATCAAGCACCCAGCCTCTCGCGCGTCCGTTCATTTCCTCTCCGTCCTTTCCCGCCCTCCTCCCTGACTTTGCCGGAACTCACGTTTCACAATTCTAATGCCCTGCCTGAACCTCCCCAGTGATCAGGCCGCCTACCTCGCCAACGCCTGGGACTTCAAAGATGACCTTGCCTCACTGCCCGACCCCGATCGGGGCTACGCAGCGGTGCAGCAGCGGGCGGCCGCCATCTCCTTCTTCTTCACCCTCTCAGCGGGCTGGCGGGACGTGGGCCAATATTGCCGGCAATACGCCAAGTGGGCCTGGACACGTCGGGCACAGCCGGACGAGCAGCTGGTGAGGACCCACGGGAGTAGCGGGAGGAAGAGGGGGGAAGGGGGGGGGAGGGCGGGGGGTGGGGGAAATGGGTGGGGGATGCCGAGGGGAGGAGGGGGGGAGGAGAGCGGACGCTGTGAGTTGGAGGTGTGGACGTGGGGAGAAGGAAGGCAAGCAAGCCAAGGGAGGGAAGACTTTGCATGATACCTAGCATCCTTCGCCGCCCTTGATCCATCTCGGTGTGTTGAGCTCATCACTGTGGATCATCGAAACCTCACATGCCCCGACCGCATACTTCCCCTTCCAGGCCCATCTAAAGAGCCCTAACAGCTTCGAGACGTACCGGGCCTTGGCCTTTGAGATGCTGCGGGTGAGAGGGCAACGCGAGGGAGCATTGGGACAGAGGCCCCGAGGAAGGATTTCGCGGAGCCTGGTCCTTTTATAAAAAAGACTCAGCAGCCTTCCACTTTGGACTGTTGTTGGTGCTGATTGAGTTACGGGTTGCGGGTTGCGGGATAAGCTCAGATCAGGTCACAAATGTGTGTGTGTATGTGTGTGTATGTGTGTATGTGTATGTGTATGTGTGTATGTGTATGTGTATGTGTATGTGTATGTGTATGTGTATGTGTGTATATGTGTATGTGTATGTGTATGTATGTGTATGTGTATATGTGTATGTGTATGTGTATGTGTATGTGTATGTGTATGTGTATGTGTATGTGTATGTGTGTGTGTGTGTGTATGTGTATGTGCATGTGTATGTGTGTGTGTATGTGTGTGTGTATGTGTATGTGTATGTGTATGTGTATGTGTATGTGTATGTGTATGTGTATGTGTATGGAGGCGGGAGAAAGGTCTCGTTCGGCCTGCACAACCTGTAAGCCCTGTTGCTACGTAGGCGGGCATTGAAGCTCCGTAAGCTCCGTTCAGAGTGCTCTCATTCGCGCAGGAAGATGTTCCTGTGTTGCGCCCGTTGTGGGACGACAAACCCAACATCCCGTATCTCACGACCCCTCAACCCTTCCAGGCTGCACCCGAGAGCTACTCAAGCAAGTTTGATCCCAACGAGCAAAGGAGGCGCTCCACGAAATCGCGGCTTCAGGTGAGTGCCGAACGTCCGCCCACCGGGGACACATGGGGGCCGGGGGGCGCACAGGGGGGTTGGTCGCACATGGGGGCTGGAACCCAGCGGGGAACCCAACGCGTCCCATGAATGGCTAGTTTGCAAATTCGCAGATTGGTGGGCGGATGGTGATATTCGCCACCTGTGGACTACATGTTGGTCAGTGCGTGCGTAGCAGTGTGCTTATGTGCGCCAGTGTGTGCCAGTATGTGTGTGTGCCAGTATGTGTGTGTGTGTGCCAGTATGTGTGTGTGTGTGTGTGTGTGTGTGTGTGTGTGTGTGTGTGTGTGTGTGTGTGTGCGTACAGCGGCTCGTTGTCCTTGCGCTAATGCTGTACGACTGCTTTCCCTTGCAACCTGCAGAAAGCGTTTTGGGAGATCTTCATATGCGACAGGCCAGTGCAGGGATGAGTTGGAGGGCCGGGGTGATCCCGCCATGCATGAGGGCTCTACCGCTACTAGCGGTGAGAGGCGGACACCACTGCGACCAAGTAGCACAGCCACTGCGGAGCGACCCCAACCGAACCAACCTAACCAACCGAACCAACTAACCGAGCACTAGCATTAAACCAATGACTACCGACCGGTTTTGCACCAGTATTCTCATAGGGTTACTGATGAGGTTCGTATTCGGAATGCCCTTGACTGATCTTGCTTGGGGCCCTGGTGAGGCGAGGTGAGGTCCGGTGGCTGGGTTCAGGGGAAATGCACAGCGCGTCGATTTCTGATGTCGTCATCATCCCGGGGCCGTGTGAATATTAGGGCCGCGACGCACGGCGCCTTTTATCATTTTAATTTTACTGTCACTGAGAAACTTGGCAGGATTTGAAGTAAGTTCACACTCGGGGTCGGCGAGTGAACCTCTAGTACAAGGTACGCAACAAAGATATGCGGGCTGTAGTAGTCGTACGCAGTACGACACACGCAATCACAATATAATGTTCAAGAAGCACCCTGCCTGTCAACATCTCGGGAGGCCTTTTCGGCACTCAACTACTAGCTACACGGGCGGGGGGGGGGCAAGTCGGTGGTCGGCCAGCCTGCTGGGGAAGCGTCGTCACAATGGCCTTGTTAGAGGAGCCCTGTCAGCCCTGTGTGCAACTACTGCACCGGAGGGGCGGGGGAAAACATTCCCCCTCCCACGAATGATCAATATTCGCTTGACGATGCATTCGTGGCGCAATGCTTTCATAATATAATATTTGCTCGCTGCGGTTTGGAACACACACACACACACACACAGACATACAGCAGGGGCTGCATGCGTGTTGATTGGAAGGCAGGGGCAAAATAACCATTTTCGTGAGGTAGTGAGGTGTCCAGCAGCATCGAACACGGTTCATATCGCGACCTACGCACCCAACGTACCCGACGTACGCACGTACGTATGTGCGTACGTACACGCATGTGGAAGTGTTGGTGTTGGTCCCCGCACAACCGGGTCGGTCTGCGTGTATGTGGGGTGTGTATCTGGATGGGTGGGGGCTTCTTCACGGGATGGTGATGGGCTGAACCTTACGCCTTACGGTACGTACCTTCCTTGGAACCAGCTAGCAAGTAAGGTCCATCCATCCTCTGCTCCCACGCACCATGATATTGGCATGCCCCTTAAGGCCAGGGGTATAAACAAGTAAAAAGGGGTTCCTGATTGGGTAAAATATATATGTATATGTAACTGTTGGAAAACGGGGTTTCCAACGAACACTGCTGATCGTGGATAGATGGATGGCTCGCCGGGTAGGGAAGCGGCGGGCGGCGGGATGTGCGTGCGTGTTTATTTGTTGCCATGCAGGTAAGATAGATCGATGCACACACGCACGTATGGGCACATATATGCCTAACTACACACCCGGAGTTACATGTCCTTACGAAATGCGCATCGTCGTTGAAGCCTGCATGTCCTCGTACGCGCAATAATCGTACGTCGTACTTGATCGTACTGTGCGCGTGGGCAGACTTTTATAATGTCGATTATGAGGTTGCTTGGGGGGTTGCCTGCCGGCGGCGGCATCGCATGCAAGGACCCCTATCTATTTGCGTACACGCACCTACCGTATCCTGTCATACGGTGCGAGAACGTGCAAGGTACTTGCTGGTGCTTGCTTGTGTTGTTGTTAGTTAGTTCTGTTGTTGGGTGCTGAGTTGATGATAAGAGCAGCAGCAGGACGCCATTATTTCCATTCGGTGCTCGGAAAGGCAGGATGACCTCTAACCACTTGGTATGATCTATCTCTTCGCTTTAAGAGCAACTTATATATTACGTGATGGTGTCTTGACGGTGTACGACAGGCGTACTCGATTGGCGGCACATCTTTTTATTTTTCCGTCCGTTTGGCTGCAGTGTTAGTTGTTTGTTGCCATCCACGCATGCATGCACGACTATTGCTATATATGGCTAGGCAGGGGGATATGCTGGCTAGCTGCTGCTGCTGGCTGCTGCTGTTATGTTCGTTGGCTGGCGCTGGAGCTGCAGCCTTTACCTCCTCTCTTTCCACATAGCTATATCTCTATTGAGGGTCGTCGCTGCTGCGTGCTGTTAGTTGCTGCGTGCTGGAAGGAGGGAAGCTGGGGTGCGTGGTGCGTGGGGGCCCCCGTTCCTTATTATGCATGATGTCTTTTGGTTGTAACAACTTAGTTGTCCATCATATCGCAGGTAATGTCGTCGGATGCGACTATAGCACACAGTGCATCCACGAATACCATTGATGGGATAAATTAACCCTGATGGCGGCCCAGGTAAGACTACGTGCTACGTAATTTCTATCTAGTGCCAGTACGTCCCGGTTCGCATGCATGCGATGTAATGTACATACGTACTAGCAAAGGGCGGCCTGCAATGCATATGGCGATCACGAAGCTTATTATCATCAAGCTAGCTTCATTCTCCCCGCACGAACCACCTGCCACTAGTACAGCAGGCGGCAGTGCATATATATATATATATATATATATATATATATATATATATATATATATATATATATATATATATACATACCACGTGCCCCTCCCCTGCGCTGTGGCTCGGGCCGGTCAGGCCCCTTGGTGCTCGCCCTTGTAGGGCGAGTCGCCCACAGTGTAACACCCCAAACAATACATATAATATAGGGTCCGCTGACTTCGTGCACCGCCTGCCTGCGTGACTGTGCTGTGCTGGGTGGGCGGGTGACGCCGGTGGCACACAGCTCGCTCCTGCCTGTACAAGTACACTACAAGTAGTAGCGGAGGAGATGGAACCACGGGCGTGGAACCGCATATGTGCATATGTATGCGTGTGTTTGTAAAATCGTAAACGTGATTATTGTTGCCTATATATGATGAGATAATAATAAGGATAATGATATAATAAGGATAATAATTCCTCTTCATAAATCGTCCCTGGCCGAGAACAATAAAAGCAAGAACAATGGGGTAGGTGGCCTCAGGTGGTGGTCATCTTCGCACGTCGGACCTACCGACGACCATACATACACTGATTACAGCAGAAGAAACCACAAATCCCTTGCAACACGAATAATAGTAATAAGAGCAACGTCGTCTGTATTTTTTCTATCGACTTTAGCGCACATGA
The DNA here is from genome assembly GCA_019650235.1 of Volvox reticuliferus. Classification (NCBI taxonomy): domain Eukaryota; kingdom Viridiplantae; phylum Chlorophyta; class Chlorophyceae; order Chlamydomonadales; family Volvocaceae; genus Volvox; species Volvox reticuliferus. The sequence continues at coordinate 884,943 of BNCP01000043.1, forward strand.
TCGATATGGGTTACCCCCCTTCTGGTGCCATGGGGTTCCGTATGACCGCCGGTTCATACTACTGCCCCTTTCATTAAATGTACAAACCGCCCTGAAATTACGTTTTTAGCCATTTATTTCGTCAAGCTGGCACTTGGCCTGCTATATTGTCTCACATCTGTTCATACCTGTCACTGCAATCAGACAACTCACATTCGCTTTGTGCTCATTCCACCCTATCACCAAGCAACAGGCATGCCGTTATCCACACCACCTATCTGCTCGTCATGCGGCTAAAGTGTGACTTTCTTTCAAGTACGGACAGCTCGCACGGCACTACTCCGTTTGTGCTCTGCAGCTTTTAACTGCTACTATATATATACATCTTAAAACTCCTTGTGTTCACATTTCATATTGATGGAATGTGCCATCCTTCTGATGAACCGCATTCCGGCTTCCTTATCTTGCAGTTCATTTCAAGTTACTGATGTTTTTCTTTTTCATTTTCTGTTTTGTTTTTCTTCGATTTTCGCGGTCCTTTGAGCCTCCTGGCTCGTATGGGCCTTACGAGCTCTAACGAGTTTGTAACAATCAATCAATCAATCAATCAATCAATTTCAAGTGCAAACACATGCATCTTGTTCGTATGGTGCTCCTTTCACGTTGGTATCAAATTGCATGTAGGTATCAACATTGCACTATCTGCTCGTCATGTGGCTAAAATGTGACTTTTTCTCAATATCACGTATGGTCTCGTCTGTAACCTGTCCAAAATGCAAACCCGTAACAAAGAACGCTAACGCTTATAATATATAGAATCAGGCTGGAGTCTGTTTAGAGCTAACAATTGGATAGACCCAAATCGTATTTTCTGGACAAACTTGCACAACATGCAGAATGTCTATCTCTGGAGAATTATATTGAACAGTAAGATGTTGTGTGACTATTATCTTGCCTTTTTCTGATAGCACTAGTGTTGCCACGGCAACACGTGTATGTGTGCGTGTCGACATGTTCAAGCAACTTGGGTCTTGGTTCAAGCATTTTACATCAATGAGGCGGTATGTATGTATGGAGATGCCTCTATTGGGGCAGCAGATTCGACTCCTGCCCGTCCTCTGACACGTGTAACTTTATTTGCGGGGTTCACAATACCGTTGACACGTATATGCAAGCATTGAGGGTGAGGGCAACGGCGACAGACGGAGCGAGGGAGACAGCTAGAGAGTGAGGGAGACGGCCACAGAGGGAGGGTGGGAGATGGCGAGGAAGAGGGTGCGACGGTGAGGGAGAGAGGGCAACGGGTAGGGAGGGAGAGCGATCACGAGAGAGGAAGAGAGGTAGACAGGGACGAAGGGAGGGCGGCAGCGACAAAGGGGGGGTGACGGCGACGAAGGGGAGGCCGACGGCAACAAGGGAAAGGCGATGGCGACCAAGGGAGAGCAACGGCAACGGTGGGAGGGTGACAGTGTCGGAGAGAGGTTGATACATAGCGAGGAAGGGAGGGTGACGGCGACAGATAGAGGGAGACAGTGAGTGAGGGAGGGAGACGGCGGCAAAAGGGGGGAGACGGCGACGAAGGGAGGGCGATTTCGAGGGAGGGAGACGGTGACAGAGGGGAGGCGACGGCACGGGAGGGAGGGTGGGAGATGGCGCGGGAATGATGGAGACGGTGAGCTAGAGAGAACGACGGACATGAAGGGAAGGTGACGGAAACGAAGGGAGGTGATTGCGAGGGAGGGTGAGCCACGGTAACGGAGGGAATGAGACAGCAAGGGAGGGAGGGCGATACGGGTACATGTATATGATTTTTTAAATATTTACAGCATTACTAGTTCTGCCCACCCCTATTGCGGTCAACTGGGTAAAGTGCGCATATGATAGACCACACAAATGATGGTTTCTCCATGCGGGAGGGCTGCTTCTCGGATGAAGCAAGTAACTAAGTACATCAGGTCACAACATGTCCGGCTATTCGCCGTGTTGTGACCTTGGGTAAATCTTTTTGTACCCACCTCACCACCCGGTAGGGCCCTGTCTCACCTTTGCTGTCCACTGAGCCTGGATCGGCTTCGGTGGTTTGTGCCTAAGTGTCACGGCCGGCCACTGATCCAAATGAAATATGGGGGTTTTGGTAGGGAGTTGTAGTGGGGTCAAGCGGGAGTACAGGGCCAATCAGCAGGGGAGTTTACAGAGCAGGTCAGCTATCTAGGCGACTCTGGGTAGGTTTGGTTGGAAGTGGGGTCGGTTCTCAGGTTTTGATTAGGTTAGCTGCCGGTGGCATTGCTGCCGCGGCCACTTGTGTTATGCTGTTATGCTGTTGTAACTGCTGAGGACAAGAAGGATAGATATAACCTTGTAATTCGATATCCCTGATAGTACCTAGTAGCTCTCGACCCATCCCGTCCAATAGCTACTAAGGTCATAGTCGTCCGGTACCTGGTCCAGTACCTGGTCCAGTACCTTCCTTTCAGCTAATCTGCTCTGTAATCCCCATCAACCACCCACTTAACCACTCTCCTTCACGATGTGTACAGGTGTATATGTATGCGTTCCTCCCTCCCTCGCTGTCGCCCTCACCACTCCCTTGCTGTCGCCCTCCCTCCCTCACCGTCACCCACCCTCCGTCACCATCTCCCCTCCCTCTCCGTCACCCTCCCTCCGTTGCCGTCTCCCTCCCTCGCCGTCGCCCTCCCTCTGTCACCGTCACCCTCCCTCCGTCACCGCCACCCTCCCCTCCTGGCTGTCGCCCTCCCCTCGTCGCCGTCACCCTCCCTCCCTCGCTGTCTCCCTCCTTCCCTTGGCGTTGCCCTCCGTCCGTCGCCATCCCCCTCCCTATCTCGCTGTCGTCTTCCCTCCCTTGCAATCATCCTCCCTTTGTGGCCATCTCCCTCCCGCAAAGGTTTCCTCCCTCGCTGTTGCCCTCTCTCGCGCTCTCCCTCCCTTCCTCGCCATCTCTCACTCTCTCTCCGTCGCTGTCTCCCTCCCTGTCTCCCATCGCCGTCGGCCCCTTTTTGTCGCTGTTGTTCTTCCTTTGTCGCCATCCCTGTAACGGGGACTTCGCATCCCAGCATCACGCGCTATTGCACCAGTGTTACATACCATACACCATGAAATCCCCCGGCCCAGCCCATAGCTCAACCAAGTGGTCTGGACCCCTCATCCAGAACTTCCAACACTGTGCCATCCTTTGCGGATGTTCTCAGGCAGCCCCCGCAGGTGCGCCCATGGCCACCTGTACCCAGCTCACTGGCGCCATTCCCACCGGGATTGCCCCAACCTGTGGCCCCACCACCCCCACCGATCCCCCAAGAGATCGTCACTGCAGCAGCAACTGCAGCCGTGGCCAGGAAAGCAGCAGCCAAAGCCGCAGCAGCTGCATGCAAGGCCAGAGCCTCTACTACTACCTCCAACATAGTCACAGATCCCATGGGAGCCCTGGCAGGGGAACAACAGACTGGGGGAGCAGCCCCTCCCACTCCACAGCCCCTGGTGACCAACCCAACAGCGGCGAATGCCAGCCCCCAGGATTCCACACTCAGGATGCCCCAGCCTCAGACCATATCCCCGCCAAGTCAGCAGGAGCCCCCATGCATGTCACCTGCTATACTAGGTGCACCAGCTACAGTACGGCCTACAACCAGTGTGGGGACGGGCCAAGACACAACTCCACCACTTACCCCCCGACCAGCTTCAAAGCCAAACAACCAGGGAGTGGTGAAAGAGGTCAGCTCACCAGCTGGACACCCCCGTTCCAGCAGGTCACGGACACAGCGTCAATCGAACAGTCATGCTCCCACTAGTACTCAACAAAAGAAAATACGGAAGCAGCGACTGACCCACCTGCCAGAGGAGGTACGAGCCCAGCGACACATGGCCCAAACAGAGAGAGCCCGACAAGCCCGGAAGGCCAACCTAGCTATGCGGCGGACGAAGAGGGAATCAACAGTTACGGGTGGCATATCCAAGGAGATAACCCGACCTCGGCGCACTTCCACTCAGCGATCCCGACAAATCCAAAACAACCCCAACCCATCCCAGGACATGGATTGTGATGGGAAGGAGTTCAACCCCCCCAATCGGGAATCCCAAGCCGAATAATGATCAGAGGAATCACGAGCAATCAGTGACAGGGAGCTATCTCAGGGCACCCACTGCGCATAGCCACGCACAACATGCGAGGACTTCTGGCTTCTCATGGCAGTAGACTTCAGGCAGCTGCTCGACAATGGGCTGAGCTGCGGCTGGATGTAGTGTGTCTGCAGGAAACCCATCATACTACCATTCAACACCAGTGCCTTTTCGAACGGGACCTGCGATATGCCACCACACAGATCCACACACAAAACTGGAAGGTAGCGGCCTACTCTTGGTCTAACTCAACACATACAGCAGGAGTGCTCATCCTCATCAGACAGGGGCTAGCATCAGCTCTTGCACCAAAACCGGCCACACCCCAGCATCCGTGTATGCGTGGCCGTTTTGCAGATTGTATCCTCCACTGGGGAGGACACTGCTTGCACATCTGCAATGTTTACCTCCCTCCTGGCACCAACTCAATGGCTATGGAAACCCGCCGACAACTCTTTGAGAATGCTCTGGACGCCACCACAGCTACAGCCATGGAGAACAATAGGGACACCACTCTTATCTGGGCAGGAGATTTCAACTTTGTGGAAAACCCAGAGTGGGACTCATCCGCGGGAAGAGATGGGCGGCAGGCGGATAGGCCAATTACGGAGATGAGACATCGGGCAGGCCCAACGATGGCCGATACCCACTGACACCTCCACCCCAGGCGCCGGGACTTCACTCACCTGTACCATGCGCCTATCCCGGGAGGCTCACGCCTGGATCGCATCTATATCAATGGAGCCATGCTGCCATACATTTGCCACACAGCCATCTCCTTCCATACACCTTCAGACCACCGTCCCGCCATGCTTCATCTTCTACCACGCAGAAATGAGATCAAGGGCCCTGGCATCAAGCGTATACGCATGGCCTTCACTGAGCATCAAGATCTGGTGGCCAGCATGGCTGGATGGATCCGAGACCAATGCCAAGAGGCACCGTCAGCTGAAGAGAACCCCGGCAACTTAATTGCTTGGTGGCCAGGTTTTAAGCGCAGATTAACCAGCCTAGCTCATCAGCTCATCAAGGTTGCACAACAACGCAGGCAGCAGCCAAGCCAACATACCCAGGAGGCCCGCCTTGAGGTCCAACGGGCCCAACAAGCCCTGGACGCAACGCCACACTCACCACAGCTCCTGCAGCAGCTAGTAGACACCCAAGCCAGTCTTGCTAGGATGCATATTGCGGACAACCTCAGGGCAGCAAATAAAGCCCGGATCCACTGGTTGCATGCAGGAGAGCGTCCTGGCCCAGCCCTGACCACCTTCCTGCAAACCCCAAGCCAGGACCAACAAGCAGCCCCAGTGGCACTCCAGCCAGGCACGCTCAGGCCGTCTGGTCACTAACCCAGCTCAGCTACCTCAGGTTGTTGCGGACTTTTGGGCAGAGGTTTGCAGAGCCCCCGACTTCACCACGCCTGAAGACTGCCAGTCAGTGCTAACCCAGTTAGCAGTAGCCAACATCCGTCTTCCTGAGGAAGCTGATGAAGTGGTCGGGTCCCCCACCATTACGGTGGCTGAGCTAGGGTTCGCACTGAAGAAGAGCCAGCCAGGCAAAGCACCTGGTTGGGATGGCATCCCCACGGATCTGTACCGGAAGTTCTGGCCAGAGATTGGCAATACCATGGCAGCCCTCTTCACTGCTATCGGCAAAACAGGGCAGGTGCCAACAGGCTTCCGGGATGGTATCATTAAGGTGCTTTACAAAAAGGGAGACCCCAAACAGCCTGGCAACTACCGCCCTATTACACTGCTTTGCTCGGACTACCGCCTGCTGGCTAAAGTGTTGGCAAATCGCCTAGGGCCAGCCCTGGGGCGAATCATCAGCCCTGAACAGTCAGCCTTTTTGCCCAAGAGGCACATTGGGGCCAGCGTTCTCTTTCTGCACCATCTGCCTCATCTTTTACGTAAATTGAACCGCCAAGGCATGCTGGCTTTCCTGGACTTTGCGAAAGCTTACGACACAGTGGACCGCAACTTCCTGCTGGGGGCTATGGAGGCAATGGGAGCAGGACCTCAGCTGGACCTCAGCCGGCTGTTGCTCAGCAACACATGGGCATGAGCCATGATGAACGGTTTCAAGTCCAGGCTTGTCAAGATGGAGGCGGGGGTGCGACAGGGATGCCCCCTAGCACCCCTGCTGTATCTCTTTGTTGGCCAGGCCCTGTTCTGCTGGCTAAAAAGCCAAGAGCTGGGCCTCCGCCTCTTGCCTTCAGATGAAGACAGGGTCACAGCCTGTCAGTTTGCTGATGATGCAGAAGTCACTCTGGAAGGAGAGGAATCCGTGCCAGCCTTCCTTGCAGCCATGGGTACCTTTGCCAAGGCGTCTGGTCAACACCTTAACCTGGATAAAGTGGAACTTCTGCCTATAGGGGCTACGAATGACCGACGGCAGGGGCACACTATCAACGGCCTTAAGGTGGTCACTACTGCAACAGCCCTTAACTTGCCTGATCCACTTGGCATATGGAGCATGGTGGACCACCTCCAGATACCACCCTGAGCAACATTGAGCGTCTAGCTGCTCGCCTTGTTGATCGGCAACAGGGCCCCGAAGATCAGGGCCAACGCTTCACTGGAGTGCCTAGCAGACTCTTAGTAGGACATCCCTCTATTGGTGGTTTCGGCCTACTGCCACTCAGGCAACACATCCGGGCAAGGCAAGCAGTGTGGGCTGTGTGCTTCATCCGAGGGACTCTGATGGCCAGGAGTGCGGGAGAGAGGGTAACACCCGTGGGATCTACGATGGCTACAATAGCTGAGGAAGAGGAGGAAGAGCTGGCTACTCATGGTAATGATAATAGTATCCACCCGTGGATCCGGACCCTGGCCACCTACCTGGAGATCACTCATCCAGCTTTTAAGCCTTGAACCCTTACCACTGCCCATGCAACGGGGCCTTGGCTGGGTGGAGAGACCTTGCCTGAGGATATCAGCCGGATTGTAGGGGCCTTGGCACATCTACCACCATTAGAAGATGTCAGCAACCCCCCTTTAGCCCCCGGAGACTGGTGCTGGGTAGCTGCCCTGTGGGGTAATCCATTGTTGCCCAACAATGTGGATGCTGGGAGAAGTACCAATGGGCACAACTTCCGCCCAGGCCTGGAAGCACGACACCCGCTGCTGGCTTCTTGCAGAAAACTACTTACAGTAGGCGACCTGGTAAGGGTGTATGACATGCTGGAGCACAGCCAAACACCCCTCCCTCGGACAACTAACTGGCTGGATTGGACCCTCCAGTATCTAGACCCCATAGCTAACCCCACCCAACTGCGAGACAAGGAGTATACCCATAGGGCTCTTTCAGCCTTATGCAATGATATCAGCCCAGCATGGCTAGCAGCAGCACGGGAGGTCGTTCATCGCTTACAACCCCAACAACAGATCAGGGTGGAGGACAGAATGCAGCAGCAGTTGCAAGCACCACCAGACTGTACCACAGTGATGGCCATGATAGTCAGGCGGTTGGGCTGGAGATTGCCAGGAGACTCGGGTATAGTGCCTTTCTACCATCTTACGGTCAGCCAAGCTACCCAGCTGCAAGGAGGTTCAACTACGGAGGAGCGTTTGGAACTGCTGACAGCTTTTGTGAGGGAGGCTCTAGGGGTGTCAACCGATAGCCCAACTCCTCCCTACCTTGCCACCAACCTCCAGTGTAGTATCCTGGGGTATCTCGAGGCTAATATCCAGGTTGGCCAGTTGCCTGGCATCCTTCGATCGAGCCTTTGCTTTAGGCGGATATGACAGAGATACAACATCCAGCACTTTCAGGCAACTCTAGCTCGGCTATGGACAGCAGTTCATTGGGAGAACAAAAACAAAGAGACGCTGTGGCGTTTGGTGGTTGATGGGATACCCTTGCCGGGCAACACACACCTTTCCAGGGTGCCCATCAAACCCTGTGAGTGTGGGAGCTATGGAGGAGATACTGATCAGCCTTACTCCCCACGCATGCATTGTTGCGAGATCAATCGCAGCGGTGTGGCCAAGACCTTACAAGTCAGGTTGGGTGATAGTCAGCGGATTGCTAATTGTGGTGAAATAGGACTGAACTAGCACCCTATTTATATCAATCAGTAGGGCCCAATTGATCCGCCCTGTACTCAGATAAGATAAGCCCCATGACACACTCTGATCCAACCGATGTCGGTTGATCCAACCTCCGACAGTTGTGACCCAACGGTGGCGCTTGCCTATGTTGTATCTCTGTCATATCCGCCTACAGCAAAGGCTCGATCGAAGGATGCCAGGCAACTGGCCAACCTGGATATTAGCCTCAAGATACCCCAGGATACTACAGCCTAGTCAGGCCACTTGCCGACTCCCGGTCTGCAACTGCTCCAATGTCTGGTCCGCAATATCGCAACCCACCCCCTCGGAACAGACGTGGGTGCACCATGCGCCATGCGGGTGTTGCTGCTAAGGCAACGGCCTCATTCGCAAACTACCCTTCGGTGCCTCCCCTGGTGGCTCTAGGTGGTGTCTAGCCCCATCTCTTTTCGGCACCACAAGAACTTGGCTTCGGCCAATGCTTTGGTCAGGGTGTCCGCTACCATCCGCTCCGTGGTGCAATACTTCAGCACCACCTCACCGCTCGCTATCCTTTCCCGCACCATGTGATGCTGCACGTCGATGTGCTTTGAGTGCGGCGATGTGATGGGGTTGTTGCCCAGGTCCATTGCCCCCTGTGAGTCCACCATAATCATCACTGCACCATCCATCATCCCCAGGTCCGCGCACAGCTTCTTCATCCATAAGGCCTCACGGACCACACTAGATAGGGCCTGGTACTCCGCCTCCACTGACGAGGCTGCCACTGTGCGCTGCAGCTGGCTGCTCCAGCTCACCGCAGTGCCGTTTACCCTAAAAACATACCCGGTGGTAGATCGTCGGGTGTCCAAGTCCCCTGCCCAGTCGGAGTCACTAAAGCCGTCCATGTGTTCCTCAGGCATCTTCTGGAACCTCAAACTTATCTTCTTCGTCCCTGCAAGGTAACGAAGGACCCCTTTTGCCATTCCCATAGCGGACTTAGTTGGTTTCGCCATGGATCTTGATAGCACGCTGAGCGCATAGGCAAGGTCAGGCCTAGTGCTAACCGCCAAGTAATTTAGCTCTCCCACTAACGCTCTGAAAGATGTGGGGTCATCCATCGGCTCATCATTCGTCCTGGCTCCCACAATCTTAGCGCCTGAAGCCATGGGGGTGCCCTTGGGTTTGGCCTCCAGCAGGCCGTACTTCCTCAGGATCCGCTCAACGTACTGCGCCTGTGAGAGCACAATGTCACCATTCTCCTCTCGTCTCACTTCCATGCCCAGAAAGACCTTGATCTCCCCCAGGTCGCGGACCTTGAACAGTCCCCCAATAGCCGCCTTGATCTTATTGATGAGCTCCTGAGTCTTGGCTGCAATACACATGTCGTCCACGTGCACAAGCGCGAGTACCACCCCCTTCTCGTCTACCTTCACGAACATGGCAGGGTCGGACTTAGATGGCATTAAGCCAATCTCGGCAAACTTAACTTTCATTTTGTCGTACCAACATCTGGACGCCTGCCGTAGTCCGTAGATGGACCTAAGTAGGTGGCATGCTGCCCCAGGGTCCTTTGATTCGTAACCTGGCGGCTGCTGCATCCATATCTCCTCCTTCAGCTCGCCATTCAGGAATGCTGTTGATACGTCTAGCTGGTTGACCTTGAGCCCACGTGCCGCTGCAACAGCCAGCAGCGTGCGGAAGGATGTCCCCCGGGATGTCAGAGTGAATACCTCGTTGAAATCCACCCCCTCGCGCTGAGTGAACCCCTTTGCCACTAGGCGCGCCTTATATCGCTCGACAGTCCCGTCGGGGTGGGACTTGATCTTGAATACCCATCTGCACGGGATAACCTTGGCGCCTGGTGGGGGAATTCCCAGCTCCCACGTGCCGTTTGCCAGCTGCGCGGCAATTTCCTCGTTCATTGCCTGCCGCCATTCATGACTGTTGGGCCCGTTGATCGCCTCTGCATAGGACCCGGGCTCCGGCGTTTTTATCTTGGTGGCAATGTTGATGCGCGCATGCACAGAGCGATCGTAATTCCACCAGTAGCATGGGCGCTTGCGCTCACGGACGGGGTAGCGCTGGGCGAACCCTCCATCGGGGTGTTCATCCGCGCCATCCTCGTCCATCTCGTCATCATCCTCGGCACTGCTGCTATCCTCTGTTGGCTGTTGGTGCGTAGTCGTTTGTGTGGCGTTCTGACCAGACCCGCCAGCTCCGCTCCCAGATGGGCCAGCGCCAGATCCATCTGCACCTTCTGACTCACTGACGTGTGTGTTTGACGCTGTGCCGCCATGGTTTGATGTGCCGGGTCCAGCGCCGCCTCGCGGTTCAAAATCCTCGTCGGATGAGTCGGACTCAGATGCCTTGTCTCCCCACGTAGCCTTGTCATTGCGCCTGGTGCTTCGGGTGCCAGGTGGTGTGGCTGCACTAAAGCCACGCACCCCCTCATCAAATGTCACATCGGAGTGAATAGATATGGTACCGTCGGGAAACAGCACACGATACTGCCCCACATCAGCATACCCCACCAACGTTCCCTTCCTGCTCACGGGGTCCAACTTATTGCGCTTCACCTTAGGGATGTGGACATATGCGGTGCAGCCAAATACACGCAAGTGGCCAACCTCCGGTACCCGACCAACAAACATCTCATATGGTGTGCATGACGATCCCTCTAAAGGGGATATGTTCCTAATGTAGTTGGCGGTGGACGCTGCCTCCGCCCACATGCGTTGTGGCAGGCCGGAATCACTAAGCATGGCCCGCATCTTTTCTAGCAATGTCCGGTTGAGGCGTTCAGCAGTCCCGTTCTGTTCGGGCGTGTACCCCACGGTAGTACCGTGCCTAATCCCTCTAGAGCAAAAATATCCTTGCAGCGAGGAGTTAACAAACTCACCCCCTCGGTCAGACCTCACCTCCACAACCCGGCAACCACACGTGTTTTCAAGCTGGGCAATCATCGTCACCAACTTCTCTCTCCCGCCGCCTTCGTGGCGGTAAAGGCAACCGCAGAAAACGACGTGCAATCGTCCATTAGCACTGTCATGAACCTGGATCCATTCGGGGATTCTGCCGGCATTGGGCCACAAACATCCAAATGAATGACCTCAAGCGGCCGGGTTGCCTTATGGCCGGTTGGGGGGTGCGGATTGCGGGTTTGCTTGGCAGAGACGCATGGCTCACAAACACCTGACTGCCTTATGCGCTGCCCCAGGTCAATGCCCACCACCATGTCCTGCCTAACGAGCCTCTCAAGGCGCCCCATGCCGATGTGCCCATATCTACGGTGCCATAGCTCCTCTACCTTACTCATCTGACGCGTGTGTGCCACCCCAGCAACGTTCTGTCCTGCCTGGCTCCGGTAAGTGCTGCACTCCAGCCTATACAGGTTGCCAGCACGACGCCCTGTGAGGACGGTGTGCTCACCTTGGGACCACACCACTGAGCCCCCATCAAATCGAACCGATGCACCCTTCTTGTCCAGGGCCGAAACGGACAGCACTTTCACGCAGCTGTCCGGTGCCACGTAAACCCTGCTGATCGAGACCTGATTGTTCAGGTTAACAGCGGGTGTCAGCTTCAGGACGCCAAAAGCAATGGGCCGAATGGCCTGGCCGCCCATCCCCTTAATGTCGAACCGCTCATGCTCCGGAATATCACATACAAGGACTAGCTCACTCGGGTCGTAGGTGATGTGGTGGGATGCACCCGAGTCTATGAACCAACCCTCTAACTTATCATCATCATCGAAGCCAACATATGCAAAGCTCATGGGCTTATCTGTCCGTCTACCTCCGGAGCTCTCTTGGCTCCTCATCCCACGGCTGTCAGCCGACCATGTCGCGCCGGACTCGCCCGTGGTGGTCTGATGTCCGCTCCAGTGATCACGGCGGGGTTGCCGTGCATCCGGCCACTCCTGTGGCCGCGTTTGATAGCTCTGACCTTGAGTCATCCGCGGCCTTCGGCACTGCCGTGAGACGTGCCCAAACTCCCCGCAGTTCCAGCACTGCTTCTCTCCACGCCTAGCGTGGCCGTGGTCAGGGGCACCTTCTCGGGATGGTGCTCCCCTGCCGCCGCTTCTTGAACTTCCGGCGCCTCCTGCGCCACCACGTTCTCTCCTGACGAACGCGACTGATTCCTTGGCAGCCTGCTCCCCACTGATTCTCTTCTCAAATGCCAGGAGCTGCGCACCTGCGCCGTCCATAGTCATCGCCTGGCCTGCGATGGTCATGCTGGTGACGGCCATTGAGAACTTCTCCGGTAGTCCGACGACCATACGGTATGCAACTTCCCGCTCCGCGACTGGGTGCCCAACCTGCACCAAGTCCGTGTACAGATTGCGGGCACGCGCCAAGTACACAGGCAACGGCTCCCCCTGCTTCATCTTCAGGGTGGACAGCTCGTCGACCAGCTGTGCCCTGCGGGATTCACTTGTTGAGGCAAACACGGCTGCAAGGTTCTCCCAGGCCTCTCGTGCATTCACCGCTGCTCTGATGATCGGGAGGTGGTGGTCCTTGACGTTCAGCACCATGATTGTCTTGACCGACCTTGATGCCGTTGCCTCCTGGTCCGTCGTGGGGTTCTCCCTGATCCAGCGGTGCAGCTGCATCCTCTCAAGCATCATCTCAAAACGATATGACCACGTGTCGTAATTGTGCAAGTCGAAAGGATCCGCCAACTTATCTTTGCCCATCTCGCTGGCTCAGATCTTGGGCCGACTAAGCAACTCCAGGCGTTATCCACAGATCTTGTGCGATCAACCCTGGGCGGTTGATGTCGTCCACACTGGCCTCCAGGCAGTCGTCGCAGGGCTACAGCTGCCGACGCACTCCTCTAAACTAGGCCACCGCAGCGGGGCTCATAACCTGTTGCGAGATCAATCGCAGCGGTGTGGCCAAGACCTTACAAGTCAGGTTAGGTGATAGTCAGCGGATTGCTAATTGTGGTGAAATAGGACTGAACTAGCACCCTATTTATATCAATCAGTAGGGCCCAATTGATCCGCCCTGTACTGCGGATAAGATAAGCCCCATGACACACTCTGATCCAACCGATGTCGGTTGATCCAACCTCCGACAGTTGTGACCCAACGGTGGCGCTTGCCTAGTCAGGCCACTTGCCGACTCCCGGTCTGCAACTGCTCCAATGTCTGGTCCGCAATATCGCAACATGCATCACTTCTGGGAATGTCCAATAGCCAAGGCGGTGCGAGAACAGATTGACAGGCATCTGCGATTGCTGTCACCAGCCACCATAGAGGGGGGCATAACCAGGCAACAGCTGTGGCTCGTCCAAGCGCCAACCCGGTGCGAACAGGCACCTTGGGACGTGATAGCCATGGCTGCTTTGTCTTCTATGGAATATGGCAGGTACTGTCTCCGGGCTGCAACCCGGGAACAAAGGCAACAGGGGGCATCTACCCACGGATGGCAGCAACAACCACAGACCCATACAGCAGAGCAGGGACCCCGTCAATCGGCTATTACTGACTTCTTCAACCGGTTAGGGGGCTTTACGCAAGAGGAGGATGAAGCTGCCAACACACGTCCAAACATCTACACGACACAGCCAACTTTGGACAATGCAGCACAAACAACAGCTTCTCCCCTGGACCAAGCACGGGCCCGTACAGTTGCTGACTTCTGGACTCGCTTGCACTCTTTTGCAGTGCTGGGTATCCCTAAATATGGCTGGGATCAGGTGGGACCGCAACATCCCATCCTAGCCATAGTTGGAGCTCAGTTGAGATGTGATTCTCCCTTGGGTATCACCGGCCGTGGAGCAGAGAGAGCAGAGCAGGGTCCTTAGGGCGGGGTTTTGAGGAGGAGGTTTGAGGGAGAAGTAGGGGGAGAGAGGAGGAGAGTTGGAGAGAACGGGCAGGCAGCCTGGTGTTTGAGGAGGGGCAGGGAGAGAGTGGAGGGTCTCGTGGCTGGAGGAGCCTGTGTCCAGGCACTGGGTTCTGAGGGTTTTGGGGGAGGCAGTGAGAGAGGTCTTTCCCTCTTGTGCAGTGCAGGTGTTTGAGGGGCCAGCTGTGGGTGGGGCCGGGAGGCTTTCTAGGGGGGCGCCAATTTGGCTCGTCATCCCCCCCTCTGTCTTTAGCTGGGTTCTTCCTCCTTGGCTGTGTTTGAGTGTGCTCTCCTGTTGGTGTCTCTCATCTGAGGGCTTCTGTGTGTCTTTTTCAGGCTCTTGCTAGTTCAGTTTTGTGTTGGAGGAGAGTGGTCCCCTTCTTTGTGCAGTTAGTCGCCCCCTGTTTTCTTTTGTTCCCTCCTCGTTTTCGTGGTGCTCCTCAGTGCTCTGTTAGTGGCCAGGCTAGAGCCTCTGAGTCTTTCTTTGCTCTAGCTGGTCTTAGTGAGAGGGGGAGCACGTGGCAGGACAGACAGACAAAGCCACGTGCCCCTCCCCTGCGCTGTGGCTCGGTCCGGTCAGGCCCCTTGGTGCTCGCCCTTGTAGGGCGAGTCGCCCACAGTGTAACACCCCATACCATGAAAATGCTCTTAATAGCCTAGAAATTGCCTAACAGAAATCAGTGCATTTACCACGCGACGGCATAAATTCCCGAGGGCCTTACACTACTAGGACTCCTTACAGGGACCGATGACTGTAAAACTTCCCAGGGGCCTTACATACTTAACATACGACGACACGAAAACTAAGGCTAGCCAACTAAAGGAGTAGCAACTTCTATTATTACTATCATCCATTAACTATCAATTACTACTACTACTCCTTCTCCGCCATGCATGTTAATAAAGAGAGATGCAATTCAAATGTACATTTTGGAAGTTCCAGGATCGATCCTGACTCAGAGCAGGATAAAGATCCCTCCGCTGGTTGAGGGTGGATGTGCCCCCACAAAGATGGACGGTGACAGACCCCGATTATAGTGACCTGCGAGCTGACCAGGAATGGAGTTGATGCCGCCGTCGATCCGGCAGATTCCGTTGGATGCTGGTGGTGGGTGCTGAACCCGGGAAGATCACTGATTTCGGAGAAGTCCGCGTGGGTGAAAGGATCAGGGTGCCCCGAAATACTGGGGAAGGTAGGGACTGCCAGGTAGTGGCCACGGGTGAAGCAAAACCCCCCTATCCTACACACATATGTATGTCCTTGTTCACCCATACAGCAATGTAAAGGTGGGGGAAGCAACGAAGGTCGCAAAGCTAAACCAACCTCCAGAATAAACTGTACTCAAGTCCTGAACCACTTAACCATACATAACACATATTCAAACATTTAGCTTCGGATCCAGGTCCAGGCACTGCTCGTGCGGGTAAGGACAATCGGACCAGTGGATATGGAGGCAAGAAGTCCTGCAGGACCACCCAAACTATTGCTGGCACGCACAGAAATAGTGTTAACTCCTTGGGGGAGGGTTAAAGTGACAGGCCAGGTAGCAGTGCTAGAGGGATGCGTGTCATCCCAGCCCCATTTTGTGGACAGAACAAGAGCTCCATTCACATAGACGTCTGCCACGTCATCAACAATCATGCGCAGCGCCACCTGGATCGGTAGGTTGGTAACTATGAGAGTGGTTGTGAACGTGGCTGTTGTGATGGTAGGTGTGTCTTTGTCTGCATTGGGTACTGCCCAGATCCACTTGGCCTGAGTGTCAGTGAACGGCAATCCTTGCCCAATTTTGGAAGATCCCCATGGAGCCATTCCAGCTGGACCAAGCTCAAAGGCATCTGCAAATACATTTGAATGGTCCGTGGTGGTAAGCACAAGTATATATGCATGATCAAAATCTAGTCCAAATCAGACAGAGATAGTACAAGTGACAGGAAGATACATGTCGGTACTACAACACCTTAAAATAAACGAAAATGATAAAATGTTTCGGATCATTCTCCCAGAAACCGTAAGCTCTGAAACAATATGGAAACAAAAATAATTCATAAAAGGAACTTGTAGAAACCTGGAAACACTGTGCTTTTGCTCACTTGCAACAGGTTGCGGCGCCGGCGGGGGTGGGGATGCACTTGGCGGGGGCGGGGATGGTCTTGGCGGGGGCGGGGATGGACTTGGCGGGGGTGGGGATGGACTTGGCGGGGGCGGGGATGGTCTTGGCGGGAGTGGGGATGGACTTGGCGGGGGCGGGGATGCACTTGGGGGGGGCGGGGATGGTCTTGGCGGGGGCGGGGATGGACTTGGCGGGGGTGGGGATGGACTTGGCGGGGGCGGGGATGGTCTTGGCGGGGGCGGGGATGGACTTGGCGGGGGCGGGGATGGACTTGGCGGGGGCGGGGATGGACTTGGCGGAGGTGGGGATGGACTTGGCGGGGGTGGGGATGGTCTTGGCGGGGGTGGGGATGGTCTTGGCGGGGGCGGGGATGGACTTGGCGGGGGCGGGGATGGACTTGGCGGAGGTGGGGATGGACTTGGCGGGGGTGGGGATGGTCTTGGCGGGGGTGGGGATGGACTTGGGGGGGGCGGTGAATAAAGTGTGTACATCCAGGCACTGCTTGTCCGGGTCAGGACAGTGCCATCATCTTTGCTGGATATAGATGCAAGAAGTCCTGCAGCCTCACCAAAAGAATTGGTGGCACGCACAGAAATAGTGTTTGTGCCGCGGGCAAGGGTTAAGGTGACAGGCTGGCCAGGTGTGCCAGGATATGTGTTGTTATTCCAGCCCCATTTCATGGAGACCACAAGAGCTCCATTCACATAGACGTCTGCCAAGTCATCAACAATCAGGCGGAGCACCACCTGGGTCTCTTGGCAGGCAGAGACGATAGTGATTGAGAACGTGGCTGTTGTGATGGCAGATGTGCCTTTGTCTGCATTGGGTTCTGCCCAGATCCACTTGGCCTGAGTGTCAGTGAAAAGCTGCATTGGGCCAATATTGGATGATCCCCATGGAGCCATTCCAGCTGGACCAAGCTCAACAGCATCTGCGTACATACAATTGACATTCGTGATCCTGGTGAATGGATTATAATCCACATGGAGAAGGAATTGTTAGGTGTGTTACTGTAGTAGTCGTACACACTCTAGCAAAATGTGGAGATACACGCCATCAGCATCTCGAGAGGCCTTTGTGGCTCTCAACTACTACAGAATGGTACCGAGACTGGTAAGGAGACCAGAACTGGTACCGAGACAGAATTGTGATATATATGATGAGGTCGCCGATTCAATATCAACGGACAGCAATGTCGTGATCCAGGATTCCAACGTGAAAGATGGAGAGTAGTTGAAGGCTACTAAGTCTTAATATTAGAAAAACCCGTGAGATAGAGCTAGGGCGCATGATAGGTTGCGCATGTCGTGACGTGGGATTGAGTAGACCTTCCCATGGCCGGGGTAGGCGATGGTTAGCTTCGGCTGATGGGGCCTAAGTGCCCGAGACGTGCCCTCCAGAGGGGGGAGAGTGTAGTAGTCGTACACACTCTAGCACAATATAGATGTGCAGATACATGCCATCAGCATCTCGAGAGGCCTTTGTGGCTCTCAACTACTACAGTTACACTGCTATATATATTTGGGGTGTTCCACTGTGGGCGACTCGCCCTACAAAGACGAGCACCGGAGGGCCTGATATAATATGTATACGCTATGTTACACTGTCAAATTGTTGTCAGCTTTATGCACCAATTCAGCATCTTCATAGTGTGTACAATCATGGCTGTCCCATGCAGCGTGAAAATATTGCACTATTGCACTAATCCAGATGGTTTGCTATGCATGAAATATCAACAGGAAGCCTATCTAGATGAATAGGACCTGTGCCCTGCCCAAAGCAGACAGGCTCTATCTGCCACATGGCATAACACACACCAACAGCATAACCAAACTGATGACAAAGTGCATACATTTGTAGCAGATCGATATGACTGTCTCAGAAGTAACTCACTCTGAGTACTCTGAGCAGCTGCCGGGTTGGAATGGTTCAGCAAACACATAGCCAAACATATTAACACTGTGGCCAGGTTTAGAACATAGCAAAGATGGCCACACATCGTGCACAAATGGTTGTGGACCTGCAGCACATACACACAGGCATTGCAAGTAAACACCAGCAGTACTGATTAATACTCCCTCCTTCCTCCTTAACCACCTCCTTTCCAAGCTTTCCTTTCCTTCGTCACTAATACTGAACACTCAGTTAAGTCTGTGAGGGAGCTAGGAAAGGAGGCTGGCAAGGGCAGGAGGCAGGAAGGGAGACATAAAGAGCAAGGAAGCCACTTCATTCTACACCTTGGCAGACAGCACCACACTCTGGGAAAATGGGGGGTCCCGGCTTCCATAAAATTTATCGTCCTTTTCCATAAAATGGCCTCCATATTATTTTGGTATGGAATCCATAAGCCTGCCACCAGGTTATGGAAGGTATTTTATGGAAGGCATTTTATGGAATGGAAACGGCATTTTATGGAAAGTTACAATGGCTGGCATGGAGGGTACAAATGGAAGCGACCATTTCGCATTCCAAATTCGGTGATTATTCGGCTTCATGGCCTGTCATTAGCGTCATGTCCTATCATATTATTAGGCATCATCTATCGAACCTACCATTACTATGCTATGCATGATGTGTAGATTGGGTATCTAGGGTATCTCTGCCCACCTATCTAGCTTCCTAGCTAACCAACTAACTAACGTTGTACCTATCTATGGTTACCTAATGATGGTCTCTATTTTGTAACTATCTAAATACATACTGCTGCAAGTAAAGGTTATTGTCGCATACTTGCACATGTCCGCCACTTCTTTGAAGACTAGACACAGAGTTACCGCAATCCATGCAAGTAACCGCAATCCACACTGCCACAAGTAAGAAAACCAATGTCGGAGTCAGAACAAATCTAATACTCGTCATACATACACCACGGTTCAAGCAAAAGAAGGATAGGCATGTACGTGCCATTTTCTCTGCACTAACGCCCACCCCTGCTCCCTCTGGGGCGCCGGCTACTTGTGCCCTGCTTGCCGCAAACAGCCTGCTTCGTACGTGCTGTCACAGGAGGCAGCGCCCCTCGGGTACCCCGGCGTGACGACCTCATTTCCGGTTGATGTGCATGGCCCCCACTGCTTCCCGTGCCACTTGAAACCCCCGATGATCGTGCCATATCGCTGCTACTTGCGGAGGTGTCCCCACTTGCCGCCTCCCCCTCCTCCTCCTCCTCCTCCTCCTCCTCCTCTGCGTCATCCCCTGTACGGCGGCGGTTACTTGCTGCCCGACGCATGCCCCGCCGTCCAGTTGATGCCCCCCTACCACGCGCTCGGCCACCACTTTCCCTGCGTTGCTTCTTTCTCCCCCCGCCAGCCCCCATATCGTCATCATCATCATCACGTTGTCGGCGCTGTTGCCTAACTACCCCAAGTCACAGAAAAACATTTTTCCACAATCTGTCTTAATAGGACATATATAATTAAAAAATTTTCATGGCTATATTTGGGTATTGTTGCCTTCCATACGTAACTTTATGGAAGTCCATATGGACTTTATGGAAGTCCATATGGACTTTATGGATCCAACAAAAAATATGGAGGATGGCTTTTCCCAGAGTGCCACACACTGACATCCTGGGAGACCATAAGTGAATCACTCTTTTAGTGATATCCATAAATTTGTCACTAAAGACTACTCTTCGGTGAGCTTTCTGTCTGTAACGTTTTCCATAGCTTCCATAACATGACAGCTGCCACCTGCCGTATTATGCTAACTGTATTTTGGTGCGCGATTTATGACTTTTGTATGTGGTCAAATTATTGTACGGTTCAAATAGTCCCAAATTTTGCAGGCTGAGAATCCCCCTTTTTCCCCCAGTGTGAGAGTCTTAACAGATAGAGCCTTGGCACAGCTGGGGAGTTTGGGAACAATGAATGCGAAAGGTTAATATATAGCGTTAGTTTGGAACCTATGTATATATATATATATATATATATATATATAGTTGAACGCATGCATGCATACTCACCTTCTGAAACAATGGACAACAGTAGGAAGTAGTAGGAAATGGACGGACCAATATATTAAACAAAAAGATGGCGTTGATTCTGCAATGATGAGATTAGAAGGCATTAATGAGTTTCATGACCATGCAGAGCACGTACAACCATTGCCTTTTTGGACGGATGCCATCAGCCAGCAGGAGATATATAATAATCTGACTCACTTACCCAGCAGGCTGCTGTCATCACTTGTCAGATTCACACATACAGTAGCGATGCGTTTTAAATCATGACATTAAAAGTAAATGTAACGACTGTGATGAAGCGATTAAATACTTTTGAGGTGGGTGTTTGCTGTACAGATAAAACGATCGAAGGCTACTCGATTGAAACCAGCAGGCGGGCGTTGGTTATATATGTTATGTTACTTACCAGGTGGGCGTCCATGCCCACCCATCTCTAGCTACATACTGGACGGATTCGTTCCACTACTTTTTGCTCCATCTTACTCAGATCCTAGAAGGTGGAATGAACGCATGGCAAGGTGTATGTACTGGGCCAGCATTTGCGATCTATAAGTATGGCTGTAATAAGTATGTCTGCTGCTGGAAAAACGAGGTACATACAGATAAAATAGATGGGAGCTCTTTGCCGAGCACCAAAACCCCCGCCGATTTTGCAGCATATATACTTCATCGATCAAAAGATCGAACGATCGTCCCAAAAATCGACAACTGCTGGCAGTGAGCATTCCAACACAATCTGGATTATTTATATTTATTCAAAAACCAAAAAATATTGGCTATTAGTTTGTCATGCGAGCATAGCAATCAAAGCAGAATTGTTTGTTGATCAGGCAATCAAATACGTACGGAAATGACGATAAGGCCAAAGGAAACTTAGCAAACGGGTGATGCAACTACAAAATGAATCGGTGAATTATAAGAGTCTTCAACCAAAAATGTTATGCAAGTTTGAATTCTCTTGTTTCCCGGTAGAGTCAAAGTGATGCGTTCCAAGAAAGGGTAGCAGGCTAATAACACGGACGAGCAACCGCGCACTCACATCTAGCCTTGTGTAAAATTAATGTTGCATTTAGCAAATTGTTTCTGTCCTGAGAGCACACACAAAACGCCCCCAAATCATGTCCCGAACGAAAACAATAATATATAATGCTCGTACGTAGAATATTTAGACAGTGAAGCCTAGCTCGATCGTGAGAGCGACAAAAAGTTCGGCCCCGGCAAAATAAAATTCCTTATAATTCTTTAAATTCTTTCCCAGCGAGCAGTTGTCCTTGCCCCTGATTTTTGGATGAAAAGCTTTCTGCTGCTCTCCGGTGGGTTGCATCATGCTCCCTAGCTTTAGGGCGCGCCTTGGAAATCACCAGGCCATAATATTCTTATATATGTATAAGCGTCCATTTGAATGATCATGGGAGCTTGAGCAATTCCCGGTGCAAATCGGGCATTAAGCTAGCCCCTGCTCGCCCAGCCAGTGTCAGTTGGTTTGAAACCACAAACAACTGACTACGGTGAGACTATGATGAGATGAGCAGAAAACTAACCCGTAACAAAAGCATGCAGAATATCGTATTTTCTGGACAAACTCTGGAGAATTATATTAAACAGTAAGATGTTGTGTGACTCTAGCGGCTGCATTGTTTACATACTGTATGTCTTGGCCAAGGGAGAAACTCGCACCTACAACCACGGCTCACTAGCAGCAGCTACAAATAGATATAAAAGAAGCTCAGCTAGCAGAGCTCATGAGTGTGTGTCCATCAACGGCCATCAGCCTAATCGTAATTTTTATGTGTATGGCAGCCGGGTTGATGCTTGTATCTGCTGGATCAGCAGGCTTGCTAGGATAGATCTATCCGCTTATTTATAATAAATAAAGCGCTGGTAAGTTGCACAACAGCAACGTTATCCTGCCTTTTTCTGATAGCACTTTTGTTTCCACGGCAACACGCACTTGTGTATGTGTGCGTGTCGACATGTTCAAGCAACTTGGGTCTTGGTTCAAGCATTTTACATCAATGAGGCGGTATGTATGGAGATGCCTCTATTGGGGCAGCAGGTTCGACTCCTGCCCGTCCTCTGACACGTGTAACTTTATTATTTGCGGGGTTCACAATACCGTTGACACGTATATGCAAGCATTGAGGGTGAGGGCATCAAAGGCATTACCAGTGCATAATGTTCACCATCACGAGCCACTTCCACGAATGTGATTTGCATTTTCAATGCTTGCTATACTGACAGCTGTTGATATTGCCCGCTCATTTCCACTGTTCATCATCTGCAGATAGATATACCTCCTCATCTGTCGTCGTCAGTACCTGCCCCGTTAATTCAACAGCTGCTTGCTGGAACTGCCATTGTGGAATTTCATACTCTTCCATGGCTTCACACATCAGTCCCACTGCTTGCTGGTGGACTTCATTTGACTGCACCTGCCAGCCGTATTAGCTTCGCAATACGAAGGACACAGAATCAAAAAAGCAGTCGCCCACATTATATGGGCACCTGTATCCACGCACGCCGGGCACGTTGATTGTGGAAATGCGCCGAAATCGAAACGTACTCCGGAGATGCATTTCGCAATCCCCACGCACTACTAGTAATGAAAGGATAGAAATACGAGATAATATCATAATAATGTTACAGCAAAGCAATATCTCGGCGAACTCAGCATAGTATGATCTTCTCGTACGTGGCACGCAATTACCGTGGCCAACACTATCCTGGAAGTCTATAATTATAAATTCACAGAAATCACGGCGCCTTTTATCATTTTAATTTTACTGTCACTGAGAAACTTAGCAGGATTTGAAGTTCACACTCGGGGTCGGGGAGCAAACCTCTAAGGTACGCAACAAAGATATGTGGGCTGTAGTAGTCGTACGCAGTACGGCACACGCAATCACAATATAATGTTCAAAAAGCACCCTGCCTGTCAACATCTCGAGAGGCCTTTTCGGCACTCAACTACTACACGGGCGGGGGGGGGGGGCAAGTGATCGGCCAGCCTGCTGGGGAAGCGTTGTCACAATGGCCTTGCTAGAGGAGCCCTGTCAGCCCTGTGTGCAACTACTGCACCGGAGGGGCGGGGGGAAACATTCCCCCTCCACGAATGATCAATATTCGCTTGACGATGCATTCGTGGAACCGCACATGTGCATTTGTATGCGTGTGTTTGTAAAATCGTAAACGTGATTATTGTTGCCTATATATATATGATGAGATAATAATAAGGATAATGATAAAATCAGGATAATGATTCCTCTTCATAAATCGTCCCTGGCCGAGAACAATAAAAGCAAGAACAATGGGGTAGGTGGCCTTATTAGGTGGTGGTCATCTTCGTACGTCGGACCTACCGACGACCATACATACATACACTGACCACAGCAGAAGAAACCACAAATCCCGAAACCCCCTAAAATACCACACAACAGCAACACGAATAATAGTAATAAGAGCACCGTGTGCTGTAGCCATCTAAGGGCGCGGAAGGACGGTTGGATGGGAATGAGAGTTATTGCGGTGGATGGCGGGATGTTGGGAACGAAGTTTTGGACCTACGTAGCCTTTCCATCCAGCCATCCATTGCGCAGTTTGCAGGGGTTATACCTAACTCTTGCTTTTGTCTAATACAGCTAGCTACCTAGCGGCTGCTGTCAAGGCTGTCATGACATATTGTTGCATTGAGCATGCATGCTTTGTGATCTATCTGCTGCACATTATTACGTACCTTCATTCACTCTGGGAAAAGCGGGGGGTCATTTTTCCGTAAAATGGGGTGGATGTTTTCCGTAAAATGACCCCATTTTACGGAAAAGAAGTTTCCGTAATAAAATGATTCCGTAATATGCCCACCGGGTTTATGGAAAACCTTTACGGAAGGAAAACTGTGGTTTACGGAAAGTTTTATGTATTAAATTTATGGATTTGTATGGTTTTCCAGGATTTTAACATCAGTGTTTTTAACAAGAACACTAAGGTTTAGCCACTCAAAAGCCTTATACCAGGCTTAGATGCCTATTGCTATGAAGTACTGGAAGAACAGGCAGGAAGGGAGGGACAGGGAGGAGGGAAGAAAGGCACAGAAGGCATCAGGAGGGAGGGAAGCACAGGGAGGAAGGGATGCACAGGGAGGGAGGCAGGCACATACAGGGAGGAAGGGAGGCAGGCACTGCAAGGGAGGGAGGCACAGGGAGGGAGGGAGGCACAGGGAGGGAGGGAGGCGCTGCCAGGGAGGGATGCACGGGAAGGAGGCAGGCAGCCTGTTTGCAGTCATTATTGCATGGAATAATTCCTATTGAACACAGCTTAATATCTATGTCATTCATCACTTTTTTATCCTTTTCCGAAATAGCAAAGCAAGATGGCATTGAGCCAGCACGCAAACATATATATCTTTGGTCCGCAGACACACATATTCCTGTTATTATCTTCGTATTCATGGAACAACAGCGGGAACTAACATTCACCATTCAATCTCACTTATGAGCAAATATATATTTGTTATTGTGTTATTAGTTCCCGCTGTTGTTCTTTGATATTCCGGTGTGTATATTATATATGTATATAGTTGTACTCATCATCTATATATGAGGTTGATCGTTATCATTAATTATTAGTTAACTGTGAACTGATCAACTGTCAACGCTGAGGTAACGCTCATCGGCGGTTTTAAGTGCGTAAGAAATTGGAAATTTGAGGTAGTTGGAAACTGGTTGGTTGACATCGTTTTATTATTTGGCCCCGAAACCATTCGTAATGGATGAGGGTGCGCGCCGATCATCTTGGACGACATTGGGCCCTTATATGAACCAACCTTGTTGCTGACTTAAGCGCTGAGAGCGAGCCACTGCAAAGGTTGTCAGTTGGCTCTATCTCGGAGTTATTCTCGTGAACGGAAAACGAAAACCCTTTCTCTCTCTTCACAGGCTAATAAATATTGTAACCCTTCTACCTGTGTAGTCGCCACGAGATCGCCAACGAAGCAAGCCGGTAGGTGTCTTCATGGAAGCGTTACACTGCACTACATCGAAAGTCGGCAGCAGTGCGTAATTCGTTCAAAACCTTCGAACAACAAGTTCAAGATACTACTTGCAGGATCCGCTCTCGGAGTAGCCAAGCACCTTACGACATACATCTATCTGCTGTATGTCGACGGCGCCTGCAGGTGCCGACATCTTCACGCACGTGGAGAACCGACAAGCGTGTGACGTCAAATTTCCGTCATCAGCCAAAAACGGACCTCTGCATGCTGAGCTGATCACGCAGTAAGTGCGTGTGTTGGTATCAAGCAAGCGCTTTTTGGGTGCGTGCTCGATTATTCGTTGCTTGTGTTGGTAGCTAGCTTGTCTGTAGCCGTGGTGGAGAAGCTGGACGGACGGATTCCGGCCAGGCTGTACATATATATGTGCATTGATAAGACTAACTAGATTTGAGCTTCGGCAGCTCACAGTCAGACCACGCTCACCACGCACCGATGGCAGTAGTGTACATACATACTCCTCTGTGCTCGCCCTTGTAGGGCGAGTCACCCGCAGTGTAACACCCAAATACACCTCTACCTTTTGCATAATGTAATTGTATGTTGCTAGAAGATGCTGGTCGTGCAAATGCACACAGCGGCCCAACTACTTGTTGCCGTCGTCCTGGACCTGCGTATTATCATCTCGCTCGCTCTGGTTGGACTGCCAGTAGTAGTGTCCGGTGGCGGCATGCAGAACCCGTATCACCGACATCACCGGTCGGAACGTGGACGACACGAAGAACGCTCACACAGTCCGCCTCACAGACATGATGATGAGGCCCGACGGAGAGCTCCCCGCTCATCACTCACACCTCAACGTCGTGAACGATCCCGAAGTCCACTCGGGATGCACTACGTCGTCAGCAGGTCCCGACAGTCCTCTCCGGGTGCGGGGCCTTCATCATCTCGGAGTGAGCGTATTTACGGCTGTGCTCTGCACGGGGGCCGGGCAGATCATCTGACCACCGAGTGCTGGCTTTTGAGACACCTCCGTTCCGACAGCGGACTCGTCTCACTACACGAGGGGGACTACCCAACACAGCACTACCGCTGCCAGCCGGGCTGTCACTTACACGGCCCAGCCGCGAACCATTCAACAGTGAGCTGTCGATTCTTACTGATGCTCGTTGCAACCCACGGTCGTAGCCAGAGGCAGCAGTCCACTCAGTGGGACGACGTTCTTTCCCTTGAGGCGCAGCGCCTGGCTGGTCTCGGAGCCGGTGAAACCAAGCTTGGCGATGACGACGAAGAGCTTGTCAAGGCGGCAGTGGTGGTCGAGAAGTCCCGTGACATGCATCATCAAGAAACAGCACGTGTGCCTCCGGTTATGGCAACCATCGCGACTCAGACCGTCGAGCCGTGTACCGAGGTCGAGCCGTGTACCGTGGCCCGTCCTTCCATGAGATACGAACGGACGACTCCAGCTGATCAAGCTGATGACCAGCCATTCTGTTCTGCTGTCCCTGCAGCTGAGCAAAGGCGCCCAGCAGCGGCAGCACCTATCTGCAGATTATGCTAAAAATAATTGCACTAGCTTCTCATCAATTTGCACAAGCAGGGGAGGCGGTTAGGTTGATTGGCTATCCTAATAAAAGTGGAGGATCGTATTGGGGTTATGGTGTTCGTTTAGCAACGCCTTGTGGAATGCAGCGCACACACATTATTGCAGGACATGCATGATGCGAGTACATTTAGTACGAACTTGCGTGCTTAGCTGAACCTCACGGGAGATTTTGAGATTTTGAGATTGCCATCTAACGGGAGCTTGCACAACACCCAGCGCTGGGGGCATGGGCGGGGGAGTAAGTCAACCGCATATATGTTACAGGTCAGCAGCGGAATGGTAGCTCGCTTGGCGTGACAGCTGTCGCGACCAAGCAAAGGGGTTACGTACCGCGCACGTAGACAGGTAGACAGGTAGACAGGTGTTGTCCCGGCTTTCCGCATTGTATGTGCTTCCGGCCATGCAGATGCCCTGTCGATCAGCATATATAGTCGATAACGATTGTCGTACCAATGGGTTGGCCCGATTATGTGAGTTGATAGGTTCGGAGGATATTTGTGTTCTAGCCACCGCGCTGAGTTAGGTCTTTTATACCTATTCGGTTGTACGGCAAGACACGCACTGTAAGAACTGAAGAAGTTAAGGTAGCGATATTGGCGAGGTTAGTTCTGTTACGTTTAGATATATTGATCTTCATCTTTTTACATATTAGTGGATGAAGATCGATCATTTCGCATAGCATGATGAACGCATAGCATGATGAACGCATAGCATGATGAGCATAGCGTGAGTCTACCTGACGACATATACAAACTGTTGACGCTGGAGTTGAACAAACGGACGAATGTGTGTATTTTAGCAATGAGAGCGCAAGCAAGTGAACTAAGCCACTTGATTGGCTCTAGAAGCGTTTAGTATTTCTCGAGTGTAATCGACCATCCAATAATCATTCTCTTTTCCTTATCATCGCCATACCCGATCGGAAGATGACCAGACGCAGCCATCCTGGATACTACCCGTACATATAGATACAGCCTATGTAGGATACTACAGATACGAAAAGGTTATGACCAAGATGCGGCCACCCCTCCACTACTCCCCGTCGTTCCTGGTGATGACGGCCACATGTCCTTGCAGCTGTGCATTTATGTATGTGCCATCCCTTGCTTGATTGCTTAAACACTCTGGGAAAACCAGGGGGTCTTTTTTCCGTAAAATGACGTGGATGGATGTTTTACGCAAATGGGCCAGCAGTTTACGGGAAATATTTGCCGTACGTAATAATAATGTTTCCGTAAAACTTTTACGGAAGCAAGGAAAACCACATATTACGGAATATTTGTATGCATGGACCCTAAATTAAATTTTATAGAAATTTGTTTGGAAATTTTGCCGCAAAGCATGCATTAGAAGTAGTCAGAATTCTTTACAGCAACGTAATGCCCACCCGCTTGCATGTCCCTTCCACACTACCTTGGCCTGCAAAAGCCAGCAATCCTCCATATTCTTGGTTGGATCCATAAAGTCCATATGGACTTCCATAAAGCCACACATGGACGGCGAGGATACCCGCATACAGCCATGCAGAATATTCTTAATTAGGTATGCCCTGTCGAGACAGGTTGTGGGTGTCTGTGTACATATCAAGGCCTCCGTTTTGCTCCGTGGCCGGCGGCGGGGCATGGCGAAAAACAATTGAGGGACTACTCACGGTGAAGAAAGAAGCAGGACATCCCTGTACCCATCTATGTCTCCATCCGTTCCCGTGCCTGTCCTCATTTGTGTCTCATCCCCATCGTGTCTCATGCATCGTGTCTCATCCTCGCTCATCATTATACCCGTCTTCATCCCAATTGTTTTCCCCATTGTTTTTCTCGTCGTTTTCCCCGTCCTCATCCCCATCGTTATCCCCATCGCCGTCCCCACCCTTATTATCCCCGCCGTCCCCCCCGTCATTACAGTATTCCCGTCCTCATACCCATTGTTTTCCCCGTTGTTTTCTTCGTATATCCGGCCATTCATCTGATCTGGCCGCACTGCGAGTCAACGGACTACATACCCCTCCCAAGTGAAACCGTGGCCCTAGGTACCCCATCCTGGCGGTCTGCGTGTATGTGTATGACACCGCCCATCCACACAATATTTTTGTTAATCCCGCCCGACAGGCACACAACCCAATAAGT
Source organism: Volvox reticuliferus (assembly GCA_019650235.1). Classification (NCBI taxonomy): domain Eukaryota; kingdom Viridiplantae; phylum Chlorophyta; class Chlorophyceae; order Chlamydomonadales; family Volvocaceae; genus Volvox; species Volvox reticuliferus. Next base: position 913,724 of record BNCP01000043.1, read on the forward strand.
CTATCTATGTTCGGTCCAGCATTTTTTTCTCACTTCTTGGGGGGAATGATATGAGTTGACGGAGAAATGAAATCTCAGGCAGGGTGGATGGAGCGCGCGATAGATAAACATGATTACGATAAAGAGCCCCTATATCTGACCTCAGCAGCTTGTTTGTGGTTTGGGCTTCTTTTGAGCTTCTTTATTACTAAGAAATCTTGCTTGGTATGATTTCTGTCTATCTGCTGCTGCTGCTTATCACCCATCACCCAATATATTATTCCGCCGAAAACGTTTCTAAGGAACTTGGATATAGTGTTGAAAAATATTCTTGGTTGCAAACATCAATTCGTCAAGGTGTGCGTATTGCCGCCCGAAATTTTGAGATGGCAGCTGGATCGATCGGTACATGTAATAATAAGCTTCATTCGGCTTGGGCGGCCCTACCTGGCCCTACAAGCCAGTTATCCAAGAGTTTTTTAATCAAAGTCATATGTTACCCATGTCAAAATGAATGAATCGCGTTGCAAATTGGGTTGCATGACGACGCGACACGAGCGAGTTTGTGAGTCATCATCTATGATCACGCACTCCGCACAAATTCTGTCGGCCATTCCGTGACAAGCAGCTCCAGTTAAAATTATATTATATTAATATATCTAATAAGGCCTATAGAAAGATCAGTCGCACGACAAATTGCCAGAGACAAACCAACCCCCTGTCGTGCGTACGGCACATGTAATCAATCCTGTAAGGCCCCCGGATTTCATGGAGTTTCTTACCTATAAGGACCTGAAGTTCAACTATCATGTGGTAAGTCATCGTAGTCAGGCTGTGGGAGCATGCGTTACGGGTGCTCTGGGCATCGGCGGCCGCTAAACAATCACGGCCGTAGCGGGGGTTCGGCAACAGCCAACATGGCGGCTCAACTCGTTTGGATTGCGGCTGTGCTTACAGCATTATCTTGGTGAGAACATACATGCATTATTTTTACTCTGGCTGCGTGCTGACAGGATAATTGTTAATACCTCGCTCGTAATTCAAAAAAGAATTTCACACTTTTTAATAATCTGTACGTTTCTAACCTTTGCGGTACTTTTTATTATTCCATTACTTTATGTCTTCATCGCAATTCGAAGTATATAACAGGGTTTGTATAGTGTATGGTCGTTTTCAGGGCCTTTTTTATTACGACTGCATGCGCGCGCTGCAATTGTAGGTCTGGCCGCCGTTTTGCATCCGCAGCTGTATGATCTCGCATAATTTATTACCTGTTCGTCTGGAGATCTGACTTGGTTGGCCCATTTTCCCTCGCCATGCCCGCTGTTGACATACAACTAACGACGACGCACGATTGCATGCAATTAACATCGATATTGACATGTACACAGGGGACCGAGAACGCGCGCGCAAGTTTCTGAAGATCTTCAAGGATCATCACTTCAAATTGGTATGATACCCTACTTCCCTTATTTTGATTGCGCCCGGGCTGCTTCTTCTTACGGCCTAGCGCCGGAGGTGACATTCATGGGCGGCCAGCAGTATTGCTTCACCGTCATCGCTGCTAACTGCACACGCAACCAATGTTGTAACAGAGATTTGAAAAAAATCGAGGTGAGTAGCTAGGATTGACAGCTAGGATAGCGGCTACTGAGTTTACTCATCATACATATATACATGCATGACAAAGCCACGTGCCCCTCCCCTGCGCTGTGGCTCGGTCCGGTCAGGCCCCTTGGTGCTCGTCTTTGTAGGGCGAGTCGCCCACAGTGTAACACCCCAATACATGGCATTCTGTGCGCGCAATCCCCCGCCGTTAGATAGGTAGGCCGCCGCCAACTAGGAATCAAATTACTTTCCCAGCAATTTTTTAGCCGTTCCAGACGAAATTTAAAGATTCATGTCCGTATATATGTCGCCACACGTTTTTGATGCATACATGCGCATGCATGTACATACGTACATATGTACATGCATGCGCACAACCCTGCCACCAATTGCGTCTTAATCCGCTGCCGTTTAAGATTCGTTCCTACACCTTTTGCCGCTCAGTCGTCCCTCAAGCATATAAAGCGTTTATGAGCAGCCATACGTTTCATACCACTGATGGGGGACAACATCTGCCTTGACACTATGCCTTATTACCGCGATTTACTTGCAGTTCAACGTCTTTAGCAGCTGCGTTGTGAACGGAGCGGAGGTAAAGGCCACGATCAACGGCGTCCCCACCAAGGTCGGGCCTTCCTATGACAAGCCGTACGACGGACCAAATGGAAGTGCTGTGTTGCGAGTGACCCAGTTGGGTTTGAACATGTCGAGCAACGGAACCAAGATCTGCCTCACCCTCACAACCAACCGCTACGGGAATGGCTGTAGAACCCTTGAGCAGCTATGTATTCCACCGAATGGCATGGCCGCCGGATCTTGCCTTGTCGCAATGTTTGACTCAACTCTGGACTGCTGCCCAATTTCCCGAACTGGGACCACCCTGAAGCCACCGCAACCACCCTTGCCTACTCCGCCATACCAAAGCCCGTTTGTGCCCAGCCCACCTTCTCCCTCACCACCATCCCCTTCGTCTCCCTCTCCCTCACCACCATCCCCCTCGCCTCCCTCTCCCTCACCACCATCCCCCTCGCCACCCTCTCCCTCGCCGCCCTCTCCCTCACCACCATCACCCTCGCCGCCCTCTCCCTCACCACCATCCCCCTCGCCGCCCTCTCCCTCACCACCATCCCCCTCGCCGCCCTCTCCCTCACCACCATCCCCCTCGCCACCCTCTCCCTCGCCGCCCTCTCCCTCACCACCATCCCCCTCGCCGCCCTCTCCCTCACCACCATCCCCCTCGCCGCCCTCTCCCTCACCACCATCCCCCTCGCCGCCCTCTCCCTCACCACCATCCCCCTCGCCACCCTCTCCCTCGCCGCCCTCTCCCTCACCACCATCCCCTTCGCCGCCCTCCCCCTCACCACCATCCCCCTCGCAGCCCTCTCCCTCACCACCGTCCCCTTCGCCTCCCTCTCCCTCACCACCATCCCCATCACCGCCCTCTCCCTCGCCGCCCTCTCCCTCACCACCATCCCCCTCGCCGCCCTCTCCCTCACCACCATCCCCCTCGCCGCCCTCTCCCTCACCACCATCCCCCTCGCCACCCTCTCCCTCGCCGCCCTCTCCCTCACCACCATCCCCCTCGCCGCCCTCTCCCTCACCACCATCCCCCTCGCCGCCCTCTCCCTCACCACCATCACCTTCGCCTCCCTCTCCCTCACCACCGTCCCCGTCGCCTCCCTCTCCCTCACCACCATCCCCATCACCGCCCTCTCCCTCGCCGCCATCACCCTCACCACCATCCCCATCACCGCCCTCTCCCTCGCCCCCATCACCCTCACCACCGTCCCCTTCGCCTCCCTCTCCCTCACCACCATCCCCCTCGCCGCCCTCTCCCTCACCACCATCCCCCTCGCCGCCCTCTCCCTCACCACCATCCCCCTCGCCACCCTCTCCCTCGCCGCCCTCTCCCTCACCACCATCACCTTCGCCTCCCTCTCCCTCACCACCGTCCCCGTCGCCTCCCTCTCCCTCACCACCATCCCCATCACCGCCCTCTCCCTCGCCGCCATCACCCTCACCACCATCCCCATCACCGCCCTCTCCCTCGCCCCCATCACCCTCACCACCGTCCCCTTCGCCTCCCTCTCCCTCACCACCATCACCGTCGCCGCCCTCTCCCTCACCACCATCCCCCTCGCCTCCCTCTCCCTCACCACCATCCCCCTCGCAGCCCTCTCCCTCACCACCGTCCCCTTCGCCTCCCTCTCCCTCACCACCATCCCCATCACCGCCCTCTCCCTCGCCCCCATCACCTCTGCTGCCCTCTCCTACACCACCTTCATTCCTGCCGCCATCACCTTCACCTCCTTCTCCGTCGCCACCGTCGTCCCCACAACCTCCTCCCTTGCCACTGCCATCAGTCCGGCTACCTCCTCCCTCAACACCATCGCTGCACCCACCATTGTTTTCCCATCCCCCTTCTCCATTCCCCCCTCCAAATCCCTCGTGTGCAATGTGCATAGATGTTTTAGTCGATGTTGCCCACATCTTCCCGCCATACCAGTTCGATGCGTCAACATGTGCTCGTATCCAGAAGCGCATTTCATTTGACATTAACGAGCAGGTCATCGTGCAGGGCCTTATGCCATTGGTGCAAAATTTTTCCGTCGATCCCAATAAGTGTGGTCCCAACAAGGTCAGCATCTGTGGGATCTTCGCTTCAGGGGATGATGCAGCAAAATTAGAGAGCTGGGCACAAATCCAAGCAGAACAGTTTTGGATTTTTGCAGCATCGGATGTTTGTGAACCTACGATGTATGGCTACACATTTCGGATCACAACGGATGCCTGCATGGCCATTTCAACAGCTCGGTTATGCAGTCCAGGGCCCAGTGATTTCCCGTTCTGCAGGTAAGTAGGGGTTATGATGATAACAACAGGAAAGTGGGGTTTCTTGATTGCCTGCCAACGGGAGGGTGATAAATGCACTATAATTGATTGATGTCATGAATGGTGGTCTGTCGGTCATCTTGTAAAGGACCACATCACTACACATCTGCTGTGGTCCTGATTCCTTCAAGTCGTTTCTACATTACGTGGTCAATCAATTTGTGAGCTCACTTCGTCTTGCTCACTGCCTGCTCCCTTACTGTACTTATTACAGCTGCTTGAGGAACCGCTACGCAACACCATTCTTTGTGGATCCAATGGCGTCCATTGAAGATGGCCGTACAAATGATACGATTCAGTACTGCTTCACGATAGGCATCCTCCCGAATGACTTTCTCCTGCCAGTAAGATTAAATTTAGAATGCTGTTCTGACATGTTTGCCCATCCCGGTAGTGGATCAAACTGCATAATTTGCGCTTCTCGTTTGCAGGGTCGGTGCAACAGAAGCAGCGCGTTATACAAGGCCGAGTTTTGGGCCAGTAAGTTGGTAGCTGCTGCCATAGATTCATACTGCACATGCATTGTGAAATGCTGGCATGTAAATTCACGTTGTGTTTCGTCAAGGGTTAGTTGTGGATAATAATGCTATGAGCTGTCTTACACGCCCGCAGATGAGGCCAGGCGGGGTAAGCTGCGGGGAATTCGCCTGACGACATCTGATGGCAGGACCAAGTGGGTGGCCCCTTCGTGGGGCGCCAAGGGCTCAAACACTGCTAAAGGTGCGCACGCATGCAGTTCGCTCGGTCCACCGACTACCGGGAGAGATGGGTGAACAAATATGAATAAATATGCATGTGTGCTACATATACCCGCCCTAAGTGCACCATGCAGTATGGTAAACAACTTTGGGGTGTTACATACACTGTGGGCGACTCGCCCTGCGAAAACGAGCACCGGGGGTCCTGGCCGGACCGAGCCACAGCGCAGGGGCACGTGGCTTCGTCTGCCTGTCCTGCCACGTGCTCCCCCTCTCACTCGGACCAGCAAGTGCAAAGACAGACTATATATAACTAACTATATATAGCCAAATCAGTATAGGATGCATGGGAAGTATAGTGTGATTTGCCGGCTGGGCATCTCTGTATGTGCTACATTTTATCCCAGCTAATATTTCTGGTGCACGGCATGGCCATCTAACGACTGCTGATGTGTGCCAACCGACTTTGTACGCACGCAGTTTCTGGCATCAAGTGGAACAAAGCCACTGCCAGTGGAGCAAAGATTTGTTTGGAGCTCAGAAGCGACATCACCTTACGACAGTTCTGTCTGGACAACGGGATCTGGTGCGTACATACTAGGGTCTTGCTTAGGGTTTGTTTAGGGCATGTTTACTTTCCTTGCTGTGCCATATATAGACTATGTCTTCGGGTTAAATGAACATAGTGGGCATAAGTACGAGGCGCAAATGACCTCGGGTCCACAATCTATCCCCACCTTCGTTGGCCCCATTATTCACATGAATTCAAACCTGCCGTACATGTCCACAGCTACATCTCCCTGTTCAACGCTGCTTCTTCAAAGGCCTGCTGCCCAACATACCAATCAACGGTACCTGTCTGAAGGTAGCTATTATTCTATATGACTGTCGTACAGTTAATGCTACTCATATGTGCCCCTACAACTGACATATCTATCTAGATAGTATGCCAGGGGCCGGGCACTGCAACATATCAATGAGCTCATTTATTCCACTGTTAACAGTGAACACTAAATAATGAATGGAGTAGGATTGATGAAGTGAAGCGGTTATTTACTTTGATGGCAGGCGGGCTCCATGAATATGGCTCTTTATTTACGTGCGTGCATGTCAGGCACTCTCGTGGCCCCTTTATTTCGATTCTGGTAAAGTCCTGCAGGTCCTGCAATCCGACAGCTTTCAGGCAGGATTTGTATAGCCCTTTTAGGCTTCCTCATGGCTGGTGGGATACGATGTTCAAGATATTAGATTTCGGAACTGGTGGCTGGGAAAGATGTCCTCAACAGCTCCCTACAAAATAGCAGGGTGTTGGCGTCCATCCTTGTTATGCATGTGGGCATCTGGGCAGGGGGGTGCGCCCCAAGGGTTAAAATATCCGTGCTAAATGGCAGCATTGAGTAATATGTGGCAGGAATGAGAACTCGACACTGTTTTGAGGGCTACATCCCATTGGCATTCATCATCATTCTCTGGATATGGTCTCATGTGAGTGTGGCATTATTTGCTGAGTGAGGAGGAGTGCTTCCATTTATTAGCGATGCAGTGTCTTTCTGCGTGATCGCAGGAAATCAGACTTCCTCGTAAAGCACATGCTGAATATACATGCTTTTTTACTCTCTCAAATTGGCCTTTCGTTCAGAGTATGGGGTGTTTGCTTGGGGCTGGGTATCTGTCCTCACCACCAAAGACAGCTTACCTCAGTAGGCTAGGGTCGCTTTATAAACTGTTAACTGATAGGTATGGGCACATCAGTGCCACACGCAGTTGTAGGCAGGCTACTAGCTTGCGTGGGATACATAGTTGTGCAGGATTCCCGTGCGTGTAATAGATAGATATTCTCGGCAGGTTAGCATGCATGGCTTCTTCAAATCATATGTATGGTAGGCGGCTTTTGGATTATATGGCTAGTTGAATGGCCATCATTGCGTTCTAATAATTGATGATGAATGCTGAGTTGACAGTTGGGAATATTGCCCTTCCCCGAGTAGATTGCCATACATGTGCGTGACTCGCAGGTAAAACTGTGAACGAAATGTAATCATCCCTGGAATACTGAGATACATCGATCGATCAATCCATTACATAGACGTATCACGCACGTGTTCTCATGGTTTATATACTGAGGTGCATATGCTGGCCCCCATTCAGTAGTGTGTGTTGTCCGTGAATCAATGGATTAATTAATCCGTGCGCCTGCTGCTTCGGCCTGCTTCCTGCATGCCGTGCGTGAAACTAGCAATTAAACGCAGTGTACGGACATACTTATAATGAATTAAGGGGTGTTACACTGTGGGCGACTCACCCTGCCTGCAAAGACGAGCACCGGGGGCCCTGACCGGGCCGAGCCACAGTGCAGGGGAGGGGCACGCGGCTTTGCCTGTCTGTCCTACGTACCTGTATGTATATATGTACTACATACGCTTGCTTCGCTGTTAAAAATAATGAGCATTCATACCCGAATGAAATTTATACATAGCCAATGTTACTATTGCTAGGGGCAAGATTTACTACTGGCTGTGCATATATGCATACGTACGTGCGTACCGAAAGCTTAAATAACAATTATTATATAAGCAAGCCATTGTACGTACACATATATATCCCCTGCGCTGTGGCTCTGTCCGGTCAGGGCCCCCGGTGCTCGTCTTTGCGTGCAGGGTGAGTCGCCCACAGTGTAACACCCCTCAAATAAATAAATAAATATATAACACCCCTTAATATCTTACACACGTATAAATATATACAAAGCCATGTGCCCCTCCCCTGCGCTGTGGCTCGGTCCGGTCAGGACCCCCACCGGTGCTCGCCCGTGTAGGGCGAGTCGCCCACAGTGTAACACCCCATATGTACAAAAAATATATATGGAATCTAGTTTGCGTTCTACATACATACATCTGATGCTGACGGCATCAATCAGTAATGTACCAATGTGTCACTACGGCCGCTGCGTGCTGCTACTGTCTCCACGGGTGACGGAGCGAGCCCATGGCCAGTAAGCAAGCAAGCACATCGAGACCCGTAACCTGCTGGACACTTATGACATGCATGCATGGCTGGTGATATATGCATGCCTTCGTGGCGTGGCCGGGGATAGAATGAAGGCCCAAGAGGCGACCGAACGTACGGACTGGGTGTGGTTCTCATGCAGGACCGACCACAGACGACAGCGAGCGAGCTAGAAATGTTTTCAGCGTTCGTGCGTCGGCAGGGTTGGGGATGGCACCATCGGCGGTCAGCGTGTGGGTATGCGCGTGCATCACCCGAGGATGTACAATAACAGCCAGGCAGCTGGGACCAAGTTTTATTTAACCTGAATTACGGCAGATGGAAACAGTTGCCTGCCGTAGGCCAGATGTGCTGCAACCCGCGGCCCTTTCCTCCAAACCCTCATACCACCGCGCCGCTGACACGAATAATTGGCGAGGTCAATAAAGGGTGTAAGGTTCATCGTGATTAGTCCCAATAGCCGTCGTGGGGCTTTGCTTGCTTGCCTTCGTACACAAAAGAGTTTTCGTGCTTATGGAAAATGTGAAGTTTCAAAACACTTTCAAACTGTCAGTACCAAATTGATCAATCTATTCGAATGAATCATGCAGGGAAAGCCTGGCACATCAACCTAACTTACGGGGAACCTGGGTCTCGTAAATTGTGTTGTAGCATAAATTCTTCACTCATACAAATAGTGATTAATCTAGTTATACAAGACATCATAATAGCCCGTGCTTTACACGCCTCGAAAGGCGGTTGCCGGCCTAACCGATAGTAATGCAAAAAAAGCTCATGACCACCATGACTATGTCTTTTTAACATGAGCGCAATATAATCGCATTTACTGTACAACAAACGATTATAGAAGACGTGAAAGACTTTGATGCTGACTAGGGTGCCTCGAAGGGCACGCAGTGACCTGCTTGCGGTTTCCCTAAAGTAGACTCAGTAGGAAAAAGGAATCTACATATGATTAAACCATTTCCTTGTCTCTGGTTGGCATTCATTATGTCGGTTCTGACGCGGAGACGATGAGGGCCAGTTTCGCCGTGCGCGGCCCCGGGGAGCAGCCGGAGGCTCCTCGTGGATTGCTTGGCTTTCTTTCAAAGAGCCAACCAAATCATGGTGCTGAGCGCACTTACTCGTCTTACGGGCCCAGCAGCGAAAGCGATGACGATGGAGACCAGAATCGCTTCCGGTACCCTGGCATGCCACGCGAGCCCAAGCCCATTAAGCTTACAGATCCCTATCCGGGGGGAAAGCTGGCGGGATCCAGGGCGGCCACCGAGCAAGCACAGGAGGTCCAGCCACTCGAGCATGATGGCTCCACTACCGTGCTCTTCATTAAGGCAGGCAGTGAGCACCGGGCGCTTCTTTACCTCATGCAAAAGGTTAGCTCAACGACCCGGAGTTATTTACTTATGGCCGATGGGTCGGGTTTGTTTTCGGTTTCCCCGCTTCCCTGTCTCGGGTGAACTTAGGACCAGACCCGAATTAGGCATGCTCCACGCCAGGCTGCTGCCAGCACTAGCAGCGGCGGGCAGGCAGGCAGGCAAACAGCGCACAGTGGTACAGCGAGCACGAGGCATCGGCAACGGCAGCTGAAACGGTAGCGGCACTAGCTATGATATCTAATGCGGCACCTGTGGCAGCTTAGAGCCAGTTCGATGCTTGGAAAGGTGTTACGGGACATCCCGGTGTGCTGCAGCTGCGGCCGCGGCCGCGGCCCAGCTCCTTCCCGCGCCTTCATGGCGGCCATTGGGCGGCGCAACCCCACACGGCAAAGTGAGGGCGCAGGGCAGTGCAGCTACCGCGGCCAGTTTAGTGCGACTTTGCCACACCACAGCGCCACAGAAAGTCAGGCACGATCTTAGCTTGCTGGGGGCCCCCAACCGCTGCCAATGCACCAGCTCATACCCCAGCAGCTCCCCAGCGCTAGGGGTCTGGGCCGGCATCCTTGGACGCGGGTTGCGGGACAACTACATACGCAGCTTCACAGTGTTCATGAGGAGGCGCTTCGCGGCCCCTGGTGTAAACTGCGTCGCGCTACGCTATATTGACGGTGGTGGCAGCGTGATTACTTTAGGCCGTCATGGCCTGGGGAGGTCTGCAGACAGCGCAAGGGAGGGTGGGCGGCTAGCTGCTTCAGGCAGAGAGTCTTCAGAACAGGGCCTGGGAGACCGGGTTGTGGACAGGCGGATATCGGTGGAGCTGCAGACCGACAGAGGGCAGATGGCAGTACACGGGGTTGGAAATGCAGTTTGGAGTGATGCAACTGGGAACGGGTCGCGTGGGCAGCTCCCAGGTGGAGGCTGCCTTGGGGCCTGCTGTGCGGCGTCGGGACATGATTTCCCTATTGTGTCCATTGTAGCCCCGTTGCGACTCCATCGATCTCTCAAAACACGGCCCCGCTGGGATTCGACTTGTAGATGATTGGGCGTATTTCCCGGTCTTGTCCCGATGTTGTTTGCTTGGCCCGTGTTGCTCATGTCGCCCGTAATCGACCTCCGACCCGTGTTCCCCTTAACCCTCTAGGTCAATCGTTACTTTGCGCTGGATGATATGCTGCCGGAGGTGCCTCCAGACATAGCGGCATACCACTACATTCTCCTGGCGCCGCCGAAAGGTGCGAAATAGCGCCTACGTTAGCGTTTAGGGTTTTTCACGGGAGCAGGTGTGCTGGGAGCGTAATATCTTCTTAGGTATAATCTTAAATTTAAGAGAAGAAAATTAGCCGGGCCCCACCTGTCCCGCTAAGGGATGGGAACCATGGGATGGGAAGCAAGGGGGTTATGGCGGGTCATTGGCATTTGTCTGATGCAATGACTGACATGGGACGGCTCGTTCTGGGGCAGGCTGAATGAGGGTATGTTAGGTGACGAGATGGTTGGGTTGCGGGTGAGAGGCTGGTAGATGCGCTCATTATCTACAACATTATCCACGTCAATATCTACATCTATATCTACGTCTATGTCAATAACAGCAAAAACGTCATCGTCAATACCTACGTCCACATCTACGTCTACGTGGGTTAAAATCTGCTGCGCGATGGGTAGCGTGTCAAGGCTGTGTGTGTGTGTGTGTGTGTGTGTATGTGTGTAGCCAAGTGGGTAAACGGCGAGTCATCGTCCTAACGATGAACCATTTACCACTTATCCTGATTTATCATGCATTCCGCCTGCTGTCAGTGATGCACGGTGTTGTTGGCATTGTGGAACAGGGAGGACAGCCACGGATGGCGGTGATAATTTAGTCTGTTTCTTGACGGGTAGAATGGGAAGATGGCGGGAGCAGCCGGGAAGGCTACTTATTACACTGAGCATGAGACTAAATATTGTCATATACCGGGCGAGCCACCACCCGGAGGCTGAGCGCGGGCCATCGTCAAACGGGGGCAAACCAAGCAGCCAGGCACCCACGGAGCCCACCGAATAGTGTCCCGTGGCCGTCTAAGGCAAAACCTAGCATAAATAAACAAGCACGCAAAGCGGTGGTGATCAAGGGCAAAAGACCGCACCTGTTTTGGAGCACCCCGCCCTGCGAAACGATCTTCTCGCTGGTTCACGCGGGCCTTCCAGCTGCTTCCAACTTCTCTTGCTCAAGTCCTCTGCCCTCCTCCAGTTTCTCGAGTTGCTCTCCTCACAACTATCGACGCCATGCGCAACTCCGCGCCAACGTACACCCCAAAACTCCCCGCCTGTTGTTCCTCAGACGGCCCCGTTGACGGCGATGCCGCCACCAGCTTCCGCAACTCGACGCTGTTTCTGCTCTCGGGCATGGTGCTTCGGAGGCTCAAGGTGATGGCCAAGGACCCGATGGCGCTGGGGCTCGTGGACAGCACTGTGATGCAGAGGAGGTGAGCAAGCAGGGAGCTGCGGTGGGCTCGAACGGACCCGGTTCGACATGGCTGGAAAGGCCCCCAGGGGCCACCTGAGAGATGTGAAAGTGAAAGTTAGCGTCAAGGATAAGTGCGCGCATCTCATATCCCGGCGCCGACATGTTTTTTGAGAACACAATAGACTCGGGGGCCACAGTGGGACGCAGTCGGATACGGGGCCTTACGGCGTGCAAACAAAGCTTACCGAAGTAAGAGAGGTGCGGAGGTATCGCAGACCTTGTCATGTGCTTATATATATTTAACCAATTGCCATCACACATATTATTTATTTATTTATTATTTAGGCCGCCATCATCATCATCATCATTATGTATATATAATATTTTTTAATATATTGTGTAATTATCCGTCTTACGCTATTATTATCATTAACCGTTTCAGTTACCGGCTTCTTCTCCCCATTCCTAATAATAGCTTCCCTGTGTATTCGCACACCGCTCCCTCACCTCCGCCATCCCGCCTGAACCTCGGCATGAACCCCGGCCTATCCTCGACAAGGCTGCCTATGCGCAAACTTGGTGCCAAGCTCGCGGGTGCCCTGGAAGGGGCTTCCGGACTCGCCTCGGGCAGCAATGGCGGCAGTTCTCAGTTCGCCCGCAAGGCCAGCTTTGCGGCCCGGATGGGACCAGAGGCATCGGGCGGCTCCGAATCCGAGATGGGACGACACGACTCAAAACGCTGGTGAGAGCATTCGGGTTGTGGGGGAAAGAACGACAGAGGGAGCGAGAGTCTGTGAGCGACAGAAGAAGGTAGTCGAGAGTTCAGGATCGTACAAGAGGAAATAGGCGCCTCGGGCGGCTTGGTCTGGGCAATGGGGGCGTTTCCGGCGGCCGACCTGTTTGCCCTACTCACCCACCCTGACAACCCTCCCCTTCCCCCCTCGGCCTCTTCGTTCCCATCCCATCCATATCACACTCTGTACGACGTTTCCCCCCCCCCAAAAAAAAAACTCAAACTCTACCAACTTGCCGCCAACCCCGCCTTCCCAGTCACATGTGCCCTTTCAACAAACATGTTATACAGGCACTGTTAGGCGTTATTTCGGTTTTCTTCGTACTAACGAAACCCTATGATTACCTCCCCAATCTCAACCCATGCGCTAACGCACTGTTACCGAGCCCCACCTTCACCTTCAGCTGATACCCCTCCCGCCAAACCCAAACGCAATCCCAGACTCAGACACACCGCCACCCAGCCCTTATCCCACGACACCCCCGAACCCCGGCCCAGGGCCACCAATCGCCGACCCCGGCGCAACGGACCCCCCGAGCTCATCCCCGTGGCCATCTACAGTCACCCGCTGTACTTGGACACCGCGGCCTCCATTATTCGCAATTTCAACCGCACCGGGCTCATCGTCACGCCGTACCTCTACTCCACCGTCGTGGCGGCCGCGGCGGTGTGCACCATCCAGGTGAGGGAGGAGGGTTCGTGGGGAGGGCTGGCGTCTCGGGCTGTGCTGGTGTTGCATTGTCGGTGTAATGACAAAGGCAGAGGATGGTCTGGGTGGCAGGCAGTGAATGCCAAAATAAATAGGCCTGTGTGATCCCGTACAGACCTGCGGCAGACAGGTGATATGGGAAGGGTGGTTTGGAACGTGTACGTGGATGTGTACGTGGATGTGGGTGAAAGGTGAAGGGTTTGCGCGGCGGGATGTCAGGGGGGTTGGCCGGATGAGGCCGGGGACTTACGGGTGCGGATGAATGTGTGCTAGGGAGAGCTGCGATCAGAATTATGTGCGTGTGTGTTTGCGTGCGTGTGTGTTTTGCCTCGGCTGCAATTCCATGCAATAGCTTGTGCCCCGTAGTGTGCTGGGGATGTGTCGTTTGGATTAGCAATGGACAGCGTACTTTCCTTTGCCTTTGATATTTTCCTCGCCTTCGTGCGCACATCCCCTCGCATCCTTCCCCACCGTCCTTCCTCCCGCCCTTTTTGTCTTTATCTTTCTCCGCGCGCGCTTGCGCTCCTCAGGGCTGGTGGCGCTCGCACCTCATTCGGGGCATGTCCAACTTCGGAGCTCTCCTGAAAATGAGCCGGGCTGCTCGGACGATACAAAGATCGTGGAGAGCATGTACGCGAAGCCGGGGGGGAGGGGATGCGGAGGTGCCAGATGGAGGCGTTGGGGTCTGGAGGCGATTGGGCGATAAGGACAAGCGAGGGGCAGAGGGCGGCGAGGGGGGAGGCTGGGATGGTGGGAGCAAAGGGTCAGGAAGTGGCGAACGGGGGAGGCGGAAAGAACCCCTCTGGGGCTGGGAAAAGGTAGTAGACATGGGGCAGGAGAGCTTCGGTGAACAACGACAGCGACGAGAAGCCAACTCTGGCAGAGTAAGCCGCACTAACCCCGAACCTGTCGGTCCGTCCCTCTGTCCCTCTGTCCCTCTGTCCTATAACCCGGGCGTCGCCGCACCGATAAGGCTCCCCGCCGTGGCCATGGTACATGGTCCCCCTTTTGTCGGCACCTGCGTCGCTCCCATCTTTCCTGCACCCTTCCTGTACCCTATAGGCCTATAGCCCTATACCCTACCTAGACAGCTATTGAAGTCCATTGAAGGGGTATCAAATCCGCTGTTACGATTCCTCACTTCTTCTCCTCCTGCGCCTCCTCCTCCTCCTGCGTCTGCTCCTCCTCCTGCGTCTGCTCCTCCTCCTGCGTCTGCTCCTCCTCCTGCGTCTGCTCCTCCTCCTGCTTCTCCTGCTTCTTCACCTATTTTTAAGGGTTAGGGTTTAGGGTTTAAGGCTTTTCCTAACCCTGCTTCTCCACCTACTCCTCCTCGTCCTACTCCTCCTCCGCAGTCATGCTCCGCTCCCGGCTGCACATGCTGTCCGCCGTCCGCCGCTTGACTGCAATGGTGGGCTCACTGCTCCTGGGCGCCAACCTAGCCCTCACAGTGGAGCACTGCTTGGCTCTGAGGGAGCGGGCGGGACGGCCACGCCCCGCGCCGCTGTTTCCGGAACAGCGGCTGCGCTATGCATTCGACCGGGCGGGCGGACTGGTGCTAGTGGAACCGGAGAGAATGATGCCCAAACCTTTCCGAGACGGTGAGCATTTTGTTGATGGGGTTGGAGGGGGCCTGGTTTAGGAAGCGGTAGGGACGAGTGGGAGGTGCGCGCGGAGAATATCTCAGTCTGCGAGGGGTGGTGTTGAGGTGGTACGAGGAGGCAGCGCATGCAAGCCTGGTTTGTTTGTGTGTGCATGTGTTTGTGTGTGCATTTGTGTGCATGTGGGTGTGGGTGTGGGAGGAGGGGGGGCAGGGGCAGCCGGGCCAAATTTGGTGCCTCTACTTCATTTTGTCAAATTGTAATTCTCAAGGCTGCAAGGTGGCGAAGGAGAGACGTCACATGCCGTATGGACCCTTTACGATATGGATCTGCGGCCCAGGGCGTGGCGTTGGGAGGGGTAATGATTCCGGACCTGTTTCCTGCTGGAGCGCTGTTCGCCATCTCACCGCACAATGCACACCACATACCGCTCACCACCCCAGCTTGCGAATTACTTTCCCAACCCGTTCTCCTCCTTCTTTTCGCCCGCCTGCCGCTGCTTCCGCCGCCCATGCTTGTTTTTCTTCCTTCCTAATCAGGCAACTGGACCCCCGGCTTGCCGCCGCCCCCCGTGCTCCGCTCGCTGCCCGAGTGGTGCGGTGTACCGCTGCTTATGTATGGGGAACGGGCGGCCGTATCCGTGCATGGATGCCGCGAGGTGCTGGGGCTGGATAGCATCCTGCAGCTCATTACACGCGACACGGTTTGGCGGGTGGGTCATGGGTCAGTGCTCGGCAGGGGCTGGGGCGGGAGGTCTGGGAAGTGCGGACTGGGGATGTTAACGTAGATGGGATAAGGTAAGCGGGAGATGTCCATACCCCAGGCTGCGTGTCCAGTACTGCTGCAACTGCTGCGCCTGGGCTTATTGCACTGGTCAATGCCGGTCAATCCGGTCAATTCCCAGCGATGTTTGCTTATTATTTATTTTTTTTAATTATATTATTTTATTATTACATTTATTATCATTGTTGTTACTGTTATTATATAGTTCTCTCTGTATGAAGCGCACAGGGCGGCGCGCATCATCCCAACTTCAATAACGCCCCCTTCCCTTTTAAGCCCACATGGTTTCCTAAGGGCGGTTGGTCGGTAGTTAGTCGGTCGTTGTGTTCTCTCTCCCCACACCGTCTCCCCTCCAGTCCCCTCCATTGCGTTCCACTTTGATGGCAGCTATAAGGCCCTTCGCTCTGGCCCTGGATAAGAGAGCTCCAGGAAGGCATTAATAACATTTTTTGACAGTTGGGGCCTATGTTGAGCTGCTGTTGTTTTGTGTGTTTTGTTTCCCAGCTATCTTCTGTCCTGTCTTTCGTCTTCCGTCAGGTCTTAGACGCCCGGGCATCCCATGACCTTGTTTGCTTGCAAAATCCCATCCATTATGCTCCTCTGCCCCGCCCTTCCGTACCACTCGTATTTCAGGACAATGCCGGCAACGAGCTCTCTCGTACCACGCTGCCGGATACCAACGCAGTCGACCCCGGCGCCACCGCTGCCACTATCGCCGGCGGCGGTACAGCTGATGATGTTGTACTGGCCATCATCACTTTCCCTTCCGTACACGAGGCCGCCGTACGTGCTGCGATGTTATCCGTATACACCTGGGATCCACGACGCCGTACCGGCGTCAACCTTGTCCCTCTTCACCAGACTGCCGCCGCGCGGGGCGTACAAGCGCAGGCAGCCGTCGTACAAGCGATTAATACCATCGCCGCTAGCGCTGGGCATTTAGTGTCGACGGCGCCGCTTGAGTCGGAACGGCAGGTGGCGACCCCGCCGGGGCCCTCAGGCGCCGGAGCTATGTATACGTCGACGGCGTCGTTAGCCTGGCGACACGCACCTCCGGGCGGCCGCGAGCGGCAGCGCGGCAGTGGTGCCGTCAACGTCGGAACACCGTCCTTGGAGCTGCGCAGCCCAATCCGTGCCCTGGGAGGCAGTCCTTTCGCCAGCAGCGGCGCCAGCCCGACACACACGGGGGGCCCCAGCGGCGCCAGCAGCTTCAGCCATGCGATGAGCGGCAGCCACCACAGCCTGGCCCGCAGCCATAGCCATAGCCACAGTCACAGCCATGTGCACAGTCATGCCGGCAGTCCAACACGCACTATCAGTCCGGTGCGGCCGCGTGTCGGCGGCGCCAGCGGCGGCGTGCCAGTTCCATACAGTCCAGGGAGCCCGAGGAGGGTCCAGCATTCGCCCCCGCATGCCGGAGTTGGAACGCGAACGCCGTCGCCCTTACGACGACAGGGCGCCCCGACGCCGCCGCCGTCGCTGCCGCCAGTGGCGATGCGACCAGGTGTGTCTTCCTGGGGCTTATGAATTTTGTATGTCTCATACCTTCTCCCTTCTCCCCTCTTCCCACATCTCGCTGTTAGCTGCTGCTTTCTATTCCCTGTTGTGTACGACTACCCACCCATTCATCCCTGCCCACGTGTGGATTTCGTCGTGCATGTATCTCCGTACAGGCACCGTTCCGGCATTATCCACTGCCAAATTCCGAGATCTGGATCCAGCCGCCACCGTGACCGCCGCCGCCAACGCAGCGGCAGCGGACGCGGCCGGGGTAGAGTATCAAGTGGGGACTTCTTCTGGCCCGTTGCCTGCCTTGCCGCAACTGCAGCTCCAAAACCACGGGGACGGGGGCCAGCCTCGGCCCCGCACGACCCCGGCAATCAAGCGGGAGGGCGACATCTCGCCGGTGATGTCCCTTTGCGGGGCGGAGCCCTCCCTGGCGGGCATGACGGTGAGGGTGGCCCGCGCGTCGTATGGGGCATGCAGTCGGGAATGCAAATGCGGAAAACTACGTCTGGGGGAGGGCGGAGGACGAGGGTGACTAAGTACCCATGCCACCGTCTCCTGCGCCATGCCTGATGGATTGTGTACATGGGCATCTGGCTTGCATCATCCACGACCAACATTACCATTACCAACATCACCACGACTACCATTCTCCACCACATAAGGCCTTATGGTGCTTCATCCAATCCTGTGCACTCTCTCCCGCATACTTCGCAATTCTGCCCGTCCGCCGAAAAACTCGCACCTTGCTCCCCTCCCTGCCCACGACCCCGTGCACCTGGCCTTTTCATATTCGCCCATATCTTCATCCGGATCCCTTCTCTTCTCGTCCCTCTCGCCCCCCCTCCGGCAATCCGCACATTGCATTTGCCACATCCAAATCTGCAGCTGGGCCACGCGGCACGCAGCTTGGGTGGCCTGTACGACACCCAACCTGGCGCGCCGCTTCCTCTGGACAATGTACCGTTGTCCTCGCTGGCGCGGGCCCTCAGTCCGCCGTCAACATACCGACAGAACGCATACAGGGCCTCCAACACCAACCCGCCCACCGACACAAACGTCGGCGACGGTGACGCCAGCGCCACAGGACGCGATTCCCGCCGCTGTACGGACTCCACTGGCGTTGTACCCAGTCAGGACGTGCCATACGGTGCGGCATACCGTGGATACGACATGCCAGGTTCTGAGCGGCTGGACAAAGGCGGCAGCAGCATGCCCGCATCCACGGGCGTGGCTTTCCCTGTCGATGCGTTCGCTGGTGCAGATGGTCGCACAGCGGCGGGTTTTGTGCAGAAACGGGTGAGCGGCCCGGGGCAGGAGGAGAGAGCGCAGGCGAAGGCGGCGGCTCTGGCTGCAGTGGATGGGCCAGATGATGAAGTACGTGAGGTACGTGAGAACGCCCTTGTCACGTACCCGTGAAAGAGACGAACAAGAAGATGAAGAATGTGGCCTTTCCGATGCCTATCACGGACCCTTTATCCATTAACCCCTTAACCCCGCCGGCGGGCCCTCCCCCCGCCACACACACACACACATGCAAAACACACACACGCGTCCTCCAAAACCACTTGACAACTACACACGTATTTTCGTATACCACCCTATAACACCCTGTATCACAACTGTGGTGGAACCCGCCACTGTGTATGCGCATGTCTCGCTTATTGGAGCTCCTAAAAACACATTTCCCCCCCTTCCCCCTTTCCCTCTTTCACCCACCTGAACAGACAATTACGCCCTTGGACAGCCTCGCATCGACATCCGTAACTCCAACGAGACAACTGCAAACGGCCTACTCGTCACAACCACCGGGAGCATATGGCGGGGAGACACCGGCTGCGGGCCTCGGGGACCGCGGCTCAGTGGAAGGGAACGACGAGGCGGAGGGGGCACTGGGACCGCCCATACCCTGCGAAGAGCCGGAGCAGGAGGATCCTTACGCGCGCATGACAGTGCTACAGCGGCACCAGGCCATGGGGTTGTACAACGATATGCTGCTACTGCCGGTGCCGCGGCATCGGCTGGGCATCGAGGTGGAGGCTGGACTGGAGGCGGGCGGGTATCAGCAAGGAGCGGACTATGGTGTTTTAGAGACCATTTACTACGACGCGCTCCCGCAGCAGCAGGTGGGCCTTGCGAATCACACGAAAAGCTTCCAACATCGTGTTCAGGTAAACCTGTAACGGCACACCGGTGCAGTTATACTTCAGATGTCATCAGCACCTTCTCGATCTTAAGTTGCCGAGTACCCGGTCCCCTGCTCCTTGTCACCCCCCTCCCGCCCCGACCCGACCCGACCCGCCCGCGCAGTCTTCCGGCATCTGCTTGCCGTGTTCCGACCCCAGCCAGCTCCAGGGCGTCAGTCCCGACGGCGGGGCTCCAGGGCAAGGGGATCCCTGCAACGAAAATCCCGAGCTGGTGGTGGGCCCTATGCCGGTGGATTACGCGTACCCCGCAACCATCGTGGCTGAGCTGGCGGAGGCGCTCGGGAACCAGGTGGGCAAATCTGCAATGGGCGAGTGTTTCTGTGAGTGTATGAGTGCAATTGACTGGGAGTGTGAGGATGTGGGAGAACAAGATGCGTTCTTGAGTTGACTGCCTGCGAGCGGTTGCAGGTCATCGGATACAGGTGCATCTGGCGGCGTGCTGTGCTGTGCTGTGAGCATTGTTACGCTATGCTGTGCTGTGCTCAAATACGCGATATGATATCATATGATCTGACGTGGCGTACTGACGTTGCGCCTGTCTCCAATGCAGGGCCGCACCGACAGGCACTTCGCCGACAGCTCGGTCCGTATCTGCAAGCTGATCACCGCCGAAGAGGCCTTCGCAAGACACCGGCAGCTGATGAGCACTCTGATGTTGACGCAGGTAGGGGTGAGCTCTCGGTATTGGCACGGAGGTGCATGCACGATGTGCACGTCTAGGGTTTGGCTTCGGAGCTGCGCAGTTGGTGTGGGGCTGGGAAGGAGGGGGAGGGCACATCGAGCTAGACGTCATGACCAGTTCTCGATAGGCACGTAGTGCGGTGATGCGCACAATCAGTGGGGATGTCGGAATCAGTATGTTTCAATATTGAGGGGGCGGTGAGGCACCGGTGCGTCTTACCTCGTCTCGTCTCATCTCATCTCTTAGCTGAAAGTTCAAGTGGGGAGGAGGAGGGAACGGCGACGCGGCATGCTGCCGGCTTGTGCGGCGGCGATTTCGCCCTTCAAGAGCGTTCATAAGAAGGTGGCAGGTACATGATCATGAATATGTTCTGTTGTTGGTATTGTTGGCTCATCCACCTCGCGCATGAAACCCTCCCTCTCTTCATATATGGACATCAGCCATTTTTGACTTCATCTTCCCGTGCCCGTTCGGCACATGCCCCAACGCGTGTACACCTATACCCCCCCTATACCCGTATACCCCTATACCCCTATACCCCTATACCCCATATGCTCCACATCTTTCGAAATATTCTCCCCTCTAAAGCACGCTCCAAAGGGTCTTCCCGTTTGCGTTGCCGACCCCTCTTCCTGCTGTCCTGCCTTGCAGTTGTTGACGTACCATCGCACGTAAATCGCCTATTTCTTGTGTTGGCCCTTCTCTGGTGATATAAGAGAGCTCAGATTCCGTGTCGTGTTTTACTCCGTGTCATCCACTCCCCCCAACCAACACCACGACCGAATGACCCTGACCCCAACCCCGACCCCCGACCACGACCGAATGACCCTGACCCCAACCCCGACCCCCGACCACGACCGAATGACCGCGACCCCCGGCCATGCCCCCTACTTCTTGATAACCTCTGCACTCACATTAGACCTGCGGCAATACGACACGCAGGTCATTGGGCGGCAGACCGCGGTGGGACACGTGCAGGCGCCCAACTACACCCCTCTCAACGTGCGAGCCATGAACCAGATCGTGTCGGAGATGCGGCGGGTGTATCGTGGCGAGGCGGCGGAGCTGGTTGCCAATATGAGGGAGCAACATAAGTGAGTACGAGTGAGGGTCTGTCTCTGCGTCAGCGGGAGGGGCAGTTTCTTGGTCAGACGCGTTGGGGTACCAGGGAGCAACCACGCTGTGTGACCCGGGATCAGTGGCAGGGGTGACCAGATGGCAGACACCGGGACCAATACCACCACGCGGAAGCCCCTCTTCGCCGTGAAATTGGCGAAGATTATTTCGCATGTGGTTTTGCATTTGGTATCCTCCGATGCGTGACAAAGGAGAAAGGGAGTGGGGTAGACGCGGGGCCGGCATCCATTAGGCGGTTTCGGAAGGCATATGCTGACACAAGAGGGCAGGCAGGTGCGTGAGGGGGCAGGAGGGCGTCCGCATGTACGGACGATGTGAGTATCTGCATTCGGAGACTGAAACGAAAGGGGTTTGGTGGCACTCAAGGGTTGGAGATTCACTCAAGTCCGAGGACTCGTTTTGTCTTTAGTTTCGGAGCAGCGGCCGCTTTGACTTGGGGTTGTGATCTATGTGTAGCACTCTTGCCCGCACAGGGGTTCCTTAGCATGATGATTCCAAGGGAGGGGGGAGGAGAGGAGGAAACTGGAACACTACCTGTATTGCCGACTTCACATTCCTCCTCACCTTTCTTAGAATGCCTTAGCTCACATCAGATGGACAGAGTCTATCGTCGCCCCGACACGATGATGCTGAGGGCCCTCCTCACTATCTTCTGGACACCGCTCCGCAAAATCATTCTCCACCTCCCTCGCCCCAAAACGCCAGCCCGCGCTTTGCCTCCCTTTACTGTGTATTCCCTGATGTCACCGTGTTGTGTCTTGTGTTGTGTGGCCTATTGCAGAGAGGCCATTGCTGCGGTGAAGCAGGAGATGGCCGCCGCTGCGCGCGTGGTGGCCTCTACTTCTTGCATGCAGGCGGCTGTGGTGGATTCGGAGCTCGCGCGCGCGGACGAGGAACGCAGCCGCGCAGTGCGTGCCCGCGCCACGCGCGCGCATCTGCGTACGCTGCGTCGCGAACGGGCGATGCAGGACCGCGCCTTTGCGGCGGCATTTGGCCGGCAGGTGGCAGGCGCCAGCAAGCAGATCGTGAGATCGGAGATCCGGGCGCGCGATGCCGTAGTAGCCGACGCTACAGCGACGCAAGGGGCGATACGACGACAACTGAATCATATGACACAGGTGTGTGCATTGTGGTGGTGGTGGTGGTGGTGGTGGTGGTGGTGGTGGGATGGTGTACTTGCCTTTCTTCCTTCGTATCAGGTGAAAGGCACCGCACGAATCCTGGTTCTCCTTCCTCCAGCGTGGCTTTGCCCGGCCCCTCTGCTTTCATCGACTGATATGTCCGTCCGCCCCTGTCACTCGTCTCACCAGGAACACATAACGATGGCGGCCACGGAGATGGCCACCAGCAACCGCGTGCGCGCCTCCATAGTCCGCTCGGAGGGCTGGACGTCCCAGGTAGCCTCCCACTACCACCTGCTGGAGCAGTGGCAGGCGGACCTGGTTGCACTGCGGAGAGATGACAATTACGCGCGCATGAGGCGGGTCGGACCGGCAGGAGGTGTTTGGGGCGCTTCCCGTCCGCGGGAGCTGCTTCGAGCGCCGTTGCCCCTGACGAACGTGGTGTCCGCAGCGGCAGCGGCGGCGGCGGCGGCGTCCGCCGCCACCAACGGCAGCAGCACCGCTGCTGGCGGCACCGGAGGCGCTATCGTTGCCGCACCGGCGACAGGGGCCTGGCGCAGCCAGAGCGCAGGCGACGCGCGGCATAGCACCCTGGCGGCGTTTACACCGCCGGGTAGCGGTGGCAGCGGGGACGCGGAGGGATTGTTCTCGGTGTTGCCGTCTGGTGTTACCCGGGTGAGTTTCAGCAGCGTCTGGCCGCCATTCGACGGCGACCACGGTAGCCTGGCCGCCAGCAGTGCGCCACCGTCAGCGATGCCGTCACGTCAGACACGCCATCGGGGGTCATTGCTGCCCCAGCCGCTGCCGGAGGGCTACGTGCCGGGCGGCGGCGCCGCTGGAGGCGTTGCCGCCGCTGTCACTCCATCGACACCGGCGACGGGTGCACCACCGCCGCTTGTTGAGAACAGCGAGGCTGCGACAACGGCGAGCAACGCCTCAAACGCAGAAGCTGAGTTGGCACAGGCCAACGAGGCGGTGACGGCACCGCTGCGTCCAGGCGCCAAGGCGGCGGCGTTGGCGGCGCTGGCGGTGGCCAATGGCCTTCGCCAGCGGGGAAGCCCGCCAAGAAATTTGGTTGAGGGGCCGGGCGGGCGGCTGGTGGACTTCCTTCCTGAGGCCTATTCGGTGCAGCCGTTCGGAAGCCGGCAGGGGCCTAACCCGCCGCGGCCGGTGGGCATGGTGGTGTCACGCTACTGAGGCGGTACTTACTGAGAGGGCGGTGGTGCAGTTTGAGCGCTCTTGGAGTGGAGTTGTTTGGCATGGTACGTTTGCGGTTGCTGATTGGTCTGGTGCGGAGTCGTCATCAGGAAGCAGCACTGATGGATATGTACCGTTTAAGCTTCATGCTACAGGCAGCAAAATTGCCATTGGGTGCGGCGGGCGCATTTGCTTTTGCAGAGTACTTCAGCTGGCGGCAACGACTGATAGACCTGTGCTACACTATACTGCTGGTGTGAAATGGCGCTGGGGAGGTTGCGCGGCTGGGGCAGTTTCAGGGTGGGGATATTTGCCAACCTTCAGGTTCTGGAAAGAGTGAGGATGTGGCGGGTGTTGGTGCTTGGAGCAGGTGCGCATGTTGGGTTGCATGTAAACATTATAATTGGTGGGAAGTGGGTTTTTTCATCCTGTATTTTCTTCAGAACAGTTGCCGGAATTTTAGGTAAGGACCCGCGAATCCACATGTATCATGCACGCAGTAGGGAGCGGGGGGATGTCGCGCGGGTCACCGTATCTTCTTGGCGTTGACTCGTTCCTACACGCGTCAAAATAGCATCAAGGACACCTATTCGAAAGGCTCGCGGTAAACGGCGTTTTGACGGGCTTTCATATACTTTAACGGTTCGGAGGGATGGGATGGAGTTGGGCGCTGTGGGCAACTCAGCGACGAGATTGTGAAGGATGGGGGGGTAATAGATGCAATGCTGCCTGAGGACACCCGGCGGGGTTGTGTGGCTACACGGTTCTGAAACGGCTGTGAAAGCTATGGCGTAGACAGGCGCTGGCTCAATATAGCCGGTTCCAGTGCATCCGGCCGTATTGGACTGACGAAGACTGATTATTCATTTTATAACATCGGACTGCCCTTACGGCGGCGATAAGGCCGGGAGGGACGCGGTGATTTGCTCTTACACCATTCTTGAGGACTGGTATATGGTGACAGGAGACGAAGAAGTACACGGGGCTTCTGCCCTTGTAGTAGTTTCGGCGGTGGGTACAAGTGACGTTCCATCTTTCTTCCCAAGTGGACAATACGCTCGCAGGTGCCGTTACCTAAAAAACAGGTTCTGGGCTGTGATAGCAGCGTGCTGATCTGTATAAACAATGCCCGAATGCGTCTTTATAACAGTGGTCATAACGCGCGTGGACAAATTGGTGTAAAATGTCGAGAGCTGAGTGCATCCGAGCGTGAGCGCTGCACAAAATCGAGGCTACAAGAGAGTTCCGGAATGAGATGTCCAGCTCAGTCTGATCTCCAGATATCAGGCACATCAACCGCGCTTCGTCATGTTGCCAAGCCAGGTGAGCCATATACAGGCAAGCCGCGCTCGCGCTCAGGGGGGTTCAAGCTAAGCCTCCTGCTCTCCACCTCCCGCTAAGGACCACTACACTGCCAGACCCAACGGTGCTCCATTCGCGGAAAGAAACATTTAACGGTTAAAGGCTGCCCTCCACATTCGGGCCTTATATTCGTGGCCAACCCATAATGAGCGTGTTGGAACGGCGGCACAGGTGGCACCAGCCGCTTAGGACTTAGTACTTCCGAGGTGCCAGCTGCACCGAGGTGAGAACAGGTGAGAGATCATACGATGTGCGACACCCGTAGGCAGCTCGAGGAGTCCCTCGTCATCTGTGAATGCACTGAAACAGCACCGCAGCTTCCAGAGAACCCGGAAACCTTACGCGCACGTCTCACGTTCTCTTTCCGTCGCCATTACCTCAACACGGGCGCCCTGCATCTATTTTTGCAACCACCAGCCAATTGGATGCATCTCGGTCTTCAGCGGTTATCAGTCGGTGAGGACACGCTTCACAGCTTCTTGACCACCTTAGCAAGTGGTCCCGCCAGCTTGACGCTGTTGAACTCGCCCACGTACACGGTGGACAGGATGGAGAAGACACCCGACTGCAGCACCGCCACCAGGTACTCCAGACCCACCAGTGCCGAGAGCAAGCAGGCCACGGCGAAGGTCGCGGGCACCATGGCGAAGAACGACAGCGAGAAAGGCAGCGCCAGAGCCATGCCTGCAGGCAGCCAGATAACACAAAACATCAAGACGAAACGCACATGCCAAGGTGACATTCGAGAAGGCAGGCAAGCTTCAGGAGTGGCCTTCCGCAGGGCTGGAAGTGCATGCTATTGGATAACGCGTGTTCACCAACTTATCCTTTGGCTCGTCCCGTGGTTGGGCGTATACAAAGAGGATGCCTTCATATGCAAAATAACCACCCAAGGAGTCCGAAACGACGGGTTTCGGCGACATCAAGTAGAAGGGGAATGCCGTGCGTGTACGATGGCGATCTGAGTGGCCATGACGGATGCCAACTGCTTGCAAAGACGTCAAATTCACGCGTGATTTGTCCCGTGCTTTCAGGATGTCCCACTCGCGACATTTGTCCCCCTACTCTTTATGGCACCCGACTCTATGGGGATCGCACAAGGCCGATGAAAAACATCTTAATTGGCCGGAGATTGAACCCGCAACCCTGTGCACTTGGCAAAGCCCAATATGCTCTATTGTAACACAGAGGTCGTTGCATCACATGACGCGCTAAACTGCACGGCGAGTGTCCGACTGGTTGATGGTACCACTTGTATATAACATACACACATACTCTCTGCCTCCTAGTAGCCGAGCACTTGTCGTGAAAGCTGTGCGCCGTTTGGCGAAGAGCCCTTACCATGAGAGCTCCACGAAGGCAACTATTATGGTGGCCTATCTTAAGCAATCTTATAATTAAAGCCGCTCAACGGCAGTGAGCGCGCACACGTACCCGTCAGGATGTGCAGCAGCGTGTGTCCGGCGAGCATATTGACCCACAGACGGACACCGAGTGACACAGCGCGGAACGTGTAGGAAATGGTTTCCAGCGGCACGAAGATGAAGGCCATGGGCCACGGGGTGCCGCCTGCGAAGCGATAGAAACATGTTGAGATTACGTACAGGACTGGAGGAACGATAAGCCCGAACTAGTGAAGTTTCACAGTCACAAAGATTACATACCATACCATATAAAAGTACTAAAACGCTCATGTCCCAAATCACATAAGCTACGCAGACTATCATGGACGCCGCCATCGTGCAGCACATCACGTGGGGTGCCGCCAGAGCCATTCAGACCCAGCTCATGTGCACACAGAAACGCCACCATCCCCCCCTTTTCGCCCCTTCCCATCATCCCAGCGTCCACCACCCCCGCCATCACCAGGCCATACATAAATTTTGCCACACAGCGGCCCTCACCCGGGATGAAATGGCCTGGGAACGAGAAGCCCAGTTTGTACAATCCCAAAGCTGTCGCAGTGGCCCACACGCTTACACCCAGGCCAGTGGCGAAGCCCAGCCCGGATGTGGGGGCCTCATTGGTGGGGACCAGACCCAACAGGTTAGAGGCCAGGATGGTACAGAACAGCGCCGAAGCCCAACTGCCGTTGGGTGAGTGGGGGCAACCGGGAGGAGAGGTTCAGGGACGAGACGTTTATCATTATTCGCAGGTTTGATTATGATCCGTGGCAGTGATTACGATGGTGCGGTATTGGGAGAGGATGCGTCTGCAAGTACCGGCATTCCACGTGCAGCACACGCAACATTCCACGCACGCGGAAAGCCAAGCCGGCGGTCAGTAGCTGCGGCTGACGTTGCTGGAAGCCCTGCCATGTCACCACGCCTCTAAACAGCATTAAGACGTCTGTCCCATTGACCTTTTGCTTAAATAACGCTAGGATAATGTTTATAGCGACACGTCCTCTAGCCATAGATGTGTCGCCCCCCACGCCTCACAAATAGAGGGTCGCCCCGCCAAGTAAGCAACGTATTGGCTAAAGAGTTCCGTCATTGGCTGAACACACGCACACACCCCGCATCGAACACTGCGCCTTGCGCAGTTCCCGGGAGCTACATGCCCACGGCAAATGACAGCACCACAACAAGAGGGCGCAGGACGGAGGCATGTGGGGCTGGTTGGGCTAGGTTGAGTTGGGCCAGCACCCACCAGACTGAAGCGGCACTTAACAAGGACATGATGCTACATATTTGGGAGGGGTGAGCTCCAGGTCCGTGTTTTCAAGAGAGAAATGACACGTGGTTCTGCGCACTTGACCCAAAGACCTTACATGACCTCCCGCACATCAGCTTTTAAAACAGCTTCCCGAACAATTGCAATGCGGCATCCAGCACGCTTGCCAACCATGCTAAAACGCAAAGCGGCTGAGCCATGGGTGCCACCCGCGGCTTTTCCCACATATGGATTGGAGAGGCGAACCAGAGCTGTCTGCGGACCTGACACTTGGGGTACACGTGCATATGCAAAACGGAGCCCGTATGCGCCCAAGCCTATGCACTCCTTTTCCTCCACCTCTCCGTGGGCGTACTTACGTGCCAATGGCCGCCCGCTTATCCGAAGCATCAATAATCGCCGGAAGCATGCGATCATCCACGGGGGCGTGTGGCTTCTCCATTGGCGCCTGACTGCGCCAGAAGCGGTAGATGCCAATCAGCAGCGAGTTCACGGCGGCACCTGACTGCACCTGGGGAGCTGCGTAAAGAAGGGGCATTGGACTATAAATCCTTTGCCGCCAATAACCAGACCCAAGAAGGGAAAGGAATCCCGTACATTTGCTCTGGACCCATGGCATTAGGTTTGTAAGAACGCCATTGAAAATAATGCGTCCTTTCCAGAGGAATGGATATTGCGGGTTGCATGAGGGTAATCGTTGGGACGACCGTGGAGCCCCGGCACGACACACAAACCGGCGACGTACGTCTAGAACACAATAGCAACCAGGCATTCTCCGTGTCAACAGCCTGACGTCTGCATAATGGTGGAGCAAGCCTCTACCAAAGCCAGTGTGTGTTGGGCAAACCTAGGTTAATGCCCTCTATACGTGATAAGGTGAACTTCCGCATAGCCCAGACCTTTTCGAGATTCGACATACGGCTAACATAGCGGATCTAGGCAATATAAACATGATACAGCAGAAGCTGCAAGGGTGCGAGTAAAAGGCTGCAGTAGCGGATGTTATACAGTTGTATCAAACGCAGCAAGCACATCAAAACTCCATACCCTACCCGTGTCAGTGCGCCATTACGGCGCATCCACATCCACGCATAACCTGGATAAATATCCGCTTACCGGTCGACATGTTCATGGTCTGCTGCGCTGCAAACGGAATCATAGAGGCGGACCGCAACCCCGTGCGCGCCTTGCCCAGGAGCATGCTGCCTGCCATACCAGGAAGCTTAATACCCGCGGCCGCCTGCGTAGGAAACGAAGCAAAATCATACTGCGGCATTTTCCGACATCGCTAAGCGGCGGCCTTCTAACACACGTACATTGTTGCTGATCTGTTTGTCATCCTGGGGGCTGCTGCTCGTGCTGAAGGCCTGCACGATCAAAACGTTGAGCTGGATAAGCGTCCATCGCATCAAGCAGTAATCTTGAGCTAGACAGGAGTTCTGGTGCCGCACCTGAGCGTAAACATGGTCATCAATGCTCTGCAGCGTACCTACAATACAAGGAACAACCCCACATTTGCCGCATTCCTCGAAAGCACGGGGTGGCGTGATGTGCCCGAGACTGCCTGACGAGAGTTCTGAGATACTGATGTTCTTGCTACTAATATGGTTCAACCTACCATTGAAGCCGTGGCCCTTGAATGAGCTGCTGCTGCTGCTCAAGACACTTTGCCCAAGAGCAACGGGGGCCCGCCCCAAGATGGAGCCAAACACCCGCGGCACTGCAGTTTGCAGCGACATTGTGACTCCCTCTACGCTCCTATCGTGCAATGGCTGCAGGTCGACAGCTAATAGAGTGGGAGTTGTGTATGCCAAATGGGCCCGATTCCTCAAATTGTTAATAAAAGTTTGTAAAAGCCACACTGATTCTTCATTGTCCAATGAACACGTTTTTAAAGCAACGGTTGTTATTGCCCCTACTGATCATGCACCGGCTCCACCACTTCATGCGGTTATTTGCAAGGGTAGAGCCGCTGCTCTCTGATTGTTATTCAGGATCTATTTTACTGTCTATGTAGTGGGACAGGGATTGTGGTAATGTCCTCGTCTTATTGCAGGAGGCGTCAGGAAATAAAAGAGAGTCATCCTTGCGTTTCGCCTTTTGCCCTCCGCGGCCTTCCGGCGTTTTATGGGACTTATCCTGTTCCAAGATTGGAGAGTAGATACGCAAGACAACCGGGGTTGACCGATCGGAGGTGGGAAAATTCGCCACCTGAAGCAGAGCACGTCCGGAGCTTAAACTGCTGTGCACAGGGCAGGAGCTTAAACTGCCACGCACGTATCCCCTTGAGGAAAACCCACACCACCGCATTGCTTGCGCTGAAATCCTGAACAGGGCCGCTCACATGATGCCAATCAGCGTTGTATCTCTGGACCCCAATGTGCTATATTATTCTGCACGCAGTGTGTCTATGCACCTGCAAAAACAGGCCAGACTCCACCAGCATCACCAACGCTACTGCGACACACCACCGTATGAATGCATGTGGTGTTCGTCTACCGCACTTGTGTCCTGTGTTCCGGCGTTGCAGCGAGCAGAGCACCGCATGCTTCCCGTTAATATGCAACGCCTCTCCAGGTGGGCGAGACCAGGATCCCAACTGCCAATACTTTTCCTTTGCCAGGCACGCACTTTGCGCGGCATCCCCTCCTTCGTTGCGTCGTGGACAGGCAGGCTGCCAAGGCTTCAAAATGTTTCATGGATCCCGTCTGCAGTCTAAAGTCACTGCTAATAATTGATCAGCCATCTCCTCGTTACGTGCATCCATTCATCCCACAAGTATGCTAGATAGGACTTGCAGAGAACGTTTAGTCTGCAAGTGGTGATCGAAGGCGTCGCTAAATTTGCTATCCGGGTTGCGTGTGGTCCTGCTGGGGAATCGAGAGGGCCCTAAATGCGTCCGGATCGCGTCAGCAGTGATACACATACATACACACACATACAGAAAAACCCGGATCCTTCAGTGTAATAACCTACATCTACTTTAAAAAGTATTTACTGAACGTAGATGTGCTTTGAGGCTCCGGGAAACTGTATCTAGGTTCTAGGTGTCCCTGGAACAATTACGGCCCTAGCTACCTAGGTAAAATTCCTGAGGTGGGTGCCTCCTGGAAAAGAGGTTTTGGGGCTCCGCGGAAACCCGGAATAGACACCGAAAAATTAGACACCGAAAAAGTTGAAGAACCCTGCCACACATACATACACATACACGCACGAGATGAATGGCCTTTCTCCACACACTCCAGATTCTCTTTCTCTCATCTCATGGCCCATGATGAGGTTTTGATTGATGGCCTTTCTTCCTATGTCCATGACCCCTAAGATGGCTTGATTAGGTAATCAAAAAGGTACTACTTACTTGGTGGTACCACGCGCAGACAGGTGACGCACGAGCAACAGACAAGCGAGACCAAAAATGTTCCGAGCCTTCCTGTTACATTATTATGACGAATGGATACCATTATTGCTGATGTGCCTATGCTGGGCCTGCATGTGCTCCAGGTGGGAGGTCGAACGGCGCCGCCATCCATGGTCAGTATCGTATACATGACATGGGCACACATGCATATATTGCGCTGTGGCTCGGTCCGGTCAGGGCCCCCAGTGCTCGTCTTTGCATGGCGAGTCGCCCACAGCCCAGTGTAACACCCCTTAATACATTGGTCAGTTGACGAATTTGCACGCTTACAAGACGGCTGTGCATAAGTCATTCCGTGAAAGCACGAAATGGAACAACGAAATGCTTGAAGAGGTTATATGGCCACGCATGGAGGGTGTTGTGAAAATCCACGTACGGAGGCAGGGCCTTGCGAATATATATATATATATATATATGTGTGTGTGTGTGTGTGTGTGTGTGTGTGTGTGTGCGCGCGCGCGCGCGTGTGTTTGCACCCACGAGGACATGCATGCAACGGGACGGGCAACAGCCTGGTAACTATGACTGTGTATTTAACTGCCGTACTGCTCAGGCAACGCCGAACGAAGCACAACATCCAAGCGCAGGATTAGGAATAAAAACACAAGCCCCGCTCTAAACACAAGAGCGAATAACGCACACGTGCCTGCTCTGGCGAAAGCAGCGAAAGGCATAAGATTACGCAAAGCCGCCAGCCGCGGAAACACGGCACAGCCTCGCACCCATAAGCCACACACAGCCTGGGGCTATACCGACCAACATTCCCCGGCGGCATATGTACCCAGGTAAGGTGTTACACGTTCCCGCGCTTTTGCAGATCCCTTCGTCACGCCACAACCCATGAACTCCAAAACCTCATATGTCACGCAGGGCTATGCTACAGCTATGCAGCGCGTCCACACCGACTAAATCTTCACATGCATTCATCCAGATGCACTCCCTTACAATCATCACCGCCGCAACCAGGCCTGCCTCTGTCGGCCGGCCAACCCCCGAATGCAGCGGCGGCTACAAATTCAACAACCTCCGAGTCCGGCAAAGACGGGACCGACTGTCCCGACACCGTTTGGTCCAGGGATGGCACGGGGTGACTTGAATGTTAAATGAATACAGCGGTTAGTCCAAAGCAGATAATGTCCCGCTTTACTGGACCCCTCCTCCTCCTCCTCCTCCTCCTCCTCATTATTATCATCATTATTATCATTATTATTATCATCATCATGTCTGTGTCAAATGTTATCACAAGGGGAAATATCTCCACAGCTCATCAACACGAAAACTGTAGTAGTCGTACACACTCTAGCACAATATAGATGTGCAGATACACGCCATCAGCATCTCGAGAGGCCTTTGCGGCTCTCAACTACTACAAAAACAACTTTAACCGCCATTTGGGCAGAACGTGTATACATAATACGGCAGCGCGGCACGTACGGCACTTAACAAGATATAGATCCTTAAATGCTGAAGGAGAGGATCGATACTGGATGACGGACCTACTGAGTCCTAATGTTCCAACATGTACCAGTCTCTCGCCGGTCCGTGCCGGGTGAATCGGTCAGTTCCTACTATCTCTCGCGCGACGAAGCGCGCTTGCCTTGCCTGCGTCCTTTGCGCTGGCGTTAAAACTCGCATGCGTGCACGTGAACCCGGCCCAACGTTACACAACGCGGTCTGGGGTGAGCAGTCTCTAGATTGAGCCAGGCTCTTAGGCTCTTAGGCTCTCAGCCAAATTTCCGAATTATTCGACTTATCCTGACAGTAACGGTTCCTTCCACCGCCTGCCATGTGCTAAGCGACCATCATCTGATCCAGTGAGCTTCGCCGTTCACAAAGCTAGCCACCCATCCGTCCGGGTGGATTTTGGGATTTTTAAACCCTAAACCCTATGAAAAAACAAACCCCCCAAAAGCGCAACATATAAAACACAACACAAGGAAACAAACACATCCCCTGACACGCAGGCTGGGGCAGGCATATGTGTGTGTGTTTGTGTGTTGGGGGGAAGGAAGGCATGGTGAAGTCCGTCACCTGCTGCACAACTCGCCGATGGCACCGCTCCTCACACGAACGGCAAAACTTATGCTTTTAGAGTGATAGACGAACACCAACTTTATCTGGGGGCTTAGGGTTTTGGTGCCCCATGGTCGCTGATTTAGCCGCCCTGGACAATATCACAACATTTATTTCCCACATCACAATACTTAGCAACCATAATCCGTTTCTTTTCGCTTTTTAGTTTTAAGTCATAAATATAATAGGGTTATAATAGGGTTTAAACCCCAACTTTTTATATATGTCCTTCTATAGTACTTAATTGTCAAAAGTCTAAAAAGCCACGAGCGAGCGCTTCCATTGGGGGTCCATGGCCGCGACACGCCAGACTAGGTGGGCTGCTGGTGCGGGCTGGTGCGGGGGAGGGGTTGCGCCCACGGCGCGGGTCAGTCCAGCCAGCACCTCTCCGAAACCACAATCCAGCTAAATCCTAAATGATATTAGTAATCCTAGAGATTTAATCCTCGCAAACTATATCGCCACTCATGGCGCACAGAAATCATTTACGTACGTACGGCCACCCAGGCAAAGTGTGCATAAAGTCCGGTAAGGAAAGCACGTACCCAACACCCACCCATCCAGCTTGCATCAGCGCTAACAGAGCATATCGGGTACTAGGGCTTCGGAAGCGCGGCGCGGCCGGGATGTGAGCAGCGGTGTTCCCGGACGTGAGCGGCAACATCGTCTCACACCCGGCCCCGGACAAGCCCGTAGATCACACAACCGGATCACGCTAGCTAGCCTCCGAGCAACCCTCCGAGTTCGGGGCGGCCGAAATGAATTCTGTGTGGCTCGCCAGCCGTTAGTGCTAAATCGTCAAGACGTTCACCTCCTCGCCAAGCACTAATCCAGAAAACGTCCTAGGAACATGCTAAAAGGCGCCTGAAAGGCACCTCTAGGTCAGCCGCTCTGACCAACTATTAGTTCATCGCCGCATTTCTGCAACTCCAAACTCAACTCGTCATCATTCACGGTGTGACGCAGTTTTGCGCAACAGCAAGAAGCGATAATCAGTCCAAGACAAACATATATATATATATTTTTTTATTTATTCATGCCGGAATGCTAAATCAACAGACAAATAGGTCGGGCTGCTGATCATATTTACGCAGCACAGCCTCTTGTGATCTCTCCTCTAGTGCTAATTCTGCACGCTGGGAATAATCCGTATGAATTTGTCGCTATTCCTCGGCAAATACTAATGCCGGTTATTTCAGAAGTCTGCACGTTGGAAGTGTTAGAACGAAAGGAAAGCGCCCCGCGGCCCCTTTGCCGTATTATTACTGCTTTCTCACTACCCTGCTGGTATAAATATCAACGTCTGTCGCTCATCATTCGCAACAGGAAGACTGATCGAATGCGTAAAAAGTCAAAACCCAGTCATCCACCACCACCACCACCACCACCGCCGCTACGCTGCCTAGCCTAGGTGGAATGCAGATCGCTGACGCAAATTCTTTGTGCTTGGTTCCGTTGCCCGATAATGCACACGGGCTGCCCCACCACGGGCTGGCTCGTACGGAGCCCGCCGGCTGCCTCCTGGGTGGGAGGAAAGCCAGCGAAACATCCTCGTTCCGTCCTCTGTTCCCTTGAACCCAGCCGCAGCCCCGGCCCCGGCCCCGGCCCCCAACAGAGACCAAAATTTGTTCGGCATCAAGACCGTCCGCTGCGCCTCACACTTGGCCACACGGACTGTTTCTGCCGCAGTGATTTCTTAAGAACCAATTTCTTATATATACCAATACCGCCGTAAACACTAACCACTATCCGCTAACCACCAACTCAGCTTCTGCTATCCTGCTTGTTGAGCCGGACTTGTTGTCCCCGCCGGCTGCAATTCTGATTCATCCGGAGCCGCCAGTAGCGTCGGCGGAGATAATGACGTCGGCGATGCCGGCGGCAGGGGCAACATACCCGGATGTTGCTCATCCGAGGCGGTGGAGCGCATGTCGCTAGGGGCTACACTGCTCGCGGAGGCCGCCCGACCACCCGCCGAATCATCTCTTTCGCCCAATACGCGGACTCGGCTTACCACGGCTGGGCACACAGCAGGGCGCTTGCCGGACACCGGTTTCGGAGCCTCCTCGGCCCCCCGGATTGCAACGCTCCCGCCATGGCCTGTCGCAAGAGGGTTCAGATGTACGACAACATGCTCCTCGCTGCGGCTCTGAAATGTTCTGGGTCGGACTGATGGCATCGCTGCCGACGCCGACGCCGACGCCGACGGCACCACCGCAGCTGCCTGGGGCACAGCCGGGGTACTTCCTGGACGGTCGTCCTCGTCACTACCACCACCTCCTGCGCGGCTGCCGCTGATGCATACGTCGTCATCGGGGAGGTCCGCAGGGGCGCCAGCACCAGCTCTGGCCCTCAGGCAGGAAGAAACCACCCCCGGGCTTGAGGCTTGTGAAGAGGGTGACGGATGCAGGCTTCGAGTCACCTCACCACCACCGGCGCCCTCCGACGCGGCAGCCCGGTAGATGCGCCGGTCCGCCGCCAGCCTGCCTGAGAACGCACCGTCGAGCCCGCCGACACCGGCAGCTGGGCCAACGATATCGACACCGCAGCCGTTCTCGCTAATCCTCATATCGCTGTTGCGGGCGCCAGCCAGCAGCAGCTTGTGCGACATCCGCCAAAGGGAGCTTCGGTGCGGATTGGGGTTCACGGGGGAGAGACGGTCGAAAGAGGAGATGGGAAGACCGCTGACGCTCCGGCGCTGAAAGGGGTTGCCTTTACTGGCAACGCCGGCGGCAGCCATCATGCCCGTTCGGTATGCCGCAGAGGCGGCGGCGGCGGCAGCGGCGGAAGTGCCGTTGCTGAGATGACCGATACTCAGCGTGGTTGCGAATCCTGATGAGGCAACACCACCACTCGTATTCGTGTAGGTGGTGGCGGCAGTGCTGCTGATGGCGCAGCTGCTGCCGCTCTGCCGCGGCGCGCGCTTGGCCACCACAGCAGCCTCCTCCTGCGTCAGCGCCGTATCCTTGTACGAAACGGACATGATTTCGATCTGCGACGAACGTTCGGGGCGTCAAGGAAAGCGGTGCTCGAAAGGATCAGCTTAGAAAAACTAATGTCTTGTAGACTTGTACATATTCCCCCGTTCCTGAGGCCAAGGAATAAGCTCCGAAACCAGGAAAATTGGCACACGCTGGCACAAGCTAACAGGCACAGCCCACATCTGGGAATGTTTTTTCGCGGCGGTACCTGGCCGCAGAGCGACGAGCACAGCTTGGATGGAAGAGGACTAGATCATCATCAGCGTTAACACCCCACCCCACCTTATCCATGACACCCTTGAGGCTTTGGAGTCCCAGGCTGGTCGCTGCCACCTCTTCCTCGCCATATCCAGGGGTGCCTGGCGGCGCCCCGGCCAGCGCCGCGAGCCGGTCTGCCGCCGCGGCCCAAACCGCCGCACTGCAGTGCACCTGCCCCGCCAGGGCGCGGGACGCGATCCGTGCGGCTCGATTCATGGTTCGTCCGCGGTAGGCCATTCGCCCGGTGGTGGCGTTGATGCTGTCCGCCACGAGCCCCACGTCGATGCCCACCTGCCGGTCGCAAAAATAGTGCCAGCGGGGCGAGGCGGGGCGGGCCCGCAAGTGAGTACGCGCTCGAATCAGAGTACCCTTTCAAAGCGTCTCCCGATGGTGATGGCGATGGTGATGGTGATGGTGATGGTGATGGTGATGGTGATGGTGATGGGCCCCTCGCCCCTCGCCCCTCGCCCCTCGCCCCTCGCCCCTCGCCCCTCGCCCCTCGCCCCTCGCCCCTCGCCCCTCGCCCCTCGCCCCTCGCCCCTCGCCCCTCGCCCCTCGCCCCTCGCCCCTCGCCCCTCGCCCCTCGCCCCTCGCCCCTCCGGCCCCCACCTTGAGTCGCAGTCCCCGCATCAGGACCTTTCGCCTGATTGCCGATGCACGGGGCAGTGTGAATGCCCGGGGCTGCTGGTGTTGATAATGCGCCGGCAACGAGTGCTGAAGCGGGAGGGTTTGGAGCGGAAGGTGGTTCTGGAGGTGGTGGTAGCTGCCGTTCATGGCTGCGGTGGGGGCGAAGGGCGCGTTCCCAGCGGATTGCGGCCGCGGCTGCACAGAGCCTAGCTGGGGCCCTCCTGGAGCGCCATTTCCATTTACTGCATTGTGAACCAGCAGCGATACCTCCTGCGAACCACACCCGTACGGCGACGCAATGCGTTATTGGGGCCAGGAGTGGGGCCCTGAAAACTTAGGGTTTTCATGCACCACGTGACATGAGAGAGACACCGACGTACACATACACATACACATACACACGAAGAAATACGGCATACAAATCTCTAGCCATGATACCCCCTTCCTTCTAGCTGCCCTCTCCCTCCCGTTTCATTTCGCACCTCGCACAGCTCATGCTCGAGCAGCTCATCGCTCCAGGGAGCAGACAGCAGCAGCCGGCCGCATCGGAGAGACCACAACAACGCGTCAGCGGGGGAACGGAATGCCGCGAGACAGAGTCCGTCTACCAGCTCCACCTGTTTAGTGGTGATGCAATTTCCGGCGTGAGAGGGCACACATCACAGAACTGTGCTGCCGTCTCCCCCGACCTCTTTCACCAGCCGTCTTCCACGCCTCCCGCAGCCTCCCATCCATCCCGAGGAACGGACGGTTGGACACAGACACGAACCCCACGCGCGGTCCTCCTGCCTAACCCCTTCCCAACAACGTCAGACTGTTGCCACCGGCGCAAATGCCCCACCCCCTAAACTCCCCCAGCTGCCATCCGCCGGCCCGGTTCCCGGCCTGCTTGTCGCCCCCTCAGTCGCCCCCAATACTTCAACCGCACACATCAGCCGTGAGGGCGTTCCCGTTCAACGATTCGTTCAACCAAAATCTGAAGGGGGATAAATGACGCACATATTCAACCCTAAGTTCTCGCACCCCAAGCACCCTAATCCCGCACCCGACCAGCCACCAACGTCCTCCCTTGGGTCCCCGAAACCCTAAGTTCCATCCGCCCAAGCAACCACCCACCCAACCAGTCAACCGACCAATTAAGCAACCTACTCATCAACCAACAAAGCAACAACCCAACATATTAACCACCGAACCAACCCGTCAACCATACACACTCACCACGTATCCATCCGTTCCGTGAATCTGCTCCGAAACCGTATTGTGGAAGATCGCCAGAGCGTCTCCCGCCAACACTGCGTTCCAAGCCAAAAGCGCCTGCGACAACCATTCCCCCAGTGTGCGCCATTGCAAGGTCCAGGATTATGTCGATAGGTTATATATGATGTGGTCAGG
Organism: Volvox reticuliferus; assembly: GCA_019650235.1. Taxonomy (NCBI): domain Eukaryota; kingdom Viridiplantae; phylum Chlorophyta; class Chlorophyceae; order Chlamydomonadales; family Volvocaceae; genus Volvox; species Volvox reticuliferus. The sequence goes on from BNCP01000043.1 coordinate 952,246, forward strand.
ACGTCATGTACGATCACCGCAATGGTTCCAAACGCATACACATACACACATGCATAGACACACATATACATGTACGCGTACGTGTGTATGTATCCCCCCCCCCATAAACATACACACACGCGCGCATACATACATACATACAAACGTACACACATACGCACCTGCGCTCCAATGACGTACATGAACGCTACCGTCACCCGCCCCACCGGGGCGTCCGGCAGCCCCAGCGCCAGATACTCATGCGTCCGCAGCGGCTCGAACGTGGGCATCCTGCAGGCCAGGCTGCACGGCAGCAGCTGATACAGCGCCCCCGGCTCCTCCCCCTCCGCCAGCACGTGTCCCCCCATGTGCAGCAGGAAGGCGGCCTTGCCGAGGCAGTTCTGCGGCAGGCGCTTAAAGGCGGCCGGGGAGAGGAGCACCTGGCCCCCGTGCGCCGCGTCGCACACCGCCTTCGCGACCGTCATGAAGCAGCCCGAGTACTGCGTCCGACCCGTGGTGTTGTTCGGGGAGACTTCACCCAAATCAGCACCCGTGTGGATACCCATCCTGTGTATGCACGAAGGAAAGGGGGAAGGTGACGACGAAATTGTGGGCCTTATTACTTGGGAGGATAAATGTTATAAATGCTTTAGAGGACGCAGCGGGACGAGATCCGCAACGAGCCCAAATAGGAAACAGCGAGTATGCTGCTGGTACATGGAATCGACGCAATGGACTGTCACAATGCCGCCAGGGGCTTCAGTTTGGCTTTGGCTATGACTTTGACTTTGAATTTGACTTTGGGCTTGAGGGCTGCTGGCCTTCGTGTACAGGGCTAAGGAGAGGGCGACGATCGAAAGTTGAGGTGGGCGGGGAGGGCGAGGGAGATGCGAGGGATGTGTAAAAGGACCCAAGCCAGGGTTTTATCCGCATGCGTCAGGTACCTCCGCCAGAGCATATGCAGCTTCTGAAGTCTCTTCACCGCTTTTCATACCTGACGCGCATGCCTCGATAGGCCAGCAGCGGTTCCGTCGTCGCCGCCGCCGCTGCCGACGCCGTTGCCACTACTGCCCCGCCGCCGCCGCCGCCGCCGTCGTCCTCGTCGCCAACAGTAGCGTTGGCCGTGGCGCTGTCCCCAGCTGGACGATAACCGTCAGCGCCCGGCGGTGGCACCTTCCGCCAACCCCGTCTCAGCGCCTCCGCCAGCGTTGACACCGCCGCCGCCGGAGCGGTGGCGACCAACCCCAGCAGCACACTCATCGGCGGCGGTACACCGTCACTGACACTGCCAGTGGCGCCTGGAGAACCCCCGAAAGCAGATGACTGCTGAAGCCGACTTGCCACGCGGGGGCCCTGGCCGCTACAGCAGCCGGCAGTAGCCAGCGACGGCGCCTTGGATAATGTCGGTGGCGGCGGAGCCTCCGCCATCGCCACCACCACTGCTGCCGCCGCTGCCGCCGCCGACGACGACTGTGTGCCGCCTTCCGCGCCGCCGCCGTCTCCACCAATGGCCATGTCGCCGTTGATAATGGACTGCTCAGGGTGGTTGGGCACTTCGAATTCCGCCTCCGTCTCCGTCATGTAGGAACGGATGTCGGAGGGGGCCTTCTCCAGGGGAGATATGCGCGTGAGCTGATGCAGTGTGGTTAAGCCGACGGCAGCGGCGGTGGCGGAGGCAGCGGAAGCGCTGGGAGCGGCGACATCGCCACCATCACCCCGCCACGGGGAGGTCTCATCCCCGGATAAAGCCAGATGGCGCATCTTGGACTTCGTACGACAGATGAGTTCACAAGGGGTCACAGATGACGTCATCGATGGTACGGACTTAAAGAGTGGCGCTACCGGGAGCTGTATGCGCATAGCCCTTGTTGCTACTGCTGCTACTGCTGCTGCGAAGCCACACGCTAAGCACAATTGAAAACGACCTCGGCGACACGTCGCTCGACAGTCCTCAAGGTTCCGACGCATCACGCACTTCGACCCACCTTCATATGAGAGCTGTTGGCCGCTGCGATACGGCCCAACAGATTGTCCATTGCCTTGTTGAAATTGCCGCTGCCGCCGCCACTACCAATAGCGCCGTCAGGACCACCCGCCGCCGCGGTACCCTCGCTGGCACCACCGCCGCGGATCTGACGGGGACCGCCGCTGCCGCCTCCGCCGCCAGGAGCTATATAACCGCAACAGGCCGCTGCGCGCCGCACGTTATCGGCCAGACGGCTCGTACTCTGCAGTGGTAAAGGCGATTCTGGGCTGACGGCAGTGGCGCCTTTGCAGACGCCCGTTCCGCCTATTCCCCCTTCTGTCCGACAAGCCGGCGGAGGCGGCCCCGCTGCCGCCCCCGACATCCTGCAGGCTGCGGCCAGCAGGTCGCGGCTGACGTAACTGAGGGCAGCGACGGGGTCGGCACGGCTGCGCAAGCCAGAGTGCAATGGGCGAGGGGACCGGGGATGAGGGCGAATGAACAAATGATGAAGGAACACACGGGAAAGTTGGACGTTGGGCGTTGGGAGTTGGCAGTTATGAGTCGCGTCAATCATGTCAGCGGCGGGAGCACCACCGCTTATCGTTATGGTGACGGGAGAGAAAGCAAAAGGCCCTAGGGGCTAGGGGGGGTGAGGGGGGTTATGGTCTTGTTTAGGATATGCAGCATTGAACAGAGGTTGAGGTGACGGAGGCGCCCTCACTCCATTCCCTGGTCGTTGGTCAGGTTGGTTCTCACGGTCATACGCGGTCAGCACCATACTTCCTGCATTCCCGAACCCCAACCAACTCCAACCAATCCAACCAGGATTAGGAGACTCCTTGTTGTCGTACCAGGCCATCGTCGTTGTAATGCATACACACGCATATGCTTATACCATCCACCCTGCGTACCCGCCGTCATCTCCCCTGGCGGCCCCCGTGGCTATACCACCCCTCGCTGCTTCCCCCTTTTGCTCCCGTCCCGCCCCCCGTTCGCGAAACCCTTGCCTTCTCCTGCACAACCCCCTTTTCTGCCGCTGGCGTGCACTCACTTGGGCGCCATCCACACAACCTCACAGTCCGGGTGGAACAGCATTTCTGTGGGCCATGGAGCTGTTAACAGCCGCTCCTGGGCAGCAGGGCAGCAGGGCAGCAGGGCAGCAGGGCAGCAGGGCAGGAAGGCACTCACTCGCCATTGTCCCCAGCACCCGGCACCCCGCACCCGGCGTGCGCTCTTGTTCAGATTCTCAGCAGGCGCATGCTTAAATGAGGTATGAGAGAAGCTTATTGTAGTATCATGATGGTATGCGATGATTAGTAAGATGTCTAATCGGTCGCCAACGTGTTCGCGAGCCCTTTGCTTCTCATAGGCCATAATATAACACTTACATCCGTGTGCATTGCCCACGTAAGGGTGAATGCCCGCCCGTCGGAATGACAGAGTTGCCTTCTCCCCACTGGCAATTACACCGGTGTTCGCTGCGTCCTCGTGGAGGACGTCGGCCCCACACTATGTAGTTTTGAGAGGCGTCAGCCAAAGAAGCATCAGCTGCAACCAAAGACCAGCCGGCAGAGTTCCCCGATCCCCTGCGAGCTGCAGCTATGCTTGCTTCCTTCCGAGGAAAGCCACAGAGACCCAAACGAAATGTAGCTGTGGCTGGGGACTAGGAAATTCTGCCGGCTGGTCTTTGGTTGCAGCTGATGCTTCTTTGGCTGACGCCTCTCAAAACTATGCAGTGAGGTACGACAAAGGTCCTCCACGAGGAAGCAGGGAACACGGGTGTAGCAGGTAGGTCACAAAACATATACGTGTGTGTATTCGGAAGGGCACACATGCGTGTAGGGGGTGTAGGGGGTGGGGACCGACGCGCATCGAGGGGCTGTAAGGGCATGTGGATGGAATGTCAGCTTTCCGCGTAAGCAGACCCGGCCCCCCTGGAGTCCTACTCCTCTCCCACGTACCTGAGCTGCCACTGCATACCGTGCGGCGTCCTCAACAGAATGGAACGCAAGGATGAAGGCGTCTCCCTCAGTGGCGCTTTCATAACCTGACGGCAATGACACATGGACGCGTGTGTGTATGTGTATGTGTGTGTATGTGTGTACGTGCGTTCATGCTTGTGTTTTAGCCAACAATGATTCACGAGGGCGGGTCAAAAGAGACCCCAACCAGGCACAAGCCCTCCGTCGCTCGGCGCACCTTTGCATTCATGCAGCAGCCCGCGCAGAACCTCGTTGTGGCAGCGGAGGGCCACGTCCATGATCTCCGCGGGGAGAGACTCCCATAGCACTTCGCGGCGACAGGGGCAGAGGGGTATTGAATGGCCGTTTGAAGGGCGGCAAAGGAGAGGAACAGACACACACACACACAGACAGACAGACAGACGGGGAAACTAACGTCATAGTGAGATGACGTGGGTTTCTATGTCGGGGAGGTGGAGGAGGAGGGAAGATGGGGATTGGGGCCTTGTGACAGGTGGAGAGCCCCGTCACGTCACGTCACGTCCCGTCCCGTACCTGGCAGCTCCCTTCTCAAGGGTCCCTCTGCGTACTCCTGACCTCCACCTCCCACCCTTCACCACCACCATCATCACCACCTTGCTGAAGAAACACGCTTAGCACAGTCAGTGATACACAGTCGTACGCACACTGCGCTCGGGTACTGCTCCGGTCGCCCTGTCGCGACCCGACCCCGCCAGCGTGACGTCGCCCCTACCACGCACACTACCCCTCCACCTCTCACCCGTACTGTTCTGGATGTCAGTAAGTATGAGCGAAGTCCCCAAGCCAGGCCCGGGGGGCCCTGTGGCCGTGGGTGCCGCCGCCCAGCGCCGCCGCCGCATCATCATCGCCGCCGCCGCCACGCCCAGCACCACCATGCAGAGTGCGCAGACAGACACGACGATCACCGCCGCCAATTGTCCTCCGCTCAGATCGGCGCGGCCGGCAGAGGCGCCGCCGTCGCCCCTGCCGTCCACGTGGCGGCTCACGGGCGTTTCCGAGCCACTGTTTGGGGTTTGTGGGGTCCCCCAAGTTTGTGGGGTTGTGGGTTTGGGGTTTGGGGTTTAGGGTTTGGGTTGTACGGAAGCGGAGAGGCGGTGCGGCACGATCTGAGGTTCTGTGAGAAGTTTCCGACAAATTGAGATTCCTTGATGGTGGGTTTCTCACTTGTATGAGAGAGATCGCGCAGGACTGCCATTCTTACGTCTTACGAAGACATCGCCAAGTGTGCCGGAGCCGGGCCGGGCCTTGCAGCCCAGCCTGTCACGCAAAACGCATCTTGAATGCGTGCTATTGTGACTCTTGTCTGCTACGGATCGACAACTGGGAGCTTAGGTCCCATCCCCGTAAACCCCCCTACCCCCACCGCCCTACCCCAACCCCCCTACCCCAACCCCCCTACCCCCACCGCCCTACCCCACCCTATCGCTCGGACACCCGCCCTCACCTCCAGCCAATGTCCTTGCAGTATTTATACGCCAGGCGGGTCCGGTTCTTTGCCGCCAAGCTCAGCAGCGCCTCCGTCTCCGCACTCGCCCGCTGCGACACCGTGTCCGGCGTCACCTCGTCACGAAGCATCCACGTCACCGCCTGCGGGGCGGGGCGGGTGTGAGGGGGGATTCTGCCTCGCACGTTGGCCCCGGCCACGCGCCTGGCACTTGGGAGCCCCAGCCCTTCGCCCTAACCACCAGCTTATAACGAAAGGTCGTGTGTTAGTTGGACCTAACCAACCAACGAACCAAATCAAGTGAGGCATACCCAGGACCTATCGAGTATCGGCCCACACCCGCCAACACACACACAAACACAGACACACACACAAACAGCACGCATCCATCACCCATACACACACGCTCGCATATGCCCACATATGCCCACCCATCCAGCGCCCGGCACCCACCTTGCTAAATATGTTGGTGAAGTAACTGCTGCCCCGGATGCGCAGCTCCTGCACGACATTGCGGTGCGGCCCGGGCACCGTGGAGGGGTCCGGGCCCAGCGGATATGTGCCCAGCACGGAGACCCAGTAGGCGGACAGGAAGCGCGCGGCCTCGGCCTGCGAGCAGCCCAGCTGCCGATGAGGGAGGGAGGGGGGAAAGGGGGGGTTGCGAACCGGGGTGCTGGAGAGAATGAGCAGTATTGCGATCAGAAGCAGAGACCCCCTGCCCCCCTGACCCCCTGATGATAGAAGCTGTTGACTCGAGGACTGAAGGACGGAAGGGCTCTTGGCGAATGCGCACGCATTGAAACCGCCCTCGGCTCCGCCCACGTCCCTGCTCCCGGCCCCCGGCATCTTTCTCCCCATTCCGTACGACATACTCCCTGGCCGCCCACTGGGGGCTGACTTCATTATGATTAAGTAATTGCTAATGAGAGGAGCCCCGAACCCATAAGGAAGACACACACACACACATGCCATACACACACACATACGCACATGCACGCACCCCTTAGCCGCTGCTCCTAATCCAAAGCCGCTCAACGTCCCTGGAGTCGAACCCGCAACGGTCCATAATCCAAACCTGGGTCAGGGGCTCCAAGATGCTTTGGTTGGACCACGGCAGTTCGTCCCCAGCAACAGGAGCAGGAGCAGGAGCAGGAGCAGTGCCTTCCAGGGACCGGCGGAGATCCCAGCCTGCTGCCGGTGCGGGGCCCCCGAGCTCCCCCCTTTGACGCAACCTCCGTGACGGTGCCGATACGTTCGCCACCGAGCTGCTACCTGCGGCGGCGGAACGCCCTGGTTTGTTCATGGCGAGCCGTACAGAATACCCGGGGGACATGACACGAAATACACATACACACACACCCCAATCCGGACGATGAAACACCCTGGATGCATCTCGCTGCGGTGTACGACCAAAAAGATCGTCAAGTAAGGCCCAGAAGAGCCAACGGGCTCATGGATATGCACACAGACACAGGAACTTCGCAACTGCGTTGCCTAAACAGGCAAGCTCGCACCCGCAACGCCCATCTTTCTAAAGTTGCCTGAAGAAGCTCTCTCCCAGGTTTTGAGCAGCGCCTGAGACCATGTCTGCAGCCCCGCTGCCATCTGCCTCTCCGCGGCAACCAGTTGGTTGCTGGCGGAAGCAGGCGCGTACGATGCAATGGTCATGTCGTACTCCGAGGAAACCACCAGCGGCGCACGATTCACCAGACATCTCCGCAGCACCCGGAAATCGCCCTTTAGCGGGAGGGTGGTGGTGGTTGGGGGCGGCGGACAGATGGGACATTTGCGAAGTAGGTATCGGGGTCGGGCAAAAGAAGGACTAGAAGGAGGCGGATAAGGCCTCATATGGCCTGCCGTACATGGGCCTCATATGGGTCTCCTCAATGCCGTCCCCTTAGAAGAACCAGACATGCAGTTACGAATGATATGGCCCACTGTCGACTACATGTCACCTGGTCCCCCAGTCCGCCCCAAACATGTAACAGCCCGCCAATGTTCCGGCCCCCTTCGGCCCCTCTGTCCCACCCCCCGCCCCCCTCTGTCCCCCCCACCTTGCACTCCCCACCTGGGTGGCACATGACGCGTTGACGGCATTGGGGCAGTTGTCCAGCCCACACGCCACCATCTCTCCACTACTGCGGTTCAGCATGTACTCCGAACCCGGCAGCGGTGCCGCACCCAGCGCGTCCCTGGGCAGCACTCGCTGGAGTCCCGAAGACCAGGGAGGGGACAGGCGGGTCATGGGCGGTGGTGACGGAGGAGGGGGTGCGACTGCGGCCCGCAACTGGTCGAAGCTGAGGGTGAGAAGGCATTGGCCCGCGAAGAAGGCCGGCTCGTACGCGCGGCAGGACTGCGGGTCACTGCTGGCTGGAGGGCTGTAGCGGGCTAGTCTCCTGCGGGACGGGGGATGAACCATGAGGACCCATGTGTCAGTGGCTTTAATTTCGAGCGTTGTTCCCTCCGGGGGCAGGTGGTCCTGGATACGAATCATGTGTATGTTTCCATGTGTATGAAAAAGACGGGGACACGGACGTGCAATACGATGGGACGGAAAAGAAAGACTCGATGATGGGATAAGCTGCAGGTTCGACCCAACGACATGAGGAGAGATCAAAACATCAAAGAAGCTGACAACGAGTGAAATGCGCCGCAAGTCGACTGAGTCGGAGGGGGGAGGGGGGAGGGGGGAGCTTGACAGTTTCCAGTTGGCGGCTCCTCGGGCCCAACCCAACCCGCCGCCCTCCGCACCTGAACAAATGCAGGACATCTGTAAACCCTCGCGAGTGCACCAGCGGCTTCATATTTTCTGGCTCAAAGAACGTGCCGTATTCGGTAGCTGGCTGTACGGCACTTGCCATCATAGCCATCAGCACGAAGCCGCTCTTGCAGGCTGTGGACGGAAAAAAGGAACGGCGGACCGGGTACTGTGCATCGCAGGATCACAATGTAGTGGGACGTCATCTTGGGAAAGCCATCAGCCTGAGGGCCCCAGCGACCAGAAGCCCCCACCTCCACCTCCACCTCCACCTCCACCTCCACCTCCACCTCCACCTCCACCTCCACCTCCACCTCCACCTCCACCTCCACCTCCACCTCCACCCCCACCTCCACCTCCACCTCCACCTCCACCTCCACCAATCCCACCCACACCTTCTTCCCGCGTCTCCGCAAAGGACACGTCATCAGCCCACATCCCATCCCGCCCGCCCGCATGCCCACCTGGCAACGTGTCCAGACACAGAGCCCAGTCGCCCCGGCCATCTCCGTCCACGTCAATGGTGCCATTCACAGTCGCCGCCCAGTCCGCCAGGTCCGACCAGGTCGCGGGCAGCACAAGCTGGTGCTCGGTAAACAGGTCGTACCTGCACAGCATAGCACGGCGCATCACACCGCACGGTACACCGCATGGCGGATGCAATGCAGCCCAGGGAACAGAGCAAGATTACGGTAGCGAACGCCGCATGAGCTCCTGCCCAGCCAGTGTGGGGAGCCCGTGTGAAAGCTCTGTCCTCCACGACCACTACGAAGCTCTGTGGGCGCCTCAGAAGGCACACGACACTTAACGGCGATAGCTGCTGGCTGATGCAAAGAGGGCTAAGTCATCGCCACTATCACGCAAGAAGGCAGACAGACAGGCAGACAGATGGACCCTGGCGCAACCCATGCATTCCGATGCAAGCGCCTCCATCTGCTGGTCGCGCATTCGGTTGCTTCCCGCGTCCCCCCACCTCCGCGCCCCGCCCCACACAATATCAGGAAGAGCGGAGGCCCCCAGGGTGCTACGCAAGCCCACGTAAGGCCCACACACCTATAGTACATGAGGAGCTGCGGCTGGGGCATCCTTGACGCAAACCAACTCATCATGTCGGGTACAGTGGCATTTCTGTCCAAGCTCTGTGGGCCGTTGGGGAGGGGACATTTGCGGGATGGCCGTCGGGCCAAGGTGCGGATTGTGGGGTCAGGGCCGGGAGATGAGGAGGGGGTCAAGGAAGCGGCTCCGGAAGCGGACGCAGGACGAGGAGCGACCGGATTTCCGCGCGAGAACTTCGAGACAAGCTGCCAACTTACATCAAGGGGGGTCCGTGCCGGGGAGGGCGGCGGCGCAAATAGCTGCTGCTAGGAAGGGGGTCCTACCCAATTTTGCGTGTGTGAAAGTTCGCATGGGCGTCATGGTCACGTAATATCACTTAGTGGCGGAAAGCTACGCCTAGACCAACCCGGTCCTCCCCTCCCCCTTCCCCCTTCCTCCCCCTCCTCCCCCTCCTCTCCCTCCTCCTCCCCCTCCTCCTCCCCCTCCTCCTCCCCCTCCCCTCCCTCCCCCTCCCTCCCCCTCCCTCCTCCTCCCTCCTCCCCCCCTCCCCCTCCCTCCCCCTCCCCCTCCCTCCCCCTCCCTCCCCCTCCCCCCCCTCCCCCCCCCTCCCCCCCCTCCCCCCCCTCCCTGCCCCTACACCATCACCACCGCCATCATCACCGCCACCACCACCACAACAACTATTACCATCCACCAATACCAGATTCGTTCATTCATTCACAACACTATCTTCGACCGCTACGTCACCGATCTTCTACAGCTACGGTCACATTCCGCCTCCACAAAACTTCAAAAGCCCCGGCTGGCTCCTCCTCCTGCCTCTTCCCTCTCCCCACCACCAGTGTTTCTATGATCTTCTTCCCTCTCCCCCCCCCGTACCTCTCCCTTTCCATCCCTCCCTCTCTGATCACTTACGACGGTGATTGACCCGGGCGCCCCCACCCCCCTTCCCCCCCTCCTCCTGCGTTATCGATTACCTTGGGCAAATCCTGCAGGTCATCCAGAGAGGTCGCCGTACTCTCTTTCCCATCTTCTGACTGCTGAAGGCCAGCTCTGCTGCTCCGGCAGTCCCCCATTTGGCAGGGGCCACTGGTAGTGTCTGCAAGCCAGCCGTCGCCACGGCCTGCCCCGCAACGCACCGGTGCGGGATAAGACCATGAAGATGCGAACAGGAGTGGATTGGGACGAGGGCCGGGTGGGGGACATTGAGGGTTCGCGACGTGTGTATGTGTATGTGTATGTGTATGTGTATGTGTATGTGTATGTGTATGTGTATGTGTATGTGTATGTGTATGTGTATGTGTATGTGTATGTGTATGTGTATGTGTATGTGCATGTGTATGTGTATGTGTGAAAGCATCCTCCCGAAAGTTCATGAATTGTACATGTACATACCGCGCAAAGAGTTCACGTCACCGCCACCGCCTTATGGGTGCCGTGTGCAGCTTTAAATGAGACGGACGCACAGATAGATGCATGTCAGGTCCAGGCGCTCAAGATGCGCAGTAAGACTGTGTGGGGCTGTATGCGATGAGGCGGTGTGAATGTGGACGGCCGGCAAGCGCATGGAGGGACATCCAGCCTTATCCCCTTATGTCCTAATCAAGATGCCCCACATACCCCACTTAAGGCACATGGGTGCGCCCCGGAACCCCCATGTGGCAATGTGAGCAACGTATCCGTTCGTTCACATTGCCAGCAGATATGCCCACGGTAGTGGCCCATCCGTCCAGACGTGTTCGAAGGTGCAAAGAACTACGTTTCGGCACCTGTGTATGAGACATTGGACCGGAAGAGCGCCGTGGAGGTGACCTCGTCGATAGTGTTGGGGAACAGCAAGCCAAAATCGACGGCTTGAGACTGGAAAGTCGATGCAACCTCCGCAAATGTGAGCATTGCATAAAGATAGTCGAGCTGCACGCGGACAGACACCTGCACACGACCAAGATCGTTGAATCCCAACTCATCTGTAGCGGAGTATCTACTGTTGGGAGGCAAATGAACTCAACCTCGGTTTTGGAAACGACTCCTTCGGGTGAAAACTTACCCCACAGCCTGCCGAAGCATTCCACAGAATCGCCTCCAGTTCTGATGCCTGTTGTTCGGATAGATTGTACCTGAAATCACGTCGTTATGTAACACTCAACTCAGGGTAGGCCCTACCTTCCGCAATGCAATGACGCGGCGGGGGAGGATGCAGGGATGCTACGACGCACCTTGATACAAAATTTTGCGTTAAATAGAACGTAATATCAGTAGAGGATGATTCTGGTTGTCCCACCAGCTCTCGTGCGCGCCCACCAGTAAGCGAAAGAATGAGTGCGGCCGCCATTATGCGGCTTAAGCACATACTTAGCGCCATAAATGCCAACGATACCGGCCGCCGCGACGACCTGCTTCCTATCTTTCCCGCGAAGGGTTAGTAGGACGGGGAGGTATGATTACTTTATACATGTCTTGCAAATCTTTAAAGACAAACATTAAGCACCATAAAAGACAACTTTGGAAAAAAAACGATGTTCTGTAACAAACTTTACCAGCTCGTACGGCCAGAAAGGGGCAGGAGAGCCGGACCCAGGAGGAGCAAAGATCGCAGCAACTATAATAGCAGAAAATGATGGAAGGATGGAGAGGAAACGACCAAAATAAGACATAGAACGACAGTAACATTCTAAACAAAAAAATGTTTGTTCAGATGAATGGCACTGGTTCTGCTTCCCCTGAGTTTGCACATGTCATTTAACGCTTTGGCCAAAAAGTTAATTGACATGGCAGCTAGCATATTCCCTTCGGACTTCACAACCGTCAAAAGCCACAACTCCTGCCGTATGTTATCGTATTTCGGAAACTTCAGTGTAGTCCCCTGGCTCGTACGGGCCTTACGAGATCTTTCTGAGTTTGTAAAATTATCATCATCATCATCACTGTAGCTCGAAACATAAGATGCGTTTGCTGATAGCTGATCAGAACATGCTATGTAATCGTCCTCTACTTCACCAGAGCAAAAGACATATATAGATTAAGGTAAGAGTAACTTCAGAGTAACTTCGACGCTGGAAGTACGGGCGCAGTACGGGACGTTCTTTCCTTGCTAGCTGCTAGGTCGCTCCATTTGTGTCGAGGAAAGTGGTGTGCCCAATGCTGCTATTAGTCGCCCTTCAAAAGCAGGGGCCTGCGACGATCGGGGTTAGGATTTTGGCAATTACGTATGAAGTAGGTAGGTATATAGGCAGATCTTGTACGTTTTATTTGTATTACTGCGTGATGCATGTGACGAAATGGGGAGGCGCCGGTGTTATGAACGATGGATGGAGTCATTCATGTCGAAACACCTAAAGATGCTCTGTCTACCCGTCTCTCTGTCTATGGACCGAATGCACTATTAGATAGCTGGATAGTCCGTGACGTTTTTATTTACATACAAAGCAGCAGGTGTGGGCGGGCAGCTGATCCCGCCCGTCATCATGGCGGGAACGATATCAGCATACTGAGCAATAATAATAATAATTCAAAGGTATAATAAACCTTGTTAGGACTGCTGCTTGCTGCTGCCATTTGCTCCATCCGGCCACTCCCCCATCCAGCCATGCATAATCCAGCAATCAATGAACGAAGTCTGGCCAAGTAGGTGCCAGAAAAAGCGTTTGGAGATGCGGATAGATTGCGTGCATTATTTTTTAAGTGTATGTGCCCAGAGAGAGGCGGTTTCGGAGAGGTGCTGTTATGTCGTCGTCACTCTGCGTGATGAGCGGCGGAGAATGGCATGGGGAATGAAGTGACGGTGAATTAATCACCAAATAATCAACTCCTGTACCTCCGATCGATCGAGAGCGGGTTTGAAAACTACGTGGTGATTTCCACCGGGGGGGATTGGGTAGGTGCTGATGATTTCGTTATTTGGTTTTGGAGACAATAGGGGGGAGGACAATAGGGCTTCTTGTCGCCCTCAGACGCCATCAGTACGTTATTATACTACAGTATATTAACACTACGAGCCAGCATGGCTGCGATCGACGCCCCCCACTACTTCTGGCTCTTGAACCTATCGATCCCTGTATATGCCGCCCCACTAATCAGCTTGGCAGTACATCGTACATCGTACATCGTACAGTAAAACCCTGACCCAGCAGATCCAGCCTGCATGCAACAACTAGACAATATCAGGGGCACGTTATTGATTACTAAAGTTGGACCGCTGTTGGACAAGTGGCCGGCCGTGACACGTTGCATGCCACGCCAAACTACCGTCCCATAAACCCACAACATGCGAATCACTTACCGGCCGTTACACACACATAGCACTCAAAGCCACCGACTAAGATAAAGCTACTGATGGCTCTCGGCCGCCGCGGTGTAGACTAGCGCTCTGCAATTGGGAGGGCGGGTGGGCGCACAAATGAAGGAGTGAAGGCAGATCAATAACGCAATCCTTATCATGTGTCACAACACGGCGAATAGCCATATGTCGAGTGATATAACGCACTCCCTAAGTAGACAGAGAGAGTACGAGTTACCGTACTATCGTGCGTCCAAGAACCTGGCTTCTCATTCTGATGAGAAACCTACACTTTTTTGCGGTGGGTGATCGATGAGCTGTCATGGTTAGCACTATTATATATATATATATATGTGTGTGTGTGTGTGTGTGTGCATTACATTACAAAGCATGGGTTGAGGTTCTGAGGTCCTACGTATGTGTTCGTTCCCAGCAGTCACATTGGACATTACTACTGGGGAGGCGCGGTTTCGATGGAATGAACGAAAGGATAGACGCCCGGCTACTGTAAGGCCAGGAAGGGCCAGGAGGGGCCAGTACGTCTAGGTTGGACGTAGAAGCTCTTGGGGATACTCTACGGATAAGCTCTTCAATGATATTTGGCATAATGATGGCAGATAGCCACGACCTCGACAGGCACGTTAGTCCCGGCCGGTCGGCATGCATGCAGAAATGGGTCAAGATGTGTCCGTGTAAGCACTCGATGGGATGACCCAACCATTTGGTTAACTATATTCTCCTAGTGCATCACCGTGCCCTTAGACGCCCTAGGTTGTGTTTTTCGGATCTGGCTGTCAACCGGATACATGAGCCAGGGGAAGCCCCAGGCATAATAACCAGGCCCCCAAGCATTTTTGTTGTAGTTGCTGCGATAGCGAGAGGTGTGTGGAAGACGAGAGGCTCAAGTCCAAAGGCACTGGTCACTGGTCAGAGAATTCGAGTACGTCGAAGACGTCACCGACGGATAACAACAAGGATTAGGCAGGATTTGTCTATAAATTAAGATTTCGTCTCAAAATCCAAACGAGACATTTATGACGATAATGATGTTGTTGTCGTCAACATTAGGTTTGGCAATGTGCCCTCTGAGCAAATAAACTGTCCGCTTCACCTTTACTATACCCGTAATTTCTATCCTATCCTTTGCGGACGTGTTTTAATTCTTCGGCTTTCAAAAAGCGGTTCTTGAACCATCGGATTGGTAAAAGCGTACGAGCATTAAGAAACTAATTAGCCAACTAACTAACCGGTCCTACCTCCATATATGTAACATCCGACTTGGAACTCGAAGCCTGTGTTGATAGATTTTAATGCTTGATACATATACTTCATCTCCTTTCTCGTACCAGTCACCGTGCCACCGAGTTGTATATCCTATATACAGGCCAAGGGAAGCACAATGTCTGGGTGGAAGCTCATCGTTTATTGGCTTTTGCCTCCACCATTAATACTGACGATTCTACTCATTCTGCCGATGCCATCGTGAGTATTGGATCTGAACTTCTGCTACCTTCATTTGCCTCGGCCAGTTTGCCCAGAATGTGCAGTTGTGCGTGCGCCACAATACACATATCCGTCGCGCGCATATACAGATTTCCTGCTTTGAGCTCGGTATTCCGCTTGGGCAATATGGTGTTCTTGGCATTTACAACCATTTGCAGCTGCTTTACTTCCATGCAGCCTGATGCTAGGCAGGTTATAGAATATAAAGGCGTTTGCTTAAATCATCCTAAAAAGTTGCATCTCAAGCAACTGACCCAAGGTTCTCCGGAACACGCTGGCGGACTCCCATCAACGCAAAGCTCGGAACTGCAACGGAATTGAGCACATAAGGAACCCGCCTGTACGTCCTGCCACAGGGTCGCCCGGAAAGGACTGCTAAAAGTCACCCGCCAATTCATGTGCTGGAAGATAGGTAGGCAACGCCCGCATTGATCGACCACGGTTTGAAATCAGGCTTCGATACTTGCCGCGCCTCCACGCGTACCGATGTGCCCATTCCGCTGCATGCGGCTAGGCTGCCGCTGGCTGCTAGCACCAGCGAAGTTGTCCGGTCTCCCGCAGCGCAGTTTTCTCCCCTATGCTTGACGTCTAACTATATTTTCTCCTGTACTTAACGACTAGCACAAGCTCTATCTTTGGGCGACCTTCGCAGTTAGCCGCACTGCCATCACAACTCCTGGCCCGTCGCCCTGCCTGACCCCGGGCCCCTTCACGCTGGCCCAACTCTAGCAGGGGGTCAGTTGCAATTGCTCCACGTGGCGCTGACGATCACAGGCATCGCTTTTGCAGGTATGCGTATGTGTGTACGTGTGTGTATGTGTATAATGTGTTCTGTAACCGACCCACATCGGAAGAGAGTAACACAAAGGAAAGAATGTATGCGATATGGGGGAGGGGTGCTGGTTGAGATGGTACAGTGCGCTGTCATGCGACTCTCCATCAATCAGGAGGTCCCACGGTTACGTTAGCAGGCGTAGCACCTTAATCTGTCAGCGGTTTGCATGAGTCGTGGGATGTTACCACCGCCCCGCGCTAGCTCCTGTCCGAATTTAAACAAAGACCTTTAAGACTTCGGAATCGCTGTATCCTACATTCTCATATCAACATGTTACTCTGTGGGTAATCATCGTTAAACTGACGGCGTGCACGTATCTGTGCCTGCCATGATGATGATGATGATTGTGTGTGTGTGTGTGTTCTCGGATTGCTGTGAACCAGCAGTCACCGCCACCGCCACGTACAGCATGTCGCGGGAGCACATCGACCCAACGCTGACCCCCAATCAGCGGAGCTATGCATTGGCGCGCAAGTGGCGTCAGGTGAGTTGCGCTCATGCGGGAGCCCCAAACGTGGGAAGGGCACCTAAACGTACGATCACAGCACCCAAACGAGCTTCTGTAATACAGTACATACGGCTGTCCGTCGCTCAGGAGCATTAGAGTGAGGAATATAAGGCGTAGATTTCAGCAAGCGTGTGCAAAAGAGGATGGTAACTAGTGGGTTGATTGACTGGCTCGTGTACGCGCGCACACTGCTATCGTGGTGTTACAGCTCCTGTCGGAAAACGCGCCTGAAGGGGGGGATGTTAACTCATCTCGGGAGAAGGGCCGCCCCGCCCTCCGCTCTGCAGATCCTGCAGCCGGGTCCCGTTACTTACCGCATCGGCGGCGGCGATACCACAAACCTAACACATGACGCCGTACGGAGACGTCTAACCGTCACGATTCTGTGCTACGTACAAGTAAACATAAACTCCGCTCAAGCCGGCCATGCCAACACGTCATGGCCCCTTGCACAGGCGTTATGGCCCTTATGGCCGTCTTTATTATCGGACGTCATAACGTAATGTAAATGTTCACCGTTTAATGGTTTAAGGTGACTGGTTGGCTGACTCCCTCATGGCCATATTGAAAGTCCGGCACCAAGATGCCCACGTAAACTTAAGCCCAGTGAAATAAACTGCTGCCTGTCGTGCCTGCATGCAGGAGCGCAATTTTTGGATTGCTGCCCTCACGTTCCTCCTCTGGGGGTGAGCACCTTGGGGTTTACGTAGGCGAAGGCGGGGAATATGGTCCGTAATGGGTATGGTCCCGTTACCGGCGTGTGGGCTGGCTGTGGAGCCAGGCGGTGGGCGCCGCAAGCCTGCAAAGATGCAGTCACCTAGGTGCATTACCTGCTTCGTGAACAGTTCAACTCCTGCACTTGAAAAGTCTGGGGGGGATGTTTAGGTCATTGGTGGAGTGCAGGGCCCTACCCGCTTGCCGGGTTCCATTCACTTACAATGTAAGGGCTGATGGCCTATTAGGTCTTTGGGCGAATAGCTGACGCGGCGCGCGTCGTTGTCTTATTGTAGCTCACAATCTAGCCCGACTTGAAGAAGAGGGGGGTTTGCTGGGGATCAGCATGGCAGGCCGCGAAAGATCCTTTAGTGCTACAGTATTGGTGCAAAGCCTTCCCTGCCTTCCCACTCGTGTGCTTGCCTGCCTCCTTCCCCTGCGATGCACGCCTTTGATTGTTTCAGACTGCTTGGTCGCTTTTACCAGCTGATGATGGATCACGTGGCTTTGCGTGAGCGTGTGCGGTACTTGGAGCTGGAGGTTGTGGCTCCACTGGCGTCTTCTGCCTCTGCCGCCACCAGGGTGAAGAACGCGAACGAGGGGGTCGAGCCCTCTGCGCCACCTGCGCCGCCCGAGGTCCTCAAGCGCGAGGAAAAGAAAACGAAGTAGAGCGGAGAGTGGGGTCAATAGGGCAAGCTGCGGCAGCTGCGACTGTTAGCTGAGGTGTTGTGTTGGGAACTGAGACTGCGTGGATGCGTTGATGTAAAGCAGCATTGGTGCAGATTGGTGTCGAATGCAATTAGGGTGCTCGAAATTTGGTGAGGGCGGGAGAGCTGACGTTGTGAAATCATGATGGTGTGGTGTTCAGAAGGAGTTGACGTGCTTACCGAGACAAGAGGGGGGGGCATGGAAAAAAACGACGGAGCAGCTCCATACATGTGGATGTGGCCGGCAGGGCCCCGATATGCCGTGTGCAGGTGGTCCGGGTCGGGGCTGTGCTTCGATTTAAGGCGCCCTAACCGAGCAACAGGTAGCGCCAAGATGCACATCAAAGCGCGTGTGATGACGACACTTTGCCCAACATGTTGTCATCGGACATCTGCTGTCCACCAGTAGCCGTTCCAGTAAAGCTAGCTTAAACCCTAAAACCCTATCTATGGGACACGAAAGTGGGCGTCATCCGGTTCGTGTCCCGTCCTGAGCTCTCACATTATGCACTACCCTTTATAAGTCTTACATATTACAGGCAGGAACTTCATTCCCAACGAAAAAATTGGGCCTGCAATGCCGGCGGTGTCACGATCTTTAAGACCCGGCAGGTAAGGCATGTGTCATGTTCTTGGACAAACAGAGACACACACACACAAGCGCACACACATTGCCGCAACATAACGCAGGACACATACAATAGAACCTTGCCATGCTAGCAGTTTGGCCGAGTACACCGCCTGTTGGGGGTTTCATCCTTAGTCAGCTGCACTGTCGTGGGGGTTCATCCAAACGCAAGCATTTTCTCTGGAGAGCGACTGCTGCGCTGATCGACGAAGGCTAAGACACGGAGCAATGTCAGTCTCAATTTCGATCGTGGCTGACGCTTGCGCTCCAAACTCTCTACTCATTCACGACGCCGACCCTTTCATTGCGCCATGCTTGATTTGAAGGCATTGTTTTAACAACGCAGAACATGACAGGGCACAGCAAACACCACAACATGGCTCACCAAAGTACACCGGCCGTTCCAGGCCTTTGCCTGCGATAGGCGTATCGCACCCATAATCGATACGACACAACTTGCAGTTCTCATGGTAGAGAGCTTGCGGATGACTAACGAGTCGATGAGGTCATGACGACGGTAATAGAGGTTCACGTCTAGCTAGGTACTTGAATACTCTCTACAAGGCTACCTCACGCCCCTGCAAGCATCAGCCCCAGCCCTGGTCCAAGGTCCCCCCCAACATCCCCAGCCCCGGTGTACCGGTCCCGCAACACCCCACGCGTCTTCGCAGCTAATTTGTCACGGCGCGTTAAAAGGCACTCCATGAAGAGCAGCACAAATACAGGAGGGGAGGAGTTGCAACCATGGCCTTGGGACCACGACACAAGTCTGGGACCCGACTGTGCTGCAACGCGACGTGCTTATGTCACACCTGGCACACATGGCATTGCAAGCCGGTTCTCAACAAACCGGCACTCTCGTCTGGCATTCCCATCACACGGTCACATCTAAACACACCGCATACATGCATCGTCCCACCGCGATACGCGTTCCGCCATGTTCCGTCCCACGGTCCTCTTCTGGCCATATGCCCTCATTTAGTCGCCAGCGGGCCCAGCCGGCAATCCCCTGGCGTCCAACACAAGCCACTAACCCTGCCGTTCGCAACACATGCGCGTACTTCCTTTCAACGGAACATCACTGGTCGCACCACTACTTCGTTAAGCACCTTACTTCCTGACCAACCCAGCTTCCCCTCCCGTGCCACACTGGAGCCCAAGGTGGCATTACATGCCCTTGTGCGGGTAGCTCCCTTGATGATGGTACTGGTACTGCTGCTGCATTTGCAGCTGCGCCTGCTGCTGTTGCTGCTGCGAGCTGAAGGACTGCCCAGCGTCTCGTCCTGGCGATATGTACCCTACCCCCAGGTGAGCCACCTGCAGATGCGTATGCCCGTGCCCATGCGCATGGGGGTGATTTTGCTGCTGCGCAGATATCGCGCCGGCGCCGGGCTGCTGCGGGGTGTATTTTGACATGGTCACCAGGCGCTCATGGTAGGGTTGATCTGCGCATGCTGCATTGCCCCAGCTTGAGGAGGGCGGCTGCTGGGACTGTGCCGGCCCCTGCGCCGGGCCCGTTGCCGCCGCCATGACCAGCGAAGGGGAATGGTGTTGTTGATACTGTTGTTGTTGCTGCTGCTGCGGTTGCTGTTGCGAGCCCCATAAATTTTGTTGCTGCTGCTGCTGCGACGACTGTCCCGACAATAATGATGAATGAAGTGCGCCGCCGCCACTGCCAGCCGATGCCCCTGTGCTGGTATAGTGAGGCTGATGGTAGTGTGAATGACCCTGAGGCGGCTGCTGAACCTGATGTGGCTGCTGCTGCTGGCCTGGATGGCCCTGCAGCACGGCCCCATGTAGGTGTTGGTGACTAGAAGATGGCGGAAACGCACGAGAGGGCCCCCCTAGGCCCGAAGGGCCCCAGGGGTCAAGACCGCCACCTGTGTTGGACCCCGCCGCGGTATTGCCGTAATGCTGGCTCCGCTGCTGTAGCTGCTGCTGCTGCTGCTGCTGCTCTTGCAGAGACCAGGGCTGCTGCGGTGGCGAAGCTGCCCAGCCGCCAGGGGCCGCACTCGGACCCGCAGCGCCCGCCGCCAACGCCGCCGCTGCCCCTGCGGGCCCGCCGCCACTGACGCCGGGCCCGCGCAAGGCACCGCGGCCGAAATTCCCAAATGTCAGGGGCTGCTGTGAAGCTTGATAATGCTCAAGCGCCCGCTTGTACTTGACGGCGTGTAAAGGAGGGACCCCGCCGCTTCCGCCCCCCCCGGGCAGGCCCGTCTCATCACCCCGTGCGGTTGGCAAGGCATCACCCGAGACCCGCCGGTGCGCCAGCGGATATGGCTGCTGGCTGACATATGGGAAAGACATCGAATGGTGGGCTTGCTGGTGCGAGCGGACTTCCGCCGCCGGTTCCCCTACGATGCCAACACCGCCATTGGCGTGGGGTGCCTGCTGAATGCCATGGTGATGGAGGTGCTGGTGGTTGTGATTAGGGTATTGAGCAAAACTCTGCGCACCACCGGAGGACCTGCGTTGCTGAAGAGGAGGTGGAGCACCGAAGGGCACGTATGGCGACACCTGCGCGTGCGGAGCCATAGGCCGGTGATGCATGGCCGCGGCGGCGGCGCCACGGCCTTGGCCGGTATGTCGCGCAACAGCGGCCGCCGCCGCTGCCTGCGCCGCAGCAACCATCGCGCCTTGCATTGGCATCTGCGCCATCAGCCGCGCCGCGGACGGCTGCAGCGGCCCCGACGCCGCCGCTGCCGCGGATCCCACGGGGCCATCCCCATCAGCAATAGTGCATTCGATGCCCGATGTGAAGCCATCTTGATTGCCATATGGCTGCCAGGCGTCATTCGCCGCCTCCTCGCTACCTTCTTCACCTTCCCCGTCGGCGTCGCTGTCGCCTTCGCCTCCCGAATCCTCTTGCAAGGCATCGCCGTATAAGGCAGCCGCCGCCTCCGCTGCAGTGCTTGGACGTCCTAGTCCCCGCACCCGGCCTTGGCCTTGGCCCCGGCCGCGGCCTCGGATCTTGCCACGCACCCGGATTCGGCCACGCCCTCGGGCCTTTCCGCCGCCCCGTCCATACCCGTCATCGTCATCATCATCACTGTAAGACGGGTCCTTGGCGTAAGCCATGATGTCTTCATGGGTATGCCCAGGGCCTAGCAATTCCGCCGCAACGGCATATGCGTGCGAGCGCATGCGGCCCCGTCCACGGCCGCGGCCTCGCCCCCGGCCTCGCCCTCGCCCCCGGCCGCGAGTCGACGGCGACGACGGTTCGCCATCGGAGCCTGGCGGCAGCGCGTCTCCGGCGGAGATCGACCCTACCCGCATATCATACATATAATCCACTGGTACGGCTGCCACCGCTGCCGTATCCATGTCCAGATCCATAACTACAAGGTCACTCAATCCACCACCCATGTCAACCCCACCCCCCATCCCGGCAGCACCGCCTTCCGCCATCGCCATGCCCCGCGCACCCCATCGGCCACGGCCCCGACCCCGACCGCGACCGCGGCCCCTGCCACCGCCCTCTATGCCGGCAGCGGCGGCGGCGGCGGCGGCTGCCGCCGCCGCCTCCTCCATAGCACGGTACGTGCGCTCTTCACTCTCTGCCACCTCCAAATTACTTGCCTGGCGCGCCTCCTCCAGCGCAACGGCGAAGGCGGCGACGAAGGCAGGGTCGGCTGCCTGATGCGCGGACGGCAGCTGCTGTGATTCATAGCCGGGCACCCCGATGAGCTGACGGAGCACGACGCTTGTGTGCGGGAAAATAATCATGCGCTGCTCGCCTCGGGCTACACGCACGGAGCCCTCGTCAAGGTCCATAAAGGATAGCTGGCGCCACGCCGGCAGCTGTCGTGTGCAGGAACGCACGAGAATGCGCCAGTCGGGGGAAAAAAGATGCAGACAAGACGAAACATGTTTTATATATAGAGAGAAAGAATGGATATGACAAACACGAGTCCGTTGTGCCCTCTTTTATGTGCGCACGAAGAGGGCAAAAACACCAAACGAGGATGGGCAGTCGAGGAAGGGGTCATGCCCGCCGGAGAGCTTAAGAATGCAACGATTGCAATCGGACGATTGCAACGTGAAGACAGCTGCTATATATAGCCCCTCGCAAACTGCCCAGGTGCTACTCAGGAGCTGTGCTGTTGCCCACATTTCATCAAGCCCACCTTAGCCCCAACTCAGACTGGCCCCCGATCTCGACGACTTGCCCGATGATACCCGACCCATGGGGTGCTACTTGAGGTGCACATTTTAAGCATCAGATCCTCCAGATCGTTTACAGCCGGCCTGCCATATGTTGTTCCCACATCCCCCCCAGGTATGAGGGCATGCACCGTCCCGTCACTCCGTTGGGTGACCGTGATGGGTTTGTTGCATAAAAAGAGCCCCGCCCTACGCTCTGCAGATCCTGCAGCCGGTTCCCGTTACTTACTGCATCGGCGGTGGCGGGAAGCACCATGGCCCGCACCCCCAACGCAATGAGCCGGTGCCGCAGGCCCTCCACCAGGGCACGCAGGTGGCCTTGACGGCGGCAGTCGTAACGAGTGGCCACCAACGGAATCTCTGCCATGCTGGAGCCCAACACCCGCACCAGAGCAGCCAACACCGGCCGACCACGGGCTTCCTTGTCCGCCCCCCTGTGGGTGTGTATGTGAACGACGAGTGTATGTGCCCGCACATGTTCGGGACAGGGCGAGGTCTCCAAAGAGATGGCATGTATATACCCCATGCAAAGAGGATGGAGACCTAGGAATAGATCATGGAGGCCTACGAAAGCGTCTAGAGATTTAGTTTGGGGCATACGAAAAAGGTCGCAGTTCAGGCGGGATGAATGGGAGAGGGGAATGCGGCGGAGGAGAATGAAGGGTGGGCGCCATGATAGATCATGGGACGGCCAGCGGGGGACTGGCCAGCTGGGACGGCCAGCGGGGGACTCCGTACCTGTAGCGCAGCAGTATGGCGTACATGCCTTGGAAGTCGTAATCCCCGGCGGACTCCGCGTGCACCATGCGGGGCAACAAGTCTTCCCCGCTGCCATTGTCGATAATGGGATCGAAAGATTCCTGGGAAGGTATAAGCAGGCGGGCAGAACGTAGCGGGCCTCATTAGCGGGCGGTGAAGAGGAATAAAAGCAGCCATACTGGGCAACCAGGAGTCACAACAGCTATGCAGTTGAGCCAAGGCGATCTGGACAGCGGCGATAGGGCTGCTGCCAGGCGAAGGTGCAAATTCACACTACTGGATCCGCTGGCGGCTTTTCGTCAGAAGTGCATGGTCAAAGACGGCAGGTCCGGGCAAGGCCACCGCGGGGGCTCGCGCAAGCATATACATGGAATGTGACCCTTACCTAATCCCCCCGTCTCGGTATCCCCCCTCCCTGGCGTCAACCCCCTCCCTGGCCCCGCACCTGCAGGATTTCTAGAACCGTCTTGAGTGCACGTGCTGTGGCCTTTGTGCCATCGCGGCCGCGGATGAACTGCCACCGGTAGGCGGGATTGCCCGGCATGATGTTCTCGCCTTGCTCCAGTGCATCCGTCAACAAATGCCGAATCTTCAAGCACTCGTCGCTGCAGAACCATTCACCCTCAGGCACCGCCTGCGGAAGGAAGTGCGCCACCAGAGCGACATTGCACCGTCGGATCGAAAACATGGGGCACGGTGAGCAGCAGCCAGCACAGCCGGCAAGCTGGTCGGCAAAAACCCCATACACGGACAGAAGAGCAGTGCTGCCTGGAGGGCAAAGAGACACACCAGCCCTCATCTAGCAATATTGCGGCCGCCTCAGCTGTCGGCTCCGCACCCTTTCCTCCTTCGCCTCCACGCACCTGCATGTCCACCATCTTGTGTTCACGAAGGCAACCGATGTGGTACTCTTTCTCGCATTGGTCGCAGATGAGCACCGTCTGGTCACTAAAGCCCTCACGGTCAAATTCCGGCTGGTGGCACAACACGCAGCTACTGGCCAGGTCGGCAGCTAGCGTCTCGGAGCTGCCGTCGGAGTCCCGGGGTGGGGAGGTGGGAGACACGCAGCCGAGGCAGTTAGGCAGAGAACTCGGCAGCACGGCCAGGTGTGGAGTGGCGATAAGGAGAATGTGGGAAAATGTAGGAAGGCTTAAGGACAGGGGCAAACCAATGGATACGATAGGAGGCAGGCACAGCTGCGATGGGGGCAAACGCTTAGTATTTTGGATTAGTGCGCACATCGATACAGTATCACGGGAGGCAATGTCCTGGAGGCTACATTACGTTCAGCCACCCTGTGTGGATGCGATACAGATGCAGGGCTCAAGGAAGGCGTATGTTGGCTGCCATGCCGCCGGGGGGTCCTTGCACAAATGAAATCGCACAGGAATTGGGCTACCTGCTGCAAAGCTCTGGTGCTAGTGTGGCATGTGTTAGTGATGAAGATCGTGTGCGATAATGTAACATAATATAATGTATATTAGTAATTTTAATATAATATATAAATTTAATATGGCGACGTGGAAGCACGGAAATGCGGCTACGGTTGTATGTACCCCACTCACGCATGCTCCTCGTCCCTGCCGGCATGCGTCACACTTTCAGAGCCGCAAATCCCGCCGTCGCCACGAGCCAGGCTTGCCTCCAGCCCGCTAGAACCTCTTTCCGCGTGCGGTAACGCCGCCGCTGCTGCTGCTCCCCCTGCAGCCACAGCCGGAGATATTCCAGCGCCCGGTCGTTGTGCCACTGCCGTCTGTCCCGCCTCGGCTGCACCGCAACTAGAGTTCCGCGCCGCGGCCTTGTAATGCGTCCGCAACGTTTGCGCCGCTTTGGAAGACGGTGCTGTCGGCTTGGCTCCCCCGGGCGCTGCTGGGCTCGCATTCCCCGTTGCCATTGGCGCTGCCGTCGTTGTAGCCGTCGACGCGGTGGGTTCAACCCCGGACGGCGGTGGGGGCAAGGCCGGCATGATCCTCTCGGCGATGCGCTTCAATGTCGTGCCGTTGTTGGTCAGGATTGACTCATACGGATTCCTACGGTGCTTGTGGCCTGAAGCCAAGAAGGAAGCGCAGTCAAAGTCGACAGTTAATAGCGGGAAGGCAATGAGAGCGACCCAGGAAAAAGGAATTGCACGTTATGCTTGCGGTCTGATGCTTGCTAGTATCGCGGGCGATAAGTACGTGGCACTGCATATTCATGCCCTGCTCTTGGGGCTCGGTAAAACAATCCGCATTTCACATCATCCGCTGTTGTGCGACGGCTGCCGTGCTCTGCCACTAGGGTACAACAACGTGTCAGCAACAGCTGTCGGTATAGGGGTTATCCGAAACCCATTTCCCATGTCAATTTTCCTGCAGCCCTGCTGTCCCATCCCCCCACACGCACTTCCTGTACCTGCATGGGACTCGAAGGCCGAGGCGCTAATGACTTTATTGCAGCAGTCACAGAGAATGCCACTGTCGCTGCTGCGCTGTGCGATGACGATGGTGCCGCTCAGCAGGCGCTGGCCCTGAATGGTGTAGTGCACCCGCTCACCGTCCTGAGAGGTCCCGTACGGCGTGAGGGCGGAAAGGGGGCCCCGGGGGGGAAGGCAAATTGGCACATCCACCACGGAAAACAGACCAACACGAAACAGTTTAAATAGTGGACCCTTGCGTGATGCCGTTTAACTGCCACCTAAGACAGCGTGGCCGGAGACCGCTAGCACTTCACGGCCCAGATCCTCCATGCTAGCCTACACGAGCGGCGCCCCACTTCTACCATCCTTCATACACCACTCTCACCAACCACCTTCCACCCTCCTGAACCCCCCCCTACACACACACACCTGCAGGCCGCCGGGCTTTCCGTCGAATAACGTCCGGCTGCGAATGGGCCGCCGCTGCGACGTGCGCGCCGCGGAGGCGCGCATTCTGAACGGCAACGACATCTGGATGCGGCCACCGCCGCCTGCCCCTGCCGCGGTGCCGCCGCCCCGTGCTGCCGGGGGCATTGCAAAAGCCAGCTTGGTCGGCGGACCTCTCGTGCGCCTGCGACGGCGCTCGTTGCCGCTGTAGTCCTCATCGTCACTATCCTTGTCATCGTCATCATCATCTTCCCCCTCGTCCTCTTCTGCTTGTCCATCTCCCTCCTCCCCGTCCTCTTCCTCCTCGTAGTAATCTGCAGTCCACCCATAGCCCCTGTGCCCCACAGGCCGTCGCGGCACAATTGCACGGGGTGCAGCTGCGTTCGGCTCGTTCCTCGCTGTCACTGCCGCCGGCCGCCCCCGATGGGATGCCTGAGCGTCATGGCTGCACCCAGCGGCGGCGGCGTCAGCGGCTCCTGGTCCTCCCGTTGAGTCTTCAGTCCCAACCTCGCCACCCGTGCCCGTCGCTGCCGCAGCGACGCCGGACGTCGTGACGCCGCCGCTACTGGCGGTCGGCCCTGCGTTATCACCTTTGAAGCCAGCCACGCGTGCCTTAAAGAAAACTTCCGTAAGGTGTGCCCTGTTGAACGCTGCAGAGGTGCCACCACCGCCGCGTCCACGTCCGCGCCCGACAATTCCGGGCGATGCCGGCGCCCTACCAGCAACCCGTCCGCGTCCGCGTCCGCGCCCTCGCCCTGGCGCGCCCACAATCTCGCGGTCCAGAAAAACCTTGTTGGGCCGCTTAATGCGCCTTCCCGCAGCCGCCTGCTGGCATATGGGGCACTGCCAGGAAGGCTCCTCACCGCTCTGCGGCAGCGCAGACGCATCGGCGCATGTGGCGTGGCAGTAGCCACCGCAGGAGGAGCAATGGATAACCTGCGTGAGGGCGGTGACAGACAAGAGCCCAATAATATGTTAAGGCGCAGTGGCGGGAAACGCAAGAAGGACAACGAAACCGCATCTTGGCATGGTTATGGAAAGGGGGGTTCCTGCCTGCTGTACTGCGACTCTAGAGATATGGTGGCATAAGTCCGTGCCTGTGGAGAGGGCGTCTTGGAAGCCAGCTCCTGGTAACTTGGCGGCAATGCGCGCCGACACGCTGTACAGGAGCCCTCCGGCACCGTCAAGCGCTCCTGCGACGGCGGGCCCTGTCCTGACGGCGCCCGCCGCTCCGCCGAGTCTGCGGCCTGTCCGTCGCCATTCCTCCCTCCTAGCTCGGTGCCCTTATGCTTTCCTCCATGCGATGTCGTCTCGGTCTCCGTCTCCGTCGCCTCCGTCTCCGTCGTGACATCGTCATCTTCAGCACCCGGGCCCGAGCCCGCCGTTGTAGTCGCTGCCCTTCCAGGTGCTGCCGCGGCGGCAGCCCGTATCGCGGCCTCCTTTTTGGTCGTCGCCACGGCGTTCCTCGCTGCTGGCGGAGAATGCAGGCTTCTACAGGTCGTCGCGGCGGTCACCGCTTCTGGCGCTGCAACAGGCGCCGCCGCGACTGGCGGCTTGGCTTCGTGCCCTGTTGCCTTTCCAGGACTGCCCGGGGGAGATCTCGCCGCACCCACGCCACCACCTGGTCCAGTGCCATACGTGCCGTATGTTGTCCCAAGGCAGCGGCACGCCATGGTGCCCAGATCGCGCAGGTTAAGGCGCAATTCCGTCACGAAGGTGTGTTCTGCGGGCTTTTTATTTGCGCCACCGCAATGCACCTCGAACTCTGTGAGGGAAAAATGCTGTTGGCCATCGCAGGCGTCGCACAGGCAGGCTACCTTTCCCCGCTCCATCACGTTGGCGTGGTGGACTGGCAGGTGCTTGCCGCTGCCGTCGCGCTGTGGGTCCCCCCCACCGGGCGCAAGAGGAAAGGAGCGGAAGACAGCGGAGGGGGCAGCAAGAGGACGAAATGGCCAGTGAAAAGAAACGACGAATCAAACCTTGGGGCCATCCGGCTTGAGAGGGCACGGGGCAGTGCGGTATTCGCGGTGCGGAGTACGCGCATGCAAGTGCACGGCGGCCCTGCATACAACAACTCCTGTTCCAGACAACCGTACGCCAAACCTCGTTAAGTGACGAGGTACAGAGGCTGCACAGAAAGGGCCGTTACAAGACGCTGCAAAAGAAGTTGGAAGGTTGTTCGAAGTACGAGTTGCTGGACGTGGGTTGGGGCGCGCAGGGACAGCCACAAGACTACCCCTCACCTTGCGATATTCAACCTTCTTCCCCTGCATGCTGCGACACCGCAGCAGAGCCTTAGCGTTCACTGGTGGCGGCTCGCGCTCCCTGTGGATAGACCGACATAGTTCCCGCACAAATTCAGCCTGCGGTTCGTCCAGCCTGATGGGCCCGTCCAGCCAGGCGGGAGCCTCCACGAACTCCCCCCGCTCCGCGACTTCGTGACGGGCACCGCCGCGAGCACCCCTGGTGGCAGCGGGGACGGTGACACTGCCGCCGGCCGCATCCCGCGCTTGTTTCGGTTTGCGGTGAGGCTTCTTAGGTACATCAGAAGCTGTGGCAGTCGTAGGCCCGGCGGCGGTCGCGTTATCGCAGTCATCAGCACCACCGCCTGACTTGTTACCATCGTTGCCAGCAGCTGCAGGTTCGGCTTTCGAAGCGTTCACCTTGGCGGAAGGGGTCGCTGCGACGTCAAGCCTGGGCGACTTTGCAGACACTTTGGCCACGCCAGCGGCGGAGCGCTTTTTGCCGACACAGGCCGCAACCTCAGCTGCGCGTGCGCCCGCGGATGCCGCAGCCCCCGTCTTGCACCCGCGCTTGGTGCCACCGCTGGCAGCTTCCGACGGCGTGGCTGCTGTTGAGGACGGCGCGGCAGCAGATGGCTCAGGAGCTGACGCTGCTGCACCGCAGTCCTGCTTTGGCCGCTTAGTCGGTCGCTCGCCGCCGCTTCCCCCAGTCCCAGGCGCGTCGGCAGCCACACCGACGCTGCCACTGGCTCGGCGGCCCGAGCCTCCTGGTGGACTTCGCTGTGACGGCGTGTCATCCGCTGCCAACAGGTCGTACATAATCATTGCCATGACCTGATCCCTATTTGGGCCCATCATTGATATCGCAAACTTGGCATTGGCAGCAGCAGCCCGCTGTGGCCGGCCAGCTGGCGCCAGGCCCGCTGCAGCCGCTGCAACCTTGCCCCGTGACTTGTCCCCTGCTGTGGTCGCGGCTTCTCCCGCTGCCGTCTGCTCTGCCGCAGCAGCTGCTGACGCCCGGGTATGCCGCTGGCCTCTCCGCCTGGGCTCCGCACCGCCGGATTGCCTCCCTTTAGCCGGCGGCGTATCCTCTGACTCCAGCTTTACCAGCCGTTCCGGCGCTTGCACCTCCTTAGCCGCCTCCTGCTGGTGCTCCTGTTTAAGCATTTCCTGCTGCGGCTTTTCCTTCTCAGCCGCCTGATCCCCCTGCTGCGCAGACGCTGGCGAGTCCTCCTCCCCCATGGCCTGTGGATTCCCTGTACCTTTCCCAGGCCCGCCAAGATTGACATCCCTCTGGCCCTTGTCCGTTCGCTTTCCCAGGTCCTGATCCGGATCAACGCCCGGATCTAGGCCTTGAGCAGGAGGACTTGACTCAGACTGCAGCTCTCTTGAATTGGGCTTACGGGCCGCTGCTGAGGCCTGCTGCGCATACGCTGGCTGCGCATCGCCATGCTCCATAGGTTGCCCTGCATGCAGCTGCTCCTGCTTAACCAAAGAAGGAATGACCGTTATCGTGGACTGTCCCTCCCCAGTCGTTGGTTGCCCCTCCCCAATCTGATCCTGGTTCTGATCAGGAACCGGGTCAGACTGTTTTGGCAAGGACGAACCTTTCTCGATCAGCAGCTCCTGTTTTGCAGAGGGCTCCGGTATCTGCGCCCCTTTATGACCTAAGTCAGGAATGTTCAGTTCAGCCTTTAACGCCGCTGCGAGGGGGACCGCTTGCGGACCAGAGTGCTGCTCCCTAAAGATTGCTTCACAGCCAAAGCCCTTATCCAGCGAATACTGCTGTTGCTTCTCCGACAATCGCTCCGCTGGCTGCTGCTGCTGCTGCTTGATAAAGGTTTCCTCCGGCACCGCCCGCGGTTGACCATTACCCCGTTCACTGAGATGGTCCTCAGTTGCCTGTCCATGGTCGTCCAGCAACGCATCCCCATCGCCCTGCGTCTCCGAGGCCGGCCCCACTTTTTGTGAAGCAGCTGCTCCTTGCCGGGCAGGCGCCGGGCAGCTGCCGGCCGGCCGGCATTGCTGCTGCTCGGGAACAAGCCCCCTGACTAGTGGGACCTCAAGCCCCTCTCCACCAGCCCGCTGGCATTTTATCCTCGACTTTGCCGCTGCCGCCGTTTGCGCCTGGTGAAAGGACTGCTGCTCCTGCCCAGCGGGTTCCCCCACCTCCTCTGCCGTCTGGTCCTCTGAAGTGGACTCATATGCAGCCAACATTTGCAACCCGTTTGATTCACATTCCTGCTTACGTGGCTGTTGGGACACGCAGGCTGCATGGTTTGGCCCTGACTGTTGATGCGAGGGGTGGTGCTCCTCAACCCGACGGGCCTGCGGTTCGGCACGGGTAGGTGAGTTTTAAGGACGCCAACACGGGGTAAACATATGTAAATGCATCATTCCGTCTGTGCGCTCGGCGAGGACGACTCCTCCTGTACCGCTTGGCTCACTTGCTGCGCACAATGAGAATTTCAAAAGATCCCCGGAACAAATCGCAAAAAAACAGGGAATAGGAGTCAAACACTTAATTTAATTTTCCACGTACAACAGTACGGGTAATCACCTTTGTGTTTTACCCGCGCCACACACCGTACTTAGCGTATGCGGCTGCAAGATGCAAACGGTTCTGCACCCTCATTCAAATAAGCATTTTATACCGCACCTTGGAGGCCCGAGTAAGGGGCAGCCTGAGACTATCAGCTCTACCATCGTCAGAAAGGCGCTCGTTTTCGCCAGGTCCCATCCTGCATGTCCAGTCAGCCCCGTATCGACGCTCACTGAAAAGCAGCAATGGAGGCCAATCTGCCGACGACGAGCATCGTAGCGCAAAAAGTGGAAAGGCCCCGTTCCTGTAGAAAATCAGAACAGGAACACTCTTCGAAGTTATTCATAATCCTAGAAGAACTTAGGACACGCTCTTGCCAGGTTGCCATAGTGAAAAAGGGAAATTGTTCTCCTTTAGCTTGGCCCAAACCCGGCGGCTGGCACAGACTTGAACGCCTAAGCACATGCAGTATTTATAGTTCATTTCGTTAAAGGTTGCGTTACTGCACTGACTGTCAGCTGTTTCGCAAGAAGCCAGCTTACCGGGCAGCTCGTTTGACAAGTCCACTCCACGCCGCTCTTCACAGCAAGCTCCTTGGCTCGCTGATGGATGGGCTTCGCTCCAGTCTGGCACGCAGAAAACGGTTGTTTGCAAGGCGAAGGCGTAAGGCCAAGCACCGTTTCGGCCGACGTCTCTACTTGGCTCCTTTTCCTCTTAGACTATGTGTGCATCATAGAATCCAAACCACAAGAACAAATGTTCATTGGCATCCGACAGAAACGAAAGAATGCACGTCGTACCGGCGGTGTGGGGTTCCCCAATCACAATAGAAAGCTTACAATTCAGATGGATATTTCGTATATAATGAACTTGTCCGAGCTTCGGTGGTAAGAAGTTGGGCTTAAACGTCAGCGGTCAGCGTCCCTCGGCCGTGCGCGCAAGTTAATGAAGGCCGTAATTCGATAGCATCAAGATGGAAGAAGCAGATGTATTCCATGGCTTATACTGTAAGCGTAAAAGAAAGTTCACGCGAGCGCGCGTGTGTGTATTGTGAAACAGCGGCGCTAACGTATCGACACAAAATGGCAAGCGCGTTTTGCCAACGTCGGCACATATGCGCAGCAATTTTGACCATATGGCACAATAAGATGCAACGAAAGCATCATGCGCCCGTACGACGAGCATGCGCGTTTTGACAGCTTTCCAGGGGCAACGGTCACCGCACGGCAAATTTCTAGGAAGCGAGCAAAAGGGCAACATGCAGCATAGTTAATCGCTTAAACAGGACTAGGGACTACATGCCCCATCTGATGGGGTTGAATACTTTGTGATGAACGCTGCCTGCCGCACGAAGTCACGAACCCGTCTTGCCGATGCCGGTTATATTGGTTGGGCTGACAGTTGCCGACAGCAACGCTCGTCCAACAATCGCGATTTTCCAACCGTAAACGACACATTGCGGTGCACGCAATTCGCAACGGTATTGATGCCCAGCACTCTTACCGTTCTAGCGATACACCATGCGCCAGAATTAAGCGCAGCCATACCGCACCCATTATAAAGAGGTAGTACGTACGGGATCATTATCATGGCTTGCATCATGTCAGACACTTGGGTTCCATATCGTGCAAAAAGGAATGTCTTATTCTTAAAGGATGGAACATTTCTGGCAAATAGCTTTCCAGCTCGATTTGCTGCAATCTCATCTTTTTGCCACGTGCGTGTTGCACTGTTCAAGCGGAGTAGAACGGGTTTGTGGTGATTGGGCAAACCAGTTTTCGTCCTTTTGTTTACAAAAGCTATATCAGTTCCCACAAACTGGGTTGAACGCCGGCTGTCCCAGCAGCTGGCAACGGTTGGCACACGCCCGCGATACGGGTGAGGCACAGCAGATGTGCATTTGGCACACTCTAGTTAGTGGTAAATGGCAAGGTGGCATACACATGGAAATATTACACGAAATATTCCAAATTAACGGCAATCCTTTGTTACATTCGTACGAGGTTATTTTTGTAACTCGGTAAGCCGAGAATAATTCGTACGAAATTCGATTGAGAGGGATTGATAGAAAGAGTATCATTTTCTGAAACACCAAGGATCGAGAGCAATGCGGAAGAGAACGATAACGGGATGCGACAAAGATGCACCAATATTGTGGCGCAACCCGTTATCGTAACCTTACCAAAAAGCGGGAAGACAACCCAGATACCCTAAAAATGTAAATGAAACCATGCAAGCAATACTCAAAGGCCTCCAAGGAATTCTCCGACGCAACGTGCGTTCAAGGCGTGCATCTATATTATACGTGGCATCTGGGTTGTGCTGTCACCACCGTGCGCGACCGTAATTCCGCCGGGCGGCTAGCGGGTAACGGCTTCCACACCATCTTTATTATCGTCAAACAGACAAAAGAGACATTTAACACACGTCGCAAACACGAAATATACAACATGCCCACACACAAAAGAACCGCAGTAATAGAACACTACGCGACCTGCGGTCTGAGAGACATGCAAAGCCCAAAGCCCTCTTCGCATGTATGCGAACGTCAGGAACGCATCCGAGGTCACGCGGCGCCAGGGACATACCGGGTGCGCTTGCCAGAAAGTCCATTAGGACCGTAGCCAGTGGAATCCGCACTCGGGAACGCCACGACCGCCACAAGCAAAATTTCTTGGGTTGTCTTTCAATTTCTTAGGGTTTCGCCGGGGGGTACATCACGGATGAGCAAAGAGCAAAACAGATTGAGACAAACTCCGCCACCAAAAGACTGCCACCACCATCATCATCGCCACCGATCCTCCTGTTGACCACCAGCGCCTCTCAATTGAGCCGCATAAGAAAAGCCACAACACCAATCTTAATGCCATTGTCGCGCAATGGATAGCTAGTGATATTAAAACAAAGACGTCAGTGACGCCAGATGTTGAAACAATGCTAAACCCTAGGCGCGTGTGCCGCATGCGCTTTAGGAATTAAGGTGTAAGGCATGCAGCACAAACATCAAAATGCCAAGTCCTCATAACCAGCGCCTGCTACTGCCATACACCGCCTGCTATCACCTCCGCACATGCTTGAACCCCCTGTACCGTATCGCAGCACCTTCGGCCGGGTATTGCGCATATACTAGCATATACTTTTGTGTGTGTGTGATGATTTATGCCGGTGCTCGTCTCCCACACACCCACAGCCGATTTGCCCCAACATGCGGAACTTAACTTTGGTGACGTGTTCCAAAGACGACAAAACCGAAGGAGTCATGCGTAAGAGATGTGGATCCAGAGAGGATTGGTGAAGGTCCCCTCACTACCCAACAACAACTTCACGTGCACACAACACACCCACACACGAACACGAACACACACACACACAACGTCATAACAACAACAGTCCCCCCAAGCAACGCAATTCACTCCCTCTAATTCCTCCGTGCACGTCGGCGACAAGATGGTCATCGGTGGGTTGCAGTCGTGTCGTGGTCATCCGCCTTTCCAGCTGCAGCTCCACAACTTCTTAAATGTACAGATGGCGAAGATGCGATCCAACTTCTAGCTAGGAAAACCTACTGCTTCTCGTATCGGTACGCGTACATACCCCACCTGCTACATGCTACCGAAGATCTGATGACAGCCGTTCGTATGTTCCCCATGTTGCGCCAAGAGCCTCAGCTGCCGGCGCTGGCGCATCCACGCCCGATAGCTGGCCGAAATCCCCCTTATCGGAGGACACAGACGACACTCCGTCCTCGCCCCCGTTCGCCATGTCGGTATCCGCCAGCGCTGAGTCAGCTGGGGCGTCGTGGTCATTCGCATCCTCCGATTCTCCATCGCACGTAGCGGTCAGAAACTCCACGAAAATGCGCTCAAAGTCCGGAATCTTGTCCACACCCGGAAAATAGTTGATGTCCACCTGTGTACAGAAGGTTAGGAGGTATGTGGCAGGAGTGCTAGCAGACATGTGAACCCCAAGGTGTGAGATCGACATGATGAGCCGGACACTCGCACACCGAACATCAGGATGGAATGCATGTGGTGTTATGAAGGAAGGTAACCATAAGCCTGCAGGTCCCAAATGTTTCTCTTTTTGCATTGGCCTTTTTGCATTGGAACATTGGAAGGTATTATTAACGGGGGCCGGATCGGAACAAAGACAATCGGTTCAAGAAGGAATAATCCCAATTAATCAATTAATGCCGAGCGGGCAGGGCATTACCATCCACCTTGGACGGCAAGAGCAATCGCTGGGGAAAGCGAAAAAAAATAGTTTTTCTGTATCCTTCTGCTTGCAGTTGAACGGACGCCTTTCTGCCGAAGTACCTGAATCTGCCTCTAAAGCACCCTCTAAAACGTATCCCCAGCCACGAATGGCCCACAGCTTGGATGACAGGAGGGCACACTGATGCGGAGGGTTTAAGCATCGTTCTGCAGCCCCCCGGGAGGCAGGCACCCGTCTGAAATGCCCGGCTAAACCGGAATACCCGCGGCGCACCCACAAGCACCGCAACGGAGGAAAAAAAGCATGAGCATATCAGCAAGCTTGGCTGAGACCTGTGAGGGCCCCGCGCAAAGTCGCACGCTTAAAAAGCGGAGCACAGGAGCACCACAGGAGGTGGCTATTGGTCAGAATCGCTTCCTGGCAGAGGCCAGCGCCCCAAGGCTTACCACGTAATAAAGCCGCTCGTGCGGAGAGGGCTGTTCCGCGGGACATATCATGTCGAAATTAAATAGCTGCAATCCAAGCTTGTCCCGAAGCGTCCCTGCCAGCGCACTGGTCACCCAGTCCGGCGGCGCCGCCGGGTGCATCAGGTGCTCAGGTGGTAGAGTGATGTCTGGCGCACTGACGACCTGGTCCCGCCGCCATGGCCTCATCTCCGCTCCGCCGCCGTCCTCCTCTTCGGTAGGGTGTTCGGACACCCGTGAGCCGGTATAATACACAATCCCTGTACTGAGCTTGTCCTCGGGTGACCCCTTGGGGTAGCTGGACTTGCAGGAGATTCGTGGCAACGACTGCACACCCTCACGGCGCGCTTCCTGGCCAAACTGTGAGTCGCCGAGAGAGGGGCGCAAGCAGACAACCGTGCGCGCGCCGAGCACGTAAACCTGGAAGTCAGATCCCGCCAGGTGGGGCCAGAGGCGAGATGGATAGGAGGGGAAAGAGGGGGACACATACGAGTCCGCGATAGCAACCAGCTGAGCCAACACCGAGGCGGGCGCGTGAGGGAACCAACGTGGTAGCTGAATCTGCAACTCTTAAGCTACAGGGAAGCGCTGTTACATCCACACCAGCAGTATGAGAGACGGTAACGGAACAGAAACACGAATGTTTATATATCATGATACCCGCACTTCGCGCCATGCTCTCTCCCTGTCCGCACTGCGCACATCGCACCTTGAACAGCACACCCCCGTGATCCACGAACTGTTGCACCACCAGCGGCGGTTTGAGCGAAGAGGACACGTCGCCGTGCAGGACTTTACCCATCGCTGCCATGTCGTGCAGGACGGCTAATCCGTGACTGCCCTCGCGTCCGTCTGTCCAAAGCGGCTTCACCAACAGTGGTGGTGTGAGGCCAGCCTGGTGCAGCTGGGTCTGTGCTTCCGCTAACGACATGCCCTCCGTAATTTCGACCTATTGGGCAAGCCACAGGCGAACTTACGGCAAGGTACGCCAAGCACTGAGGGTCGCGGCGTCTCGGTGCACTGAGAATGTGAGGGAGAGTTCGGTGCACTGAGAATGTGAGGGAGAGTAACTTCTCTAGGTCGCGGGCATGGTACGTGCACTATTTATGTCAAGGTGTGAGTGTCAAAGTACCTTTTGTGTCCTGGTGTGTTGCGCAGTTTTGGGCTGGTGTCGCCTGACCTAGACCGAACCTTTGCTGGTACTCAGGATAGCCGCCCACGGCGGATGAAAGAAGATGCTGGGTTCCGCGTACCTGAGTGGGTGACTGAATTCGTGCAATGCCGTAGGCTCCTCTGCCTCTGACATTCCGGGTGTAGGGTCTCTGAACACCGTGGCGCGGCGGAGGGGACAATGCACACAGCAGCGGCTTCAGTGGTATGGTGCAGGAACACATCAAGCGCAGTTTTGCTGCCACAGTATGATACAGCTCGTGCAGCTCGTCAGACCAATTCCGCGCACCTCACCTGCAGGGTGATTCCATTAGGGTCTTCTCGGAGCGGGAGGAGCATCGTAGCCCGGTTGTGTACGATCCGAATGCCGGCCAAGGAGTCGATAACCTTGACACCCGGTCGTGCTGTAATGTACTCTTGAAGGTTCCGTTCCCATTCTACGCATCGCCATTCAGCAAAGCCAGCCGTCACTGAATACCATGAATGCCGACTTGCTGTACGTGTGTAACAGCCTGCACCTAGGTGAGGTCAACGGCCCTAGGGCTGATGCCGAGCTATAACGTACCCTTGTTGGGACGTAGCTTGTGGACGATAGCGTCATACTCGCCCTGGTCAATGAGTGGCTTGGTATGGTCCAGCAAGACCAACTGCACCCCTCTGTTACTTGCAATTCGCTCCATCGACTTCGTCAGATACCGGCTCACCTGTGAAATGACCCGACATACTGATTGTGGTTTCTTTGCGGCAATCTTGCGCATAAGGTTTGCCATGCCTACCTTCTTGGGCAAGAGGGCACACCCTATCCGAAGCACTCGGTTGCGGGTGCTACCACTGCAACAAGATAAGTCTCCGACATCCATATCTTCCTTCGGGAGTTCTCGTATCTTTTCCCCAAGCATGCTCAACTAGCGGTGCACTGGCTAAGGTCAGTCCTTGCCTTGACTGGCAGCCTATTTCTCACGCACATACTCTATGGTGCACTCTATGGTGCACTTCAATCTTTCAGGGAAATGACATCTTATGGGCATACGTGGCACTTCGCCAAGCTCAGATCCGCAAGCTTTATATAATAGGTATATGATTCAATTGGTAATATAATGGCCATTTAACTGTGTAGAAGTGTACAACCATATGCCTGCAAGTGTAGTAAGGAGGTATCTTTGCCGAAATGCTGTACGACAACGGTGCAATTATTTGCTTCGATGATTCTGCATTAGGACCCACCTCCAGATTTTAATGCAAAGGAAGCTTTTGTAGGGTATATTAGGGCTTAGGATATGAATATAGCCTTTATAGGAACTAGGGCGGTTTGCTTCTTCGGCACCTTTCCACTTTGCGCAGGGTTGTTATTACGGGGCCCTTTTCCATCCACAAAAATTGTTACAGAATTGCATGATTCAGCTTTACGTGCAGCCAGTGTACCGGTGTTGTGCAAGAGCGCGCGCTTCCCGCCGTGGAAAGGTGTTCAGAAGCAAAGCTTCCAGCCAGTTGGGAATTGTAGCATGAAGAGGAAGAGGATATTAATTTTGATACCAGGCACTCCAATGCTGAGAAGGGTACTGATACACACTGGTAGCGACGTGTGGTAACGAACAAATATGCTTACAAACCCCTGCATGCTTCGTCCCTTCTGAACCCCCCATTCCCTGCCAAGTGATAACCGCTCGGGGTTTGAACTCCTATGCTTGCATGATTGCTGAGCCGCCGTCGCGGGTTAGCGATCCAAAACAAGCTCGACTGATTATCGTATACTGCCCTGGGCCTTGCATCCTTCATAAGCTGGGACGTCACGGTTGGAGGACAATACGATGCTGCAAGCATGCGCCCTGTTGCCCACGCACCAAATAGGAAGACGGCCTGTAGCGCCTGTGATTCATTTATAATACTTCTATCAGGGGGTCCCTAGCTCTTATGAAATTATGCTGCAAGCATGCGCACTGATCTTGAGCCCGTTCATGATAAAGTTAAATTCGAATTACAAAAAAACTTTTTCGTGTACTTCTTTCCCTACGGTCTCCAAGTGCGCTTACATAACGGCGTTTAGTAGGGGCCTCTCTCACAGCTGCACTGCATTATCTGGCTCAAAGTCACAATGAACTGGCTTCGGATTAAGCTGATCCGAGTGTTTGGTTGGTTATCGAAACGGCTCTTCGATTTCGCGCTCCTCTTGAGGCTCTTCGCATTAGTCCTTGAGCGGGAAGCAGCGCGCTCAAGGTCCGACGACAGCGACGACGCTCAGAGCCGCATCGACAATGGTGCGTACAGAGGAATCCAGGACGAGACGACTGCATATCGAGAAATAGGAGATACGGCGGAGAAAATTAGTATTGAACATCCGCAGTCCACGGGCGGGAAAGGACCACACGGCGCGCGGGATCGAGATTAGTAATGCGCGAGCCAGTAGACTGCTTGTTGTCCTGGGAACTCAAAGGAATTTTCATGTCTTGAAGAAATCGATATGCTATAACATACTATAACATAATGCCTCTTACCGCTGCACCTCAGCGCGCTCGACCCTTCTCACACAACCCCTCCCGCCCCCTCCCAAACACCTGCCCCGCCCCCCCCTCGTTCCTGCGTTTGTTGCAAGGGGGCTCCGTTCCCACAGCACGCTCCGCTATCTGCGCGCCTCGCTCTCCTCCCCACTCTTCCCGCGGCTCATTACCCTACTGCCCCCCGTTTACTTTGTGACTGCAACTTGCATGAATGAATCGGTTGCCCACATCGTTCGGCACGCGTCTTGCCTTCCCTTCTTGGATCTCCTCCACAATAGACATTACCACCCACCGTAACCCCGGGTCCTTCATCCCTTCCACCTCCTGTTCCACCCCGACTGCCGTTGCTGCAGGTAAGGCCTGGCTGGATTTCTGCGACAGTCTCCGAGGGCTGGTAGACTTCGTGATGGTGGGTTCACCGGCAGTGGCTATGCCAGCAGTGTCACAACCGGTGCTGCCAGTGGGCGACACTGCTCCCGACAGTGTTACCCGTGGCGATTGCGGCGACTCCCCACATGACGGTGTCCGGGGCCATTTGGAGTTGGCGGGTGTGCAGCTGGATCCTCTGGATCGGCGGGAGGGGCTGCGGTACCTGACCCGGGTGATGCGTGGAGGTGCGAATAAGATCGGAGCGTCTGTTGACCCTGGGCTGGGTTTGAGTTGCCTGGAAGGTAACGTAAATCTCTCTTTGGAAGAAATATAATAAAGTACAGTTAACATCATCATTCATATCTCCAAATATTACTTCATATATCCATATTAAAAATACAATAATTTATTTATTTCCCTAATTTATTTATCGTCTATTTGTTCCTTGAATACTTTAGGTTCTCATTTGGGCAGTGTTAAAAGCTGTGTTTCTCGAAATGTTTGTATTTTATTAGGTTACTTGGTTCGTTGTGGTATGTGTGAGTTTGTGCAAATCGCAACCGTTGTAAAAGATAATTCTGGAGGATGATTCCGATGGATGATATTATCCACGCGTCACAACACGGGCCCGAGCCGTCCCTCATCGCAGGCCTAGAGGCGTTTATGGATTGCTGGGACCCCGCCTATCCCGTCCTGCGGCCCTTACCGTATAACGTCAAGC
This sequence comes from Volvox reticuliferus, assembly GCA_019650235.1. Classification (NCBI taxonomy): domain Eukaryota; kingdom Viridiplantae; phylum Chlorophyta; class Chlorophyceae; order Chlamydomonadales; family Volvocaceae; genus Volvox; species Volvox reticuliferus. The sequence continues at coordinate 992,607 of BNCP01000043.1, forward strand.
TGGGTGCCGACAACCCGGACAACCTGTACATGTACGGCACAGGTGTGTACGATATGGATAACCGCGCCCCATGCGGTAACTGCCCTTTTTGAATTGTTCCTATCAGCGGCATTTTTGGTGGCTCGGGGCCATCTTCCCATACCCTGGGCACCCCATTCGGAGCACCCGTGGGCGGTGTTCCGCCCCGGTGTCTACCGGCTTAGCGATTGGGCCCACACATAGCACGGTGACGTGGACTTGATGGGTTTCTTCAGGGGTATGCCGAGGGGTCACCGTTTAGGTACTCCTTCGATACCATGAGCGGATGCCGTGTTGACGTCCGGCCCGGCAAGCAGCTTAGCAGTGCTTCGAATTCAATCTTTTGGAAGAGAATGTCATGTCTATCTGTCTGTCTTAAGGGGTGTTACAGTGTGGGCGACTCGCCCTGCAAGGACGAGCACCGGGGGTCCTGACCGGACCGAGCCACATGGGAGGGGCACGTGGCTTTGTCAGTCTGTTTTGCCACGTGCTCCCCCTCTCACCAGCGAGGACCTGCGAGAGCAAAGACAGACTCAGAGGCTTTAGCCTGGCGACTAACAGAGCACAGAGTCTGTTTGTCTGTCTGTCTGTGATGTTGTACCGTCATCTTATGTTTCACTACTTTTGACATTCATTTTTTGGAAGAACGTACAATATCCATCCTGTGCATCCTTCATTAATAACATCTTTTCCTGCATATGATTGAATGCATATGAAAGCCACTTTGCCTATAATATTTCTTTTGTAATCTTTGCGAATGCAATACATTTGCTCATTCGTTGTTGTCTGGCGCACGCTGTGCCGCCCAGTATCTGGTGCTTACGAGTACCGGTTGTATGGCAAGCGCGGCAGCGTGACTTATCTTAGCTTCGGTTGCTATTGCGGCAGTCGACCGGGCCAGGGCTCCAGCCAGCCGGCCCATCTGAACAGTTCCGAATTGGTGACAAGTCCGGACGGCAGCTTCGAGGTGAGAGGTTCAAGGTCCAGGGAATGAGTGGATGAATGTGTGTACATATGCATTATTATTTGTTTGGAGGTGGAAAACGAAATTTAAACAGACGCAAACAAGCAAACAAACAAATGAACATACACACACGCGCACGCGCCAGCAGCGCATAGCAAATGGGTTAAAAAAACACCGCCAGGTACTCTTCTGTGTCTCTCTCCGCCCCCTCTCTTTCTCTCTCTCTCTGCGCTCCCCCCCCTCTCTCTTCGCCCTTCCTCTGCAACTGTCCCAAATCACGGCAGCTCTCACTCTCCTAGGGTTAACCCAGGGGAGGTTGCAATACACCTGAATCTCAACCCCACTCAGCCCGTAACTCTAGCCGCCACAGACCTTATATGGGACCTCACGGCCGGTGGATATTACAGCCAACTGTCGGAACGCGAAGCCGAACTCCGCCATCATCCCAGAACCCCCTAGTCCGGGACGGGCAGTGTTGTATCATGGTATGTCCTTGATAAGCAAAGGGCTCGCTCGAGTTAATAACGACAGATAGATCATGGGGAATCTTCATGCGGTCCGTAGGGCCCATGGACCGTCACGCTGAGCACAGGCGATTGCGGACAAGCATGGATTGTGGCCCGAAGCCAGCGGGGAACCGGGAGGGATGACAACTTGCAGAAACGGAGGAGAAACGGCCAAGCAGGATCAGGGATGTGAGGCAAGAGGAATAATAATAACAATAATTTTAAGAAGAAGAGGAGGAGGAAGAGAGCTTGCAGCTGGTTGGATAGACCGAGGCACTGAGCCACTACCGCCATCTCCCCGTTCCTGTACCTGCATACTACAGAGCATCTCCTGCACCGCCTCACAAGTCCCTGGGCAGTCAAATTCGACCTGGTGACCAGGAGGCCCCACGCGCCTTTCGTTCCTTCAAGCTATATGCTTTTGGTGATCCGAATCCAAATCGTTACGGGAGGTCCTCTCCCTGCCCTCGGCTCCACAGCCGTCATCCCTTACCCCTTACCCCGGCATCAACGGGCACCGGTTTTCCTTCTCTTTCTCTCCACGGCACCATATGCCTCGCAAGCCGTGTGCCACAGATATGGCTAACTCCGAAACCTCGAGGTGGCAACTGGTTGCGGCTGCCCCTGGACGCCAGTCGCCTGGTGGTGCGACAGACCTTTTTGGACAGGGGCAAAGAGGTGCCAGCCGAGGTGGGATGGGGTGGCGGGATGGAGTGAGGAGTGCCACCCGAGGTGGGGTGGGGTGGCGGGATGGAGTGAGGTAGGATGTGCCAAGTAGCGGGGAAAACCAACAGCTCCCTGGGGAAGAACGCTTGTGTTTTGGGGCTTGACCGGGTTGGCTGATGCCAGGTGGATGTTGACAATACCACAATGCGTTTCAGGTTTTGGTGCATCGTTGATTTCCTGTCCCTCGTCCAGGTGCTGAATAGCCATGGTGCGCTTCGGGGCTGGGAACCCTACCGGCCTAAATGCCTTGTGTTCTGAGAAACTTGTTTTTTTAGTGGCTGAGGTACCTTTGGTAAGAGGTGCAAAGGGAGCGCGCGCGTCTGCGGTACCATCCTGGGAGTACCTCCCATGCTGCTGCTTCTTTCGAGACAGGTCCATATCGAGCGACTCCCACTGGCGGCAGAGGTGTGCGGTGGCAGCGGCCGAGATGTGGTAGCCCAGCTTGCGGTGGGGGCATCTGGTGCCGCGAGCATACCACTACTGTTAGACTCTGAGGGCAAGGAGTTGAAGCCGCCGCTCTCTGCTGGACAGGTGCGTCCGCATCCCATATTTTCCTCCCCCTTTGCCTCCTCCTCCTCTGCCTCCTCCGCTGCTGCCGTTGCCGCAGTCATGGGTTATAGATATAAGATATGTGGTGTATCTGGTAGCGTGCTGGTCTGCCAGCAGCGTACAACGCCTGTTGAAATGCTCCGCGTGGGCTTTGACGCGGCCTTCTCTCCAGCCGGCTGCGTGCCTCACCGCAATAATCATCGCCCCATTTTTGTCATATGTCATTCTGCTTAAGCCAAAGTTAAAGCCAAAGCCTTGGGTGGTTCGAGATGTGATATACTTCCCTGCCCCACTCCCTCCGGCATGGGGACTGAGGCTCATGAGTGCTGCTCGGTTCCCTCCTCGCATTACGATTCCCGCACCGATACTTCCCACCAATGCCCGGACCACTCCTCTAGCTTGGCCATCCTGCAGCCGCAGCGCCCTTTCCTTTAACGCGAACTTACCTGAGGATATGATCCCGTGCATCAATGTCTAGTCTATGATCGCCCTCAACTTTTATTCCGTCTCATGACTTCATCCACACATTACACTACTGACGCCATCACAGGTGGTTGCGGGACTCGCGGGTGCGGCCGTATTCATGGCTGGCAGCATACGGCAATTCCAGGCGTGGTCTCGGAGCTTTGCCGCGCGTCCCAACACCTTGTTCACGTTGGATCACGATGTGTACATGAGCGCCTGGGCGGATCCCGCCATCCACTTCTTTCACGGCTACTGGCGACTGAACCCAGGGGAGGTCCTGCTTATACAGGTGCGGGGTGGGGCCTCGCAGGGGAGTTTGCACCGGGCTAATTGGGGGCTTTACTACTCGAGAAGACCATCAGCTCAACGCAACGCACACTGCGCCGTGGAAGAGTGGACAGGGTACGAAGCGCGGCTGGGAGAGCCGTTTGGATTGGTTAGGACAAGCATGTTAGTAACGCAATGCTGACGTGCCCTCGTCACAGCGCCGCCCGAGACACCGAGGGAGGAGGCCCAATGGTGATGAGGAGGGAAGGTTGAGACGATGCAATCGTCGTTCTGGGCCGAGCCCGGCTAACCGATCGTACCCGCACCAGGGCTGTCCCCCACGCTCCCCACTGCAGGTGACCCCTCCGGACTGCCCGTACTGGAACTTCCAACTGGACAACTGGTGGATGGAGTCCCTGGACTATGTAGCGCACCCCGAAACCACAACCAACAAGGCAACTGCGTTGCACATGCCGGACGGCTCCATTTGCCTGGTGGCTGCCCACACTGACCCACGGGTCACGATCACCCGCGCAGATGGGGGGCCAGTGGAAAGTTCGGAAGGGGAAAGCCTGGCAGCACTGCTGCCGCCGCGGCTTCTGGCGGGCGTGACCTGGATCTCCACAGCCCACCACGCGCACGGAACCATGGGTTTGCGCTGGGTATTGGCGCGGCAGCACCCAGTTCCACGTTGCCGAGTGGTGCGTCTTGGCCGCCCATTGGCAAGGGCGATTGTGGAGGGCATAGCCGGGGGTGAGGAGGCCGTATGTGGCACGCCCAGTAACTGATTGAGGCCTGGGCAGTGGGTGACGTCTCGCAGTGGTGCGGCAAGAGATGTATTGTTTGTGATCCACTCAGTATGCGGTATATAAAAGATAATATGACGGCCGGCGGTGACCAGTCATGCCGCCACTTAAGGAAAGGGGAGGGGAAAGTACGTGGGGTAGGTACGTGCTGGTGCAGCAGCGGTGCAGCCAGTACAGGTGTACAAAAACTACGTACTCAGCTATCCTCTGTTGCGCCAACAGCGCAACGCATTGAGAGTAGTTACGAAAATGGAAAGACCAGGTCTCAAATGCCTTCTTGAATAGTGATACTCTAGGTCACTGGATAGCAGATGAACCGAGGGCATCCCGCCTGGGAAAGATTCATAAGGGGAGGGCCGTCTCTCCCGGAGAAAGTAAGGAAACACACGGGGAAGGGACGACCGCGCTATTCTACACCAGCCATGGATGACGTCTTCACAAACAGTCTGTAAAGACACTCATCACCGCGTGAACGCTGGGACTCCTCCGAAGACGGCTCCGTACGGCGCCCCCTTCAGAGAGGGTCTTCTGCTTCGATAAAGCCTGTTTTCGGAGGGAACTAAGCGCGCGGCTCATACCCGCTCGAGGCTATAAACGTCTTACATCCCAACCCAGCAGCGGGGCACAACTAGCTCGTGCGGGCTGCTGCTACCCGAGCTAGCTCAACGCCCTCACGAACACAAGCCTATACAGACTATCCAAAAGGCTAAACCCACGCTGAGAACTAAAACAGGACCGCAAGATAACGCAAGCGGGAGGAGAGAAAACGGGAAAAAGAACGAAACAGACCAGCTGGGCGCAGGGAGCCATGCCGATGCACCTCTGCGGAAAAACACTAGAGACCAGCAACGGCAAAGGCTGGTTTTTGCATGCGAAAGCAACAGGAGACAAAAGCTAAAGGTAGAGAGGAAGCTAACCTCTGACGAAGAGACGGAACCCTGCCGTACCGCTCCGCCCAAAATGGACTCGTCTGCTTTCTTTTCGCAATTATTATGGCTATCACCATTTCTTATAAGTGCTCGTTCTCTAAGTCTATTGAGCCTCCTGCCTCGTACGAGCCTTACGAGCTCTTTCTGAGTTTGTAACATCGCATTACATCGACCCGTCTGCAAGCCATCTTTTTGGTGAGCAAGATATATAACATTTGACATAAACCAAAATGTCACATACAGTCATCAGGCATTTACGCAGCCCCACCGATTCACTTGCATGTAGATTGTGGAATATCCTTATGCCATGTTGTCATAATGGTAAATAATATGACTAATTTCTATTGTGCGACATAATATGTGGTCTACCCCAGACATTGCTCGCGACGTCGCACATGCAAATCTTACTCATGTCCTAGTAGACGATGATAATGCTTTGGAGAACGAGGTAATCTAAATGGCCCAAACTAGATAATTCTTGTAATGGTCATACTTATAATCAAGCCCCTCGCTCGGTATGAGTTCCCCTTGGAAAACTACTCTGAGCTGAACCTTACATAATTGGTGAACCTGGTTGAGCCGAAGGCCACATCCTTTCATAAAGAGATGAGATTCTAATCGTGATAAGTAGGGAAAAACGCGATGCCTACGCGTGATGGCGACGCCAGTAGTCAGCGAAGCGGGAATAGCGGTGCAAGTGGACTCAGCGAGACATCTTCTCAGAGATCGGACTCAAAATTTTTAAAAAGGAGGTGAGATATGTTTGATTTGCATTTTTATGGCTACTGGTGAACGAAGCCATGCACGGCCGGCTCCCTACCGCCGAGCAGGGCCCCGAGACTGCATACAAGGAATGAAGAGGAAGCTGATGTACTCGAGCAGAAGCGGAACTTCCAAGATGGCGTTTTCGCGTGTGGGTAGCCTTGATGTATGTATGGATGCTGCCGCGTATGCTGATTCATACAATCTACAGTCGCCATAGAGATATTTGCTTGCGTGATGCGATGTCATATTTGAATATTTCGATAGAACCACAACAGGCATGTTTACTCTTGTCCGTCAGTCGGCGATGTCCCACTGGAAGTACGCCCTCCTGAAGATAGTCCTCGAGTTCCTGGTGAGATCATCTTCCATTGCTGCTCTACCTGCGACGCCGCCGTTTGTTGTGCTCAAAGGGCACGCATGCATGTTTTGTCTTTCACCGAGATGGTTTAACGGATTCAACTGGGGCGGATTGCTGCTTGGAAAGAAACGTTCCAGGAATGCACAGGGTTATCCTGCTTCCATTAATAGCATCGTCATGCATGTGGCCTTGAGCCAAACGGACTGTGTTGGCTGCGTATTTTCATGCATGTCCATGCATGGCACTTCCTTATTACGTGAGTTAGCCACGCAGTTAAGCCAGCCGCCAGACAGGCCGACACAAGCCGCAATAAACAAAAATATTCTCCGGAAAAGACATGTCCTAATGTGCGATGACGTACACCCTATGTACGCAGATGAATTTTGTCGTGGCCTTTAACCCAAGCTTCAAGGTGTGGCACATCGACAGAAACAATCCGGTATGGCTAATTATCCGGTGGACCGTGTGGCGGTCACCTATCATGCGGATCTATGGCTACAAAACCTATAGTAAGTAGGGTAACGCATCGACATGTGCTAGTTACGTGATGTATGCATGAGGTCCGTGACCATGGTTTTAAGATTATTGTTCAATTTGATGAACACGCAAGATGAGCATTTATTCCGCATTCGCAGTCGTCATCATGTACGTCATGGCGGCTGCTGTACTCATATCAGTTGTTGGCCTGGGCTGGCTTACGCTGGCAATGCGAAGGCAGGAACAATCAAAGCTTTTACGAACGGCGTCACTGGGGCTCCACGTGGTGTACGATATCTTCTTCGTAATGTGTTACGTGTCCTTCTTCGGTGGGTTTTGTGGCCGGCCCCCTTCCTGTTACACTCGTTCCCTACTACACCCGTTGCACCCGTTGCACCCGTTCATTAATAAGATACACTCTGGGCAATTTTTGTCTTGGACTGCAATCTTGGTGTTAATGGTGCTACACTTACGAAAAGCCCAGATATCTTGACTGTTGAAAGGGAAAGGGTTACATGGGTTACAACAAACCGAGGCTTTACCAACGACTTAGTCCTTCCTGCTTCTATCTGTTGGTGTTCATCATGGCAGATTACTTCACCTTCTCGGCGGACTGTGATTTCCTGGGCACAAAGGAACACATGTATTTCGAAGGAGTAGGTAAGCAACTGGGTACCTAGCTGATGTATATGCTGGCCAGGTCAATCTGTTCATTACCTTAAATGGCGCACCTATGGGTTGGTCGCAGAGTGCTTGAAGATGCCCCACTTGCTGCACTTGCTCGTGGCCCTCTCGGTGGGGCTGTTGTTTCTGTGCGTCACGGCGCTAGTGGTGGTGGCGTCATGCGACTTGGACCCTGTCTCTCGGGGAGTCCTCGCCTCACCAGCAGCCTATGTGCGGCTGAAGATTCTCATTGCCAAGGCCGTCTACATCGTCTTCTCCAACTGCCTCGATAGCAACTTCAAGGTCCAGTCCATAGGCATGGTGGTATCCGTAGCCCTTATTGTTTTCTGGAACCTGAAATCGGTAAGCTCAAGTAACTAAAGATACCATTTTGCAACTGCGAAAACGCGCGTTGTGGCAAATGTCTGCCGAAAAGCAAAGTCCCTCGAGATGCTGATTATGTGCATACATTGTGTTTGTGCGGCGTACGGTGTACGACTATTCCAGTTGTCCTTAACAGCTCTCATGTGTGCTACGGATTTCAGGGTTACTTTGTGCGTTGCATGGCACGCCGGCGTGCGAAACTGGGCATTAGTAATTTTGGATTCTTAATCGCTCTGCTTTGCAAAACGATTCTCGTGCAACATCGTTGACTTGATTTTGCTGTGGCTGCGTGCAGATGCCGTTCTATTTCAATTTCACGAACATAGTCTGGACGGGGCTGTGGGGTGGCGTCATGCTTCCATGTGTCATCTTGACGATAATCGCTTTTGGAAAGAATAACTCGGATGCTTTCCGGCACGCAATGACACAGGCAAGTGCAGATTGCCTGCACATGCTGGAACATATATATCCTCGTAACCGTTAGTTGGTGGCCAATGGGCCGTGATTGTGGGTTAAAATAATGCTACTTGCGTGTGCCACACACGTTTACAAATGCGAGTTATATAATGTATACGTTATATGTATGCGTGTGCTCCGCGATAGTTAGTAACATTTACGTGCACTCGCTGCTGTCTGAGCGGAACTGAGCGGACTGAGCTGGTGTACCTACCTGCCTACCTGGACAATGCCTTCGTGCCTGCAACAATGTATCCTTTATTATCCTTGTCGTTTATGAACCATCTCATAATTTCTGACCGCAATCCAACAAACAGAATGTTCTTTATGGCATGGTGCCCGTCATCTGGGGAACGATGGTCCTGACTGGCTTGCACGTCTGGTGGGCGATGCGACCCGCGAACAAGTTCAGAAATCTTGAGCTTGGTGTTAAGCTGTCCAAGGTCTATAAATTCCAATCGGTGTACCAAGTGGAGCGGCTGGCTCGCATAATGCGCAAGTTTAATGCAGACGGACTGGTGGAAGAACAGGCGGCCGCACTCGGCGAGGTCATCATCAAAGCCGGACTGCAGACCTTTCCCAATGCGCCGCACCTGCTCATCCTGTAAGCGAGACTCCTGGAGAACGTCTGCAGTGCATTCGGTTGGCAAAACCTGGTATCGTGCGTTTATTGGGGAGGTCCATTGTTTCCCATTCACATGCCTCCGCCTTGCAATCTGCGTGTTTATGTTCCCATATGTTTAGGGTCAAAAATATGTATGTATGGCATGGGTGGTTAGGTAGGTCCCAAGATCGCTCGCCTTACTCATGCCATGCAGTCAAAACGCATGCCACACGACCATGCATGCGTGGTTATAATTGCAAACAAGGACGTGCATTTATTCATCACGATAAGCAGGTATTTGGTTAACGTTACGTAGCTGTGTGGTTTGATCTCTTCATCGGGCGGCATGCCTTTGGCTGTTGGATACCAGCTTAGTTGACTAGTGGCCTATTGGCTCTCCCTCGCCTGCGGGTTCACGAAGTTACGTACGCATGCGACCCGTTGCCACGTCGTTTGGTGCCTGCTGCCCATCCAGTTATGCCAATTTCGTGTTAGAAGTGCACAAGGACGGTCCAGCTGCGAGGACGCAGCTCCAGCTGGTTGGCAAGCAGATGCCCAACATAGTGGAGAGATACCAGGTAGGGGGGGGAACTTGAAAGCCGTGGACGAACGTGTCTTGTCCGGATTACGGCCCCTTCTTTGCCTGGGGTTATAATATTGATCCTGCACGGTAGGTCCACATGAGTACGTACGTAGTTACGTTTCTCGGTCGTATATGTGCACGGAACCCGTCTTTTTCCACACGTATTTACTTACTTGAAGAGCATAACGTGACGTCATTCTCTCGCTCAGAGCATGTTGCACTCACTCCCCCAGACGAGCTGTACAAAGTCTCCAGCCAATGGACATCATTTTGTTCTGTCGTAATCGTACAGTGTATGACACGCAAACACGGAGTGTCAGGCCGGCGCTAATAGCAGCACACTCAGCATCTCGATAGGGCTTCTGGCATACATACAACTAATATACAACAGATTCAGTTGGTAATTATTGGTGTTGCAGGTCTTCTGCACCAACGAGGCGAGCAAGCGGCTTAAAGACAGCCAGGCGGAGGGCATGGACCTGCAAGCTTACATCGAATTTAAAAGAAATATCAGGTAATAAAGGGACGCAAACGTTCCTTGTATGGTGCATGCCGCAATCAGGCGGCGTACTTAATGCAAGACAGATACCCATCAGGTGCTGGTCACATGAGACGTTTTTGCCCCCTCTAGGAAGGCCCATCCCAGCAGTGCCAATAATGTCTGCACATATCGCTGCACAATGCTGTAAACGCAATTACGGATGCGATGTGCGCGAACAGATATATAAATTGGGTCGTCCAATCATGCTCAGCATTGCTGCTATGCTTCCATAGGTTCAAGTACTATGGTTGTGATGCGTACTGTATGTGCATTCTTGCACGTATCTTTCTGTGATCAGGGCTGTTTTGCGGGTGCACAAGGAGGTGCTGTTGCAGCAAAGTGAGCTGTGGCAGCTCTGCATGCGGAGCACGCTGAAGGTGGCACAGCTCGACGCAGCGTTGGAGGCATTAGATTTGGCCAGCGCCAGAGCCGACCGGGTGTACAAAAGGTGCGCTGTTGCCCTACTGCCGTACTGCGGTGATATCATGCATGCATTATGCTAAGCAACGGACAAGCATGGGATGGGATATCATGGTACCTGCATCCATTCGAAGATGACATAGATTGGTATGTGAAAAGAAGGAAATTTTACTTTTCAGCAACGGGGTGATTGCGACAACAGCACGTGAGCCAACCAGTCTTGGATGGCTACCATTTAATGGTATCGCTTGTGCTTATTTCCTAATTTATTGGCTTGGCCAGAGCCTGACGTTTCTGGTAGGCACCTTGATTGCGAGTTTGTCACCAATAATTAGATCATTGCTTGACAGGGTTTTGGAGCGTTACCCCACTAATGGGAAGCTGCTACGATGCTACGGGAAGTTTCTGGAAGATGTGCTGCATGACCATATTGCGGCCGCTCGTGTCTATGCGGGGGCGAATCGTGTTGGGTCCAGCAACGCTCTGCTGTCCCTGGACTTCGGTGGTGCACTGCACAATGGTGTCAGCAAAAGCAAGCCTGAATTTCTAACGTCCATGTCGATGATGGATGACGCTGTCGTGGTGATTGACGCGGAGGGTACCATCATGATGGTCAGCCAGGTGAGGGTAGTTGCGTGCGTGGGATGCATGTCCTGCGTGCAGCTTGTGAATTGTGGAGCAAAGTGCTGGCAACCTGGCATGTACGTCACTCGGGATAAACGAAGAAATATGTTACGAAGCAAGGTTGGCAACAGACGTTGAGAGCCTTGCCCATGTTTATATACGAGTACTGAATGAGGGTTGTTTCAAAAGGAACCGATTGAAAATTCAACAACCAATTTGTTAGGTTAGCCGAACGAAGTCGCCAGAGCTTAGCGATCATCTTACCCATTCGTACTTACACGGCATCGTACGATGGAAGGTTCAATGGTCGTCCAGGCAGTACAAAAAGCTTCACTTCCAACCTGACTAACAGCGAGGGGTTCAGAAGCCAGGTGTTTCTGTCTTAGCCATTCAGGCGAGCAAGACACCTCGCTCGCGCGTACAGACTACGGACTTTTGTCAGAAGCGGCCAGAACACGTGACTGGGTACTGCTGTCATCATAACAAAAACGTTGTGATGATAGCGGATGTCCAGCTATCGTGCCAGAATACAGAGTGTGAGCGGGTTACGGGCGTTGGTGATTAGTAGTCATCAACTCATTTGTAATAATCGCAGCAAGCCCAACCACCGCCCATATGAAAAGCGAACATACTACAAAGAAAGGAGCGAGAGGTGAAATGGAGGGTGACGGGCGATGCAACGGTCACCGTGTATATCGACGTCCCCACTTTGCAAGAGTCCGGTAGTTGGTGGTTGGTAGTCGGTGGCCCAACCGATGTGCGGCAGTTATATAGTTCCAATATACGGCAATAATGGCTCATCAGGTAAGCGCCGTCTATATTTATGTATAGAAGTATACAAAATGTTCAACAGTGACATATTAAGAGCCTGTTGGTCGTGTTGCTCGCTTTGATGTATTGGTTTGCCTGTCTTGCACGATGTTCGTACGTCGCTGTAGTGATGCAGCAGTTATTGAAAGATCCTCCTCTGTACCTGACGTGCTCCAGGCAGTACAGAAAACATTCGGTTACACCAAAACGGACTTGGAAGGTGCGAACGTTTCAGTTCTAATGCCACAGCCCTTCAGCCAGCGCCATGCCGGCTACATTGAACGATACGCCAGTACCGGTGAGGCGCATGTCCTCGACCACGTTCGTGATGTCGTCGCTTTGCACAAGGTAGGAGTGTCCATGAAGGACTGAAATATCTAAATGTATATGGCCTTGCTGCTGGGGCCAAATGATAAGCGCATTTCCTTCAAGACGCACCGTAACAGCCAGTATGCTTCATTTGGTCGGCGTCCCGCTTTACTAGATAGGGTGCGGCAGTCTTGGGCAGAACCTTGCAGCTTGAAAGTCTATCTAGGACATGGGGGAGGCGCCGGGTGCATGCATGAGCTTGGCATTACCTTCTCTAGCCCAATGGAGGCCCATTGACATTTGAATGATTACGCGTATGTACCCAGTACAAATCCAGTACGTCGCTCTGCCAGTCACATATATATAATATATATATATATATATATACGCATGTCCGTCGTTACACCCCGTGCGCCAACACGATGCGCAATCTGGTAGAGATGCTGAAAGGACGTGACGCCTGCGCACCGGGGGAATGTGAATTGTCTACATTGATCACAGGAACGGTATGTCTTTCCTATCTCCCTGTGCGTTACCAAGCTCAGTGGCGTCGGCACAGACAGGTGCGCGTCTTTTGTGCACGCTGCATCGCTAGCTAGCTGGCAACTAGCATTTGCCCAATACTGACTGGATCATCGTCCCCGCGGCCGCGGTTGCCCTACGTAATTGGTTTATTTCTGTATCCATAACCGGGCGTGGTTGCATCACCGTCGCCTGCCGTTTTCAAATCATGTGTTTTTAGATTAAGTTTCAAAAACGTCCAAACTACTTGCCCTTCACGACTCACTGGTTATTAGGCCCTCGTAATAAAGTTGGTTGGCTGAGCCAGGCAGTAGTTTCGGCTGTGCCAGGAAGAATGCACAGAAGAACAATGAGTACCAATACTGTGGCCTGGGGGGGAGGTACTTGCGTGATGAAGTAACATGCATGCCATGGGGATCGTGAATAGGCACATGCATGCGAGGATCAGGAAAGGATCAGGCACGGCTCGGCCCTGCTAATTATCGATCTACATTTCCATGTACATCGTTGAACGAACATCGGTTTTACAGCATTCAAAAGGGAAATGGTTCTTTGGAGATAAAAGCAATTTGGTAGGTCGTGACATACATGTGCATGCCACGCATGTTTCAAACAACCCACGCGGTGCTAACAATGGGTACTACTATCCCGTATTGGATGGCTGCCCGCAGCATCTTCCTGGGAGTCATCCGCCCCGTGCCCACCAGTCTATTAATTGTGAGGGCTTGGATCACTCCCAACGGCGTCTTTCTATGCGCGGACCAACAGTTTTCGTCAGCTATCGGCATGCTTGAAGAAGATATGGTGGGCTATCAATATCTGCTTGCTGGGTCGCTTCATGGTTTGGACTGGTGACGATCAACACACTAATAACATCACGGCTTTAATTAGCCAAGGCGAATTTCGAGCGCTGCTGGGACGGTTTTATCACTTCAGTATTCACTAGTGTGTGATCCCCTGTCCGAACGTGGCTGAAACTCGTGCTGCCGTTGCGGCCTTAGGGTAAGCACGGAACAAGAAAGGAGCGAGCCTGATGTAACTGTCTCCTGATATAAGGGCAGCTAGCATCAGTGCACACTAAGGCACTGTACTAACTTAACTAACTTTATTCAACTAATAATCTCCCTATTTCGATAGTCAAATTCATCGTTGTGCCATTTCCGCATGCACCTACCGCAGGTGGGCCATACGCTGGCGTCGCTCGTGATGGACGCAAATGCCGTCGTGGCATTGCTTGAGCGTTGCCAGGCTGCCACAGCAGTTGAGCTTGAGTCTGGCAACATCACGACGGAGCTAACCTTCCATCACCGCTTCGCAGAGCCAGTGCCTTTTCGTGTGGAGGTACGCATGGCAGGTACGTGTCAATTATACGGGGCATGTGCAGTTAGGCATACAGCAAGCCCGCCGGCTTTGCAATTGCTGGGCTAAAAGATGCTACAATAACAACAACAACGCCGGTCAGGCCCCTTGGTGCTCGCCCTTGTAGGGCGAGTCGCCCACAGTGTAACACCCCAACAACGCCGTGAAAGAGCCGATTGCTAATGTGTATGTAATTTGTGCCAGCTGCTGGCGACGCACGGGCCGCGGTTCCCCGAACAGAATTTGCCAGATTCTCATTTTGTCTTATCGCTGCCGCACGTAATATCTAGGCATCAAGACGTTGCGGAACAGGTTGCGACACGCAATTTTGTAATGCTGTGGTACCGGAGGTGGTCAGGGTAGTGGAGGCGGGCGCCGGGCTTGGTTTATTATTAAACCCACTGATCGGTTTATTTTATACGTCGAACAACGTTAGTATATGAACATTTCAACCAATAATACGCCAATTCGTGCCTTTCGGCAAAATAAGCAAGCAATAGTACGAACCAAGCGTGTCTATAGCAGTCGTACGGTACATACAGCACACAAACATAAAATATCAGGTGCTGAAAAGAGCATTCTTTTCGGCAGCAACCCGTGCGATGTCCATGTCCGGATAGGGCGGTTGGGACCACCACATACACTTAACTTACCTTGTTGCATGCCGCGCCATATGCAGGCAGTGATGCCCAACGCATCTTGGTGCTCCATTGCCGGCGTACGGATGACATGGATGGCAGCATACTGGCAGTGGACACGCACATGCGGATCAAGTTTGCATCGTGCGAGGTGTCCCTCCTGTTGGGCTACACGATGCGAAAGCTGACCACCATGCGACTGGATCAACTGCTGCCGCCGCCTTATAATGCTCTGCACGGAAAATGGCTACGGGTGTGTGGGTTTGCGTTTGTATTCTACTGGCCCATTTTGTTGTCGTATGCACTATGTGTACCGCCGCGTAGTGCCCGTCCAGCCTTCCTGAAATAAATGGAGCTGCGTTGAATGTTTAGTCCTGCACGGTATCGGCATGCATGTGTATATATAAATACATACACAGTTACACACAGAGTTGGCAACAGTGACAGAGATGCATGAATGTCAGTTTAGGTGCACTGCAGTGGTTAGGATATGATTAGTTTTCAGTTGTGTTCAGAATTAGTGGTTTCCGTGATTGGGTACGTGTTAGTTGCCACCATTGAGGACAATGCTTCACGTACATACGAAAGTGAATTCAGCGTAAAACAGGCAAATCTTATTTATACATGTGTAGTACTTCGATACCAACTTCCATACCGCTTAGGAAAAGCCGGGGGCGGCCTATAATGGATAACAACTTCCTCAGCGCTGGCCTCCTGAACCTGTTATATATACGCACGCAGGACCCTCCGCACACCTCACGACCGGGTAGCTGCCGCACTGGGTCCGTGGTTCACCTGGTGTCTGAAGCCGGAGTGCAAGTTCCTGTGCGACTAAATATACACAACCTGGAGATCGAAGCAAATGGATCATCCGGAACAATCCCCCTCTACATCGTGAAGGCACGTAATAAAGAAGTGTATTGTACATTGTGCAAGAGGGTACTCGTTACAAACACGTTCTTACCATGTGTATGTAGATCGGCGAGAAAATCTAATCCGCTAGTTGGATCCTTGATCCCCTGCTTCTGTATCTGCAGGTTAAAAAAGTCACGCCGGAGGAGATGTTCCGCGAGAAGCGGCTGGTGCTCACCACTGACTTCACTGGCAAAATTCTGACGGTGTCGCCTGCGGACTCTGCTGTGTTCGAATTTCGGGCCCTGTCGCTGTTGGGGACCAACTTGGCGGAGTCCATCGATATATTTGCGGACTGGCGCCAGAGAAGTGGAGAGACGCAAATGCAAATGATACTGCTTGCGCTTCTGGGCAAGGAACAGGAGATGCCGGGTACGTAGGGCAGGCTTTTCGTGAATGCATGGCTTAGGCCTAAGTAAGGCCCTCTTTTTCAGCAAGCCGCCGTTGATGGAACTCTATGTTGACTAGCATATATGCTACATCTCTGTTCAGGCCAATTCGTGTGTGCCCGCCCGCCTGCCAAGTCGTCGTTTCCTCGCTTCATTTCCACGGAAGTGCAGTTATGGGGGCGTTATGGAGCGTCATCAACCAAAACCTTCTACATAACGTTAGCCTAGCGGTTGATGCGGTGTGCGGTGTCCACTGCATTCCTGTTATCTCCGTCGCTCATCGTGATCCCGTTACGCCTATTTAGGCTTCTACACTGATCACGGCTCATTTATTCGAGCCCGTTAGGAATATGCAGCTATCGCACTTCGGATACCGCGCAACGTATGTATATAATAAAGACGGGATTACTCATGTAGGCACATCCTGGAGAGTCCGAGTACACGAGCCACAGGGGGTGGTAGACCCGCAGAGGATCCATCGAATATCCCGATCTGCTTGCCTCCAGGTTGGTGTGTCTCCCTTTTATTTTATGTGGATGAATGGTGTAACAATGGTGAACACCGAATGTTAACCAGTGCGTACAAGATTTTGCAAGTACGTACGCATGTATGGCAGGCAGGCCGCGCAGGGTCTGGATTAATGGCCATCCACCCGCCTGTATCTTACCTAACCCCAGTGCACGCATCGGGTGCGATTTTCACTAGATATAAATGTCCAAGCACATATTTCGTTTGTATGACCCCTTGTTTGCCACGGTGTGTTGATCCAAGGTTGAGTTGGAGGAGGAGGAGAGCATTGGGGAGATGGACGCCGAAACGGGCGTTCGGGTCCAGGTGACGCTGTGGCGTCGCGACATGCTGGGCGGGATTTTGGAATTGGATGAGGAGCTCACCATTCGTCGGGCGAGCCCCCTTACGGGCCTCATCACAGGGTTTCCCACGACTGCTATGCTGCGCAAGCCGCTTAACAGGTGGGCAAACATTTGTTATGTAACGGTTTTGCATGCACCTGTTATAAAAGATACAATTACGATGGTGCATCTTAGGCCACAATGACATGCCTTGCGTGCAATTGTGTTGTGCGTGCTTTGCATGTCTTCTCAGGGGTGGTAGTCCTCGTGTGCCGATGCTTCCTTCCCTTGCAGCTTTTTGAACATTCCTCATATGTCTTGGGAAAGGCTGGTTGCCGCCTCGTCACATGGCCACCACAAAAAAAGCGCGCTGAAGGCCACCAACGACCGCGGCAGCATCAGCCCTGTGATGGCCTTCATTGGGCCGCACCCCGACAGTGGCACCATGCGACTGATGGTGCAGGGCGTAGAAACCTTGCTATCCGGGGGTAGGCCCAAAATCACACTCACTCTGCATCCCGACACGACTTTCGTGGGAGCGCACGCCAACATCATGCGTGTGCTGAGGCTTGAAGAGAGCATTAACGGTGTTGCGAGTATCGCAAACTCCAGCGTCCATGGGGATGATGACGCAATATCGCACGTAGGCCGGCTTGCCAGCAGGGCTAACTCAGCCGCAGCATCCGCGCTGCGGTCTCGAAGTGCTCTGACAGCGCCACAGCCGCGTCTGGGACCATCACCTTCTGGATTATTGCTGATTGGTGCTGGGGATGTTCGCCGTGCGGAACGTACGGTTAAAGCTGGTTCCCTGCGGGCAGAGGTCGCGGGCAACAACTGCAGCTCCGAAGATGACGCGGAAGATAATGACTTGAATGGAGCAGCAGGCGATGATGATGACAGTTCGGACGCCCTAATGGCTGAGGCGACCAGTGTTCACCGCCAGGCCACGTCCAAATCCGAGTTCGTGGAGCAATGGGTACGGTCTATTACGCATCAATCAAGCCTTCATCAGATAATGCAGCAGGAGCCGCAGCGACGGAGCCGAAAGCAACGCCGCAGCACCAAAACAGCAACGGTGGCTTCTGCTACAGCAGCGGCCACTGCGCCTGGCGGGCCACTGCTTCGTGAGGAGAGCAGCCTGTTGGCACTTCCTTTGGCATCATCCGCGGCAGCAGATGGGGCGATTGAGCCCTGGCTACGGACAACAAGCCGCTTGGGTACAGATCCAAAGCTGAGGTCCATTGTAGAGGTGGACAACTGTAGCAGTGCTGGCGGAAACGGAATAGCTGCGCAGCAGGCAAGATGGAGCCCTAATATACAGCAGTGCCAGCGTCGTGTCGCAAGCCGGATGCTCAGCTTGAAAGGCGGCGGTCCATCAGAACCTGGTGGCGGCGAGTATCCACTCAAGCCACCAGATTTGGTGTCACATGCAGCCAAGGATGCCGCTACTGCAGAGAACGGTACTGAGGAGGCCGCAGATGAGGCTGCTAAGAGCGACAATGGCAGCAGCACTCTTGACATGTCCAGTGTGGACGGTGGAAGCCAAATGGCGTGCGGTGTCTCCAGTAAGTCAGATGCCATTGGGTTAAGCTGATTGAGGTTATGAATCGGCAGGAAAGGGGTACCTGAGCGGGAAATATAGTGCAGAATGGAAAGTAAATCGGTCTTTAAAATGTCATGAATGGCTGTGGTATATGATACAAAGAAATGTTATGCACCTTCCTAACTGTCCATATATCCATTTTTACAAAATATGATCGACTTTCATGCAGGTGTTTGTTTATATATGTGTGCGCCTCTTTATATCCTTGCTTTCAAAGCAGCAGACGAAAAGGCAGCAGATGTCGGGGCAATGACTGCAATTAAATATTGTGTTTGCTAAGTTACCCTACCCTACCCTACCCTACCCTACCAACTAGGCCTTGCGCGTGTTATTCATGGCATCAGACTAACTCGGCTTTCTATGATGGGAAGGACCTAACGTTTCCGTACATTTCTTCTTGCTGTTATCCGTTTGGTCTTTTTTCTTTCTAGCTGTTGTTTTCCTTTTTCGTTTCAGTTTGTCTTGCGGTCCTTTGAGCCTCCTGGTTGTAATCATCACATCACAGCTACCCTAGTTACAATCCTCTACAATCCGTTACAATTGGTGGACTCAATACCCACCGGCTGCCTTGGGCTGCTGTCGTAGCCGCCTGGTGTACTATAGGATGCAAGTTAAGACGACCGTTGTATGTTTTCATCACCTGCTGCGTGCCTGCAGGTGCGACAGACGCAACCTCAGTGTCCGAGGTGGTGATTGATGCACGGCGTGCGAAGCTGCTCAAGGCCCTTAACAAGCTGGTTCTAGGACCGGCTCTCATAAAGCACATGGACCGGCTGCGGTTACGAAGCTACTCGCTCATTGCCCTAATGTTCTTTACGCACTTGATCGCGTACATGATCATAACCAGCTTGATCAAGAAGCAGTATGCGTAAGTGCGGCGGGCATGCATACCAGCCCGCAGCCGATTTGTATCAGTACAACAGTCAGCTCCAGTGGCTCACAGGACGGGATGGGGCGTAGGATTTTTCATCGTTTTGCATTATTATTACGTAACCCATCCAGTCCACTTACTGACTGGACGACGCAGATGGGTGTGCGTGCTCATCTATCGAGATGCCAAGTACGCTTGTTGCCCACTGTGGTTGCCGACCTGCAGGAACGTTTACGCAGTGCACAGACAGGCGCTAGTGATGGATCGGTAAGTCATTGTTTGTGCAATTTGGAAGCTGCTTTGCCGTCCTGCCTTGATTTGGATTTACGTACCAGGTCATTGTGCCACATCTGGTGTTTGATTGAACGGCAGGTCCCAACTGGTGGTAGTACGAACTGTGCTGGGCACGTACTGTGAGCGTGCCAACGTGACCGAGAAAGTTGCAGGATGCATTTACACACTCAACACGTCCATTTCAAGGCTAGTAAAGAACTTGCTGCAAATGGAGGGATATCATCGTGAGTTTTTTTATTTCTAGAACCCATTCATGAGCTGCAGCACTTGCCCTCTGGCTTTCCTCTCTGTTATAAAGTGCTCGGTTGCGGCTGTATTGCGCAGCGCTAGTCTCTCTCGTGCCACGACCTAATATGATACATACGTAGATGCCGATGTGTTTGTTGCCTTTCATAGAAGGAAAGCTACTTGCTTGCTACTGTGCGACGTCTCCTCTTCTAGTCATAAAGTTCTTGCTTGTATGTACAGTAACTAAATAATGTATTGAGTGCCTGTTCCAGCTCATCTTACGTTTACGAACGAACGAAGATAGAGCACGCATGTTTCTGGCGGTATTCATGCACTGTGGCTCCGGCTGCAGAGGGTGTGTACCTGGGTTTCGACGCAAACAAGATTGCGGAGCCGGCCAAGGATGTGTATGCGGTGTGGACTACACCAGCCGTGGATTATCAAGGTAGATAGACCGGGAAATGGAAACCGGTCCAGAAGGTATCATCAGTCAGCAGGGAGGGTTTGGGGAACTTCAAAACCTCTTTGACTTGACCGGTAACATTGGGTTGTGTGGACAGCCTTTCTGATTAAAATTGTCCATGTGGAGAATGCTTCGATTGCCGTTTGTCCGTGACGCCACATTGGGCCACCTGCCTTTGTGACAGTGTTCCTGGACACGGCATCGCCGCAAGTGGTCATCGAGCGGGCCGGTGCTTGGCAGCTAGGCAACCGGTTTATTGCGGCCGCGCGAGAGGCCGCCTACTGGATGTTGCTGTATAAAGATAACTTCAAGTATGGCATTTACTGTGTGACATGTCCGCGTGTAAAATATAGATAAAACAAAACGTTTAATGCTTAGAAAGTACCTGGTCGGCGTATGCACTCTTTTCTAAGTGCGCACTCTTTTCTAACACGCACGTCGTACTGGCTTGCTTCTTCATGTATCCTGTCTTCACCCCAACTCATTGCTTGGGTCGATAATGCGCCATTCCTGGATAGTGTTATTGTATGCATGCTGTACATAATTGGATCCAACGTGCTAGAGCTGAGCACTGCCAGTTGCCCTAACTTCCTGAAGGCTCCATCGCGTCTATGCATTCATCCTATCCAATGGCCTGGACTCGCTGTTCAAGGTTTATGCCACTAGCCTCGACTACCTAGTGCTGGCGGCATGGAACAGCGTCCGAGAGCTGCGACAAGGTATGTGCATATCTTATGATCACGTGCGGCGAGAAGGGAAAAGACAGAGTATGCTGAGCGATCCATCCACTATGCGCCAGAATTGCCAATTTGGATACCTTTGCGTGGAGGCCCCCCGCTTTGGGTAGATAGCCTGACGTGCCACGCCTATCCTATCTGGTAATGTACTCACGGATATATCACAGATATATACCTGTGGGGACCCCATATGTTTGATGCAATTCATTCTGAACAGTCTGCGTCCTGCCAACCTGCCCTTATAGCCTGTGTTGGTCCAGCCGATCCTACATGCATGTAACGGGGTATGTGTGATGGACAGGGACTTCGACACGAATATTCCCAAACCGAAGCCTGATCTGCAATAGGACGCGTCGGTTCAAACATTTCGGGGGCACGTATTTTCTGGCCTGTGCACAGCGGGGTCAGCGGGATTCCGTTTAAGTCCTCATTCGCACCTGTCAAATTAGAGCGTCCAGCTTTCTCTACGGCTGGGTACACGTGAGTCACAGGTAAATCCGCCATTGTGAGAGCATACATCGCGTTTATGCCCCCCCCCCTGCGCACGTGACTACATATCCCTCCATGCTGCGCAGCGCTGTTGGACCTTTCCGGGTGAGCGAATGAAATAAATCCAGGAAGTCTCGGGTCCATGCCTTGAAGGTCGTATCCTCGTTTCGTCCTCAGATTGCGATCCACTGCAAAACATTGTAAAACAACACGAAATCGTTCACCGCACTGCAGATGTACTAATCTTCATGATTGTTGAGGCGTTGGTCGTTCAGATCTGCTGTGCGCTGTACGAGTTGTACTTGGTGTACCGGCTGGAGGCCGCCCGGGCACTAGGAATGTTGGCACTCGTGGGGCTGCCGGGTCCCGTTCTGCGCCAGCTGACGGCAGTCGAGATGAAGGTTGGTTGAAACTGTTTGCGCGCGCGTCGTTTCTGAAGCTGTAATCGTGATGATGGTCACGTACGGCTACGACCAGCCCAGCAAATATCCGCCCGGTAGCCGCATCAGGTCGCAATACATGGCATAACCGGATCAGCTCCAGTTAGCATCGCGCGCTTGCATACCGGTGTACGTCTCATCGCGTGCTGGGGTCCCGTAATCACGTCATCGTATTCATGGCTTTTATCCCCTTGTTTTGTTGTATGATGATTTCGTGCGCAGATCGTTAACGACAGCGATGATGAAACCGATGAGGAGGGCAGCCTTGCGGGTTCTGAAAACGTGCGCGACGGGAAAGGTGGTGGTGGCGGCGGCTCTGTGAAGCAGTCGCAGCAGCTGGCGGTAGCAATCGCATCTACCGCAGGCGCGGCTGCATCGTCAGCTGCGGCGACCATCAACAGGAATGGAGCAGAGCCCGCTGAAGCAGAGCTTGAGGCCACTGGAACTGCCAGCACGGCCGGGATTGCTGCATCACGATATCAATGCCAACAAGGCATACCAGCACATACAGGACCTGGGAAGGTGAGCCAAGCCGCCCTGTCCTGACGACCTACCCCAGATGTTCACTTCTGACTGACTTGCCAACATGCCTCGTACGTGGCATCCACGGCCCCGCTTGCCTCGCCATGGATGCTGAAAGTTGGCCTTCGTTGATGCGCGTTAACTGCGCCCGGGGGATGTAGGGACATGGTCTTGGAGGTCGAACCTTGCGCGCTATGCGCTTCCGCATGTCTCGAAAGAGCTCTGCTGGTGATGAAGGCAACAGGTCGTCGTCGTCATTTCATATCAGCGGCAAGACGCTTTTGCCGTCGTATGTCAACCTTACGAAATTCACGGTGGGGTGCAAGATAGTGCAAGAGCCGCGCAGGCTACTAAATGAATGTAGCCTTAATGCTGGTCCGTACGTACTGGTTACGCTAGGATATGCAATGCGACAGCCGGCAGTGCCACTCTTTGCTGACGTCCGGGCACTGTGTTGATGAACTTTATGTGAGCCATGCCTCTCAGCATGTCGATCGCCCTTCCGGAATCCTTGGTGCCCGCAATGGTATTGAACATCCTGATTACACCCTGGCTGGCGTTTCATCTGTGTTTCCAGCCAAATACGAATGTAGAGTAGGCGGGATGATGCCAACCCATCCCATCCGGGGGTCGCAGGTGCCGTTCTTGGTTTGGATTCTGGCCGTTATCGTGGTGTACGTCATTACGCTGGCGGATCTGAACCGGCTACAGTCGCCCCTTGCCTCCCTCAACCTAGCCTCCCACATCGTGTACCGCTACACCCGCCTGCGCGCCATCGGGGCGGTCTTCGTAACTCAGGACGACACCGCCTCCAAGGAATTGTGGCGCCCGTTGCTGTCGTCCGAGCTGGACATTTTCGAGAGCGAATACAACGCCCTCATGTATGGTGGCATTCCCAGCACCATGGTAAGCAATGTGTGCTTATGTGGCTGCTGGGAGCCGCAGGACGCACTCGTCCCCGTGGATGCTGACCCCGCCCGTGTTACACCCGCAAGCTAATAATGCCGATGCTTCTATGGCGGCACTATCATCTGCACCAAGACGGGCGATGAAGGCCGCTGGCTCAAGGCCGCGGACCGGATTTACTTGACATCTTACTTCCGATGGCTTTTAGGTCATCATGCGGCGCATGCAATGCGTGAGCGAGAGCACGTGTGCCTCAGTTGAATGCTAAACCGCAATCAACAGTATGTACAATCTAAGAGAATGATTTCTATATTACATAAAGAAAGATATGATGTCATGCTAAGTACATCCAACGTCGCCATATCCTCTCCTGTGTATATATATGCACTTCATTCCGTACAGGAAAATAGTACGTTCCGTCGTGAGGTACCGGCCGCCACCTTCCAATCTAATTCTTTTGTGAACGTATTTTTCCGAAGCAAGAGCTGCTACCGATATAACCAGAGCTCCTGCTTCGTCCCAGGAGATCAATACTACGAGGTGGGTCGGCGGCTTCCTGATGTTGATCCCTTCATTGATTGATGGTGGCCCAATGTATTATGGGTGCATGTGGAGCAGATGCGGCGGGCCTTCCTAGCTAGGGGCCTCAGCAGGCCATACTGAGGCCTGCTGCTCCGTTGAACCGTTGGTTGTACGAACGGATTGGTGGGTGTCTCCGCCGACGCCGTTCCCTTTACCCCGGCCCCACATGCATGTAGCCGTGTGCTTTCGGGTGTGGGTGTCGGCCAACTTGCATAATGGGAAATACGGCGCCTTCGACTAGGCGGCCTGGTAAGGAGTCTAACTAATCCACGAACTTCATTCCCCGCGCTTATATATGTGCATGCAGATTACCCACAATGGGTTGGACGCCATGGTGAGGCGAATGGTTTACGAGATGAGGCTGCTGTCGCTTGATGACGCGGCGGATGTGACTTACAATTCATCGAGGTGAGTACATAATTGTCGTGCCGTTTCACGGCAGAATAGCGTCTGTTTACCTGTCGAACACTAGGCCAGGGTATGTCAATTATTTATTGCGTCGGCGTCACCGAACAGTGCGGTCACTATACCTACTTGGAAATGACCTACCAGGCAGGCGGGCAAACTGCACGTGCAGCTGAAACCTCGCTCTTCAGCTCGCAAAAGTCGTCGAGCCGGGGCAGGACATGTAGCTGTAAGCTTAGATCAATCCTGCGGCTCACGAGCAGCCATCGGGAACATCACCCAACTCACCGTTGTGTTCGATCCCTTCGGCCGCCTGCAGGTATGCCTTCACTTCTATCGTCGGTAAGTTCCTGAGTTGCCCATGAGCCCGGGTTACTTTGGGTGCGATCACCTCATTTCACGGCGTACACGATCAACGCATCACGCTTCAAGTTCAGTCAACTGTATCGACACGGTGTCGAGCAAGTTTCCTGAACCGTTCCGTATGGTGTGTGTACGACAGGGGCCAACGATCTGTACGAGGGGCTGCAGCAGGCAGCTCAGCTGTTCGTCGATTTTTTCATAACACATTACCGCTTGGTCATCACCATGCACACAGTAAGTACCAACACCTGGCCAGCAGCCATCACCCAGTTCGGGGGTTACACGCACATAAGTCGGTAGTATGTATCAAAAGGCCCGTGCTCTCTCGAAATGAACATTGTGTAAAGACGTGGTGGGCCCGCTCACGCCGTTACACAATGTTCGTTTCGAGAGAGAACGGAAGAATCCAAGCAAGCTTTCAGCCACGCGCCCAGCCATATTCGCAGCCGTGTTTATGCAGGCATGCGCGCATGTGTCCCAATAATTGTTTATTTTCGTGTATGCTGCTGCAGATTTTGCTAGCGGCGTCCGTTGCATTCGTGCTGGCATACTTCGTCTTCCTACTCTTGCCGCACATTAGCCGGACGACGCGAAATGCTGCGAGGCACAGCGCATTGCTGAGCCTGGTTCCTCCAGAAATGGACGTGCGGGCGCACGTGCGGGCGATCTTCAAGCCTCGCATTGCACGCAAAAAGATTTACAAGAGCCGCGTGGTGGATGGCGTCAAACGATCATCCTAGCCCCATACAGCGGCGGCTGAAAATTGCCCAGGCACAGCTTCTGGATGCAACCCTCTTGCATAACCAGGGTAGAGGACAATAGTGGCTTCAACTTATTGTATGTATGCCGGCGGGGGGACCGCATTGCTGGCCATTGCTGATGGCATTCCCTTCGTCGCGTATGTTTGGGGTGTTACACTGTGGGCGACTCGCCCTCCCGCGTATGTGTATATTATGTATATAATGTTCACGACTTGTCCGACGCACGCATCCTGCTGTCGGAGGCTTTGAAATATGTAGTGCGTCGAGAACATAATCCAAACACGGGAGGAGATGCCATGGGGTGTCATGCCATGCATGGCATACATGCGTGGACAAGCAAGATGCGCACCGTGCCGTGAGGTAGTAAGCCAAGCCGTGGTGCTTTTAGATGCATATTAGTCTGTCTCATGGACGCCAATATTGCTAATGGTTATGTACTTGTTAATGTGTAGGACACGCCGCTGTATGCATGGTGGGTAGATAGTGATGCAGCTGTCTGTACATGCCGACCGAAGGCTACTCGTGCTGACCATTCGCCAGGACGATGTATACGCCATGTACGTAGGCCCTGCGCCTGAGCTGGAAGAGCGCCAACCATTTATGTACGTTATTGTTTGGACTGTACTAGGTTTCATGGCATCTCGCTCGGGTGGCTCAATCAAACAAGTGGTATCGGTCTGGGACTCAGCAATTACACGCACGATGTGGAGAAGGTCTGCTGATGACGCATCCTTCACGTGGTGTCCAAACGCGCCCTTTGCATGTCTCGCTCCGTTTTGGATAGCACACTGCGTATCAAGATTGCCGTCGCAGATCAGCCACAGTTGCTGGGTGGGTTCTTGCATTCCTTAAAACACATTTAATATATCAGTGTATTTTTGATCGGTTTTGTATATATGCGTGGTCCGATAGGCATGCCACCATGCGTACCTAGTACCACGTGCGTGGGGCTTACGAGCTTAAATGGTAGAGGTTTGGCAGCTTTTTGATGCATGGCTTCCAACGAGTCCACATACAGATCAGATCAGATCAGATTCGACTACGGCTCTGCGACCTTGGAAGTTTTATGTGTATGATTTATTTTCGTCTGCAGACTAGGCTGAATAGGTATTGAGGAACGCGGATAGTCCGGACAATGCGGATATGTTTCCTTAGGCAGGCCCTTGCAGTGTTCTTGCTCCTCGATTTTGTACCGTTCGTTTCTAGAGCATTTTTGCAGTTTTCTGCCTCTTGCTCCAACAAGGTGGTTGTCTTTCTTCTTGTGTCTAGCGCACAATCTTAGCTTTCCTTGAGCTGATTCTTCATCCGCTCTCGCGTCAATGTTGGGTTTGTTTTCCGTGTCTCGTGGTGTAAGCCACCTCGATTGGGCTGGAGCGGGGAGATTTCGATATGGGCGACGGCGTACGCAGGCCCCCTGTGGTTAGCCCGCGTCGGGCAACCGGGTCGACCGCTTGGGTGCTATCGCGCAGGAGGGGTCCGCCACCAATCCCCAACTCCTGTTCACATCCCCTGTATGTTTTGTATGTGCTTGTACGTGTCAACGCCTGTTCTCTCTGGCTGCGAATTCGTAGTGTTGGACACAACTATGTCAGCTGCTTTGCCAAAAAAGGCTTAAGTAGAATAGTTTGAGTCCAATATTTTGGCAAAGCAGCTGACATAGTTGACATGGTGTACGCTGGTGTAAATCCCCAACCAGACATGCATACTATACAATATGATACAATTATCAAGACATGCATAAGCTTTGCCGCATCTGAGGTCCGTTGATACCCTCCTTATTACCATACTTGAATTTGCAATGGTATTTACCAGTTTTGCTGGTGGAACTAGCTTCCTTTGTTAAGAGGTAAGCGCAGCTACATGCAAATCCTGCTATAAGTGGTAGCCAAGCTTGGGCAGTGCAGTGAAGATATGTCTGGCTCGCCTGCCTTACTAGGCGGCTGGGGTTTCTCAATCTCGCTGTTTAACACCTTCAGCCTCGAACCGTCTGATACCGTCAAAACACCAGACAACGTCCATCCGGCAAACCGTCACGGTTGTACAGGCCTAAGATGCCTGAGATCGTGCCGTGTCTTTAACATGCGCCCGCAGGATGATTCTCCAACAGATCAACTGCTGTCAGATCGGGCTATTACGCCACCTCGAGATGTTTCCTCAGCGTCATCACGCCCAGCCATCACATCGCAACACCACTTAAATTTAATCTCCCCTAACGACTTGGTCATTGTGTCAGCCACAATCTTGTTGGTCGGGCAATAGCTGAGCTTGATGATTTCACCACACACTCCCGCACCAGGTGGTGCTGCACATCGATGTGCTTCGCACCTTCCAGCCTCATCACCCCTTGAGGATCAATGTTGATCTTCATCGACTGTGATGAGATGCCCAGGCCTCCACAAAGCTTAGACAGCCACAAAGTGAGTCTTGTACGGCACTTGACTACACCATGGATGACGCCGTCGCGGTCCACTGCAGCTGACAGCTGTACAATTGACATCGAAAACTATCTGGATGAGAACTGGCGCGTCTTAACATGACGAGCCCAGTCTGAGTCACTGTAGCCATCAACTTGCTCTTCCTGCCTATTTGCGAGCCGTAGGCCTAACTCTCACGTGGGCTCTAGTAACGCCCCACCCTAGTTGGTTGAGCACATTCTGGACGACCGTGCTTGCCATATCATCAGGAACAAATGGAAACGGCTGGTGCACGAGTACCTTGTCAAGTGGAAAGGTCTTCTGACCAAAACAGCTGGGAACCTGTGTAGAACTTTACTCCTGACCTGATCCCTGATCTTGAAGCAGCTTGAGCCTGTGCATGCGGATGCTGTATCCTAAAAAGGGAGTAGTTGTTGTATTGCAGTACCAGCCTTAGCTCCTCGCTAAGTAAGTAGCCCCTGGGCTAAACCCTCTATATTTGAATGTAGAGGCTAAGGGTTCCATGCCCTAATGCAACTGTGACACTTGTCACTGGTAGACTCGGTTTCACTGGTTGATCCTATGCATTTCCTTAATGGATAGCAATGTTTTCTCCGCAACGTTTTACTACCCAACAAACTGCTGCAGCCACTGGCATGGATCTCCTTGTATGTTATTTCTCGGTTTTCTTTCTGTGAAATCCTCTCTGTAGGATTACGCAGCTAAATGCCTTCAGACCCAGGGGGTTGCACCATCATACAACACGGTTTTACCTTTTTGTGGGGGTTTCCACATATATCCACCTCACACAATATCGACTCAGGAGATAAATTGACACAATTCATTTCAAACTACTGCAGACCTGGAAAACTGGTTATTAAACTTTGGTCTCACATGTAGCAGCGCCCCACCAGCACAGATAAGCCAGCTCAATGTGCCCCACCGAGATATCAGGAGTATGCACTTTAACATCTGTAAGAGCACGCACACGGTAGCCCCCCTCATACCTCCGGCACGCTCTGGCATCCCGACTGTTCATTAGCATAACAATCTTGATCCCAGCTGCCTTCAGTCTTCCGCCTCCTAAACAAATTGACTTGGCGCTCAGACAGCTTACCAAGCTGCAATTAAACCTGCTTGCTCTCATCTGACTTGCTACTACTGCTGCTCACTCCCATCCAGCCCCCGAATAGTACCAAGGACCTGCTGATCACGATTAGTGACTTCACTACCACCACCGTTGGTCTCCCGCTCCAGTGACTCATAATATCTCCGCATGATATCTGCCGAGGACGCGGCGTTCCTCTCCAGTAGCGCCCTGCGGGCAGTGTTGCTTATCTCAAAGACACCATTGGGGTCCTTGGAGGCTGCGATGGACACCCAGTCAAAGGCGGCCCAGTCCTGGAAGGCGCCGGGCAAGGGATCCTCCGAAATCATGATGCCCATGATCTTGACCTTGTGTTTCCCACTGCTTGTCTCCTGTGCGCGAGGCCAATGGGGGGGACGCATCCAAGGACGTAGAGACACCCATAGGTGGACGTTGAAAATGCATTAACACGGGTGCCCCACCCCTTTGCGCAACGGTCACATTCATTTCCTTCGTTCCAGCTTCCTGCAAACTGCCAATCCCAGCTCCCTCCTCTTTTACCCTTAAAGTGGCCGCAAACCCAACCCGCTACGTAGCCACCCCTCCTCTTCCCAAGTCCCTCACAGCGCACGACTCACATGCAACACTTTCACTGAGATGATGCACTCCTCCGCCTGGGTGACCTTGAAAGGGTGCGGGAAGGTCTGACTGGTGGGGGACGCATGGTGGCCTTCCAAGATCCAGTAGTTGCAGGTGCAGCCACCCTCGCACTGCACACCTGCGCGACCCATGTTCTCGTAGGAGCGGAGGTGGCCCAGCTCGACCGTCACCTGCAGCCCCCCCGGGAACCCGATGGTAGACCCGGGGCAAGTGGGGTGCGCGAAAGAATGAACAAACGAAAGGGAGGAGAAGATGGGTCGAGAATGCAGCGGGATGCGTTAAGGACAAACATTACCGATATTAGGGGATGAGCGGGATATACGAGAAAGATCCAAAATACATGAAAAGGGTACGACACCCAAGCCAGTAGTGGCAGCAGCCTTATTGGCACGGAGCTCTAGTTGGCACACGCAACTGACGAAGGCTAGGTGTTCCACTACAGGGAACGGCTTCCTAGAGAATAAATTGCATGAACGCTGATGACTACCCTGACTGCTGAGTTCTGGGATCGGGTGGTCGGCATGTGCAGAGGCCGCCGCTGCCGCTGCCAGAGTCTGTAGCATGTTGCAGTAGTTCACTAACTTTATATTGACCCACCATCTCATCGTGCTGTGTGCGGTTGCTCAAGGTGTTGATCTTGAACTTGATGTACTTATCCGGGACGTCCGAAATGTAGCCCCATTTCGGCAGATGTGCAGACTTGCCCTCATTGATCCACTCAAAGCCGTCCGTCTCAATCATCTACAGCAGTGAAGTCCCATAATAACACCAAACCCACGGCCACCCAGTCTTCAGTCAATCTTCAGGAAAGGGAGTGGTTAGGGGGTGCGGATGAGACATAGGGTGAAGTACCGGTATCGTGGTCACCAGACAAACAAATGACACCCAAATCCCGACCCTACATTCTCATGCCTGTGCAGGTAAATTGAGACGGATGCCTTCTGCCAGAACGCCACGTAAGGCTTGGCTGCCCGTACCTCCCCCATGGGGTCCTCACGGTTACTAATAAGCCGCCTTGCACAACTCACCTATAGCCCGATAGACCCGCTATAGGTTTTTCCAGGCACCCAGCACATCGGATATATTCTTTTGGATACATTCTTACTGTTTCCTGCTGCAGCCTAAGCCCCACCCACCGTGCGCTGGAAGGTCGGCCCGATGAAACATTTATCCGCTCTAGACTCCAAGTTATCCGGCAACATGGGGCGGGGCAGCGGGGCGTACATGGCCTGTTTGTCCTCAGGGCTCAGCTGGTAGCCAGCAGCAACCTGTGGACCCGGGCGGCATGGGAGGGGCAAGGAGAATCCTAAGACACGAAGGGGCCAAGGGTGCGCACATTGCGGAACAAAGGCAGCTGCTCCACCTCACAAGACGAGGCGGGAGGTGGGAACGGAGGTATCTAGCAGCATTTGAAGACCCGGATCGGATCGAGATACAATCACTTTGTCACTTTGTCGATGGGAATGGAAAGGGTGCTTCGCATATCATCATTCACCTTGTTGAGAGACACAATGACGAGCGTTACCTGGATCTGATACATCAAAAACTTTCCAGAAATGAGAGGTCCCTCCCAAGCCCCGATGCATCATCTCCCGCCCTTTTCTACTTCCCACTTCTATGTGATGTAGTATCCTGGGGTATCTCATGGCTAATATCCAGGTTGGCCAGTTGTCTGGTATCTTTCGATCGAGCCTTTGCTGGAGGCGGATATAACAGAGATACAACACGTGACACCCTTTCCTGTTTCCCCATTACGACACCTATGCTGAGTAAGCTTTTGTGACTGCATCAGATGCCCCCTAATCCTCACCCTTCTGCCCCTCCACCCCCACCCCGCGGCGCTCACATCCGCCCAGACGTCCAGCAAAAGCTGAGCCGCAATCTCCCCCATAATCCGGTGCCCCGTGTTGCCGTCTGGGTGGACGACATCATAGAAAAACGCGTAACCCTTTAGTTGGGCGTCCACAAAGTTTTCATGCTGGATCACACCGTTACGGTCGGCTCGGGGTCGTATCACCTGGTAGCCTTTCTTGCCTGAGGGCGGCAGCAGCCATGACGATGTGCGGGTCGGGTAAGCGGGGAAATGGGATGGTTGCGGGTTCCGATGACGCTGAGACGAGGGCAATGACGATGAAGGTGCACGAGGACGGTGGGAGCTGGAGCGCGGGGTTGGGGATCCCTTCTAACAAACATATGTGTGGATGATGGCAGGGAACGTGAGGCACACCGAGGACTCGGTGACCGAAACCATGGAGCCCAGGGTGCAGTTGGCCAGACCAGACTAGACATCTTATGTGCGCCTCACTTTCCCTGCCATCATCCAGGCATATATTTGTGCTCCTCTCGCCAACCCTTCCACTCCACCAGCAGACACCGCTCCTGCTTCCCCCCCTTATCCGTTCAGCTCTTTGCTTGCCATTCCAATATTGGGAACTGCACCCATTCCCGTTTCGCGAGCTGCACCCGATCTGTTGCAGCCCTTCACAACGCCATGACCTTCATCTACCAGTTCCCCCCCGATGTTTTGCCCACCTAATCCCAGCTTCCCCAGCTTCCCGCTGCCGTACCCTCTATCATGTAGTGGTAACAGCATGCCTTAATAGACAACTGGGGCAGGCCGTAGAACACCCCAAACTCGGAGTGCTGTCGCTCGCTGCTCGCCCAGAAGTGCCCCGAAAGATCCGCGGGAAGATGGAACCACCGGTACGCGTGCATCAGGATCACTGCGGGCCGATTGGGATAGCCCAAAAGTTTCCGTAGCAGCCGCTCGTATGGCCGCCGTATCTGGTGCAGGCGCGGGCGCAGGGCATCAGAAGCCCAGAAGGCTGTTTCAAGGACGCGCATGCGTGCTTCTTAGCTTTGCACGCATGCATGTGTGTATGTATGTGCGTTGGCAAGGGCGGGGTGGGTGGAAGGGGGAAAGGAATGCTACCATGAAGGCAGAACGAAAGAAAGCTACGACGCGGCAGCGGTTGTGTCGCGGAGAAGGGTGTTGATGCCCATGCGGATTGCGGCGGTGAAGCAGCCAATTCGGGGCCCCAGCGGAAAGCAGAAGGGAACGGGAGCCGTCCTGGTTCGTGTGAGTGAGCCTGGCCGCAGGCTATGGAAAGCGCCTTCCATAATTTCTTCTTTCCTTTCTCAACCCCAGCCATCCTACCATTTAAATCTGAGCCAGCCTTCCGCCCTGCTAAGCAGCAGTCCTATACAGCCGCCAAGCCATTCAAACCTGTTTCCCTTTCATCCCATCCCGACGCACCTGATTGTTCATGTGCGGCATGGGCATCTCTTCATCGTTAACGGCGTACTCCACAAAGATGATGTCCGCTTCCCGGGGCACATGCGCGTTGTGGCAGGAGGACATATACTGACTGCTAGTGCCTGGCACGGCGCCGTTGTGAACCTTCACACGGTCCTTATCTGGCAGATTCGCATCCAACACGAACTGCAGCCATTTGGGGAACGGCGGCGCATCCACCGCGCCCTGGCCTGCGGTAATGCTGCCGCCAAGAGTGACGACGGTCAGGTTGCCGCCATCGTGGTAGCGCTTGAGTGCTGCTCGCAGCCGTGTGCGGTCGCCCAAGGAGGACTGTGCAGCACGGCGAGTGCGCGCGTCCGTCAGCATTTGGAACAACCCCGGGTTAAATTCATGCACCTTGCAGGTACCGGAAGTACCCTCCAACATGCCATCGTAGCAAGTCTCGCCACAGAGGTGGCCGTTAACTCCGGCGGCATCATCGCCGCTGTTTGTGCCACCACCGGCGCCACCGGTGGTGTCTGCATCACCGTCATCATCGCTACTATTGTCGACGTCGCCGTCAAGGCTGCCGGCGACACCGAGGCTGCCGGCGCGGTGAGTCCTAAACGGGCTGTTGATGCGTGCAGCCACGAGCGCCAGGCCCGCTAAGGGGCGGTCAGCGGCGGGAGATAGAAGACCCAATCCCGGCGGCTGTAGCAACAGCACGACGCCTAGCGTTAATAGTAAGGTGGCGCGGGTTGACCATAACCCCGGCCCGAGCGCCGACGGCGTCAGCGTCAGTCGGTTGCAAGACATTTCTTGTTCTAGTTGGTTGTAATTCTTGGTTCAGCAGCAACGGAGGTGGCGACGGCAGGCGGAGGGGCTCGCTTACGCAGCAGCGCCGTGGGTGAGTGCGCCGTGACTCGACAAATCCACCCACCACGAAGGCAACAGTCGATCAATTAAGGACGAGGACCTGCACCATTGCAGGTTAGGGTTATGCTGCTATTGATTCTGTGGGTCGATACCTCCTGTGTATGGCCACAGGAATGAGAAAGTCATGAAAGCCATATAGAGATAACTAGGTTCATGGAAGTTGGCGGAGCCTGTATGTAGCAAAGGACGTGCGTGGTTGCATGTTATCTTCTAGGACCGTAAAATCGACATTTGCTAGACAACTTCGTCAACCTTTACTCAATCCAATGCCTCGCGGCCTAAAATACCCCCACATCTTCTTGGGCCGAATACATAGTGGATGCGCTGCTTGCTAGTTAACGGTCGCTCCGATCGACCTTAGCGCTTCGGACAGCAAAAGCCATTCATACTCACATCAACATATTTGCATACTGGATTGTGGAGGAGGCCGATTTAAAAGGTATAATATCACAAGAATTCGTATATGTTAGAACGTCCCAGCTAGCATTCTCTCTCAATTGTCAGTGTTCTTATATACTATAATCAAATGAAAATTAGACTCATACAAGACGTGAACGACATGTTTCCAAAACATGCAGGTTCTCCATTAACCTCCTGACTCTTACCGAGCTACCGTATGGGTATGGACTGTCCGGCGTATAGGCGGCCGTAAAAATGTGTGCCCGGCATTTGAAAGTACTTTTAGACCAGCATTCTTTCCCCTGGCTTATTGCTGATCTAAATAACTGATTCAACCTCCAGTGATTCGCCATTTGGTGTACGCTGCACTTCCATCTTGCTCTTTAGAGCTAAGGTGTGTAGTTAAAATCTTTAGGGAATTATTCGACGCATTCCTTCACACCAAGCAATAGATTGATTACGAACTTGTTAGCAAGTAAGGCCCAGACAAGCCCGTACGCCATCATGTCCTTGCTCTTACAGTCTTACGCAGCATGACTGATAAGAACCGCGTTAAGGACAATAGCAGTGGCTCGTTAAACCATCCATTGATACGTGATCTTAACATGGCTGATCTGGTCAACGAAACCCGCGAAAGTGATCATTAACGGCGCGATGACACGTATGGTCGTGGCACTATGGCGGGCCGGCAACTTGCACACTTACTTACGTGTGGTAGAACCGGTTGTGGTAAAACGGCCCAAGGCCGGGCCAAAGCCTTGTGTACCCCACGAATCGACACGGTCGTATTTGTTGGGTATTTTTGGGCAAATGGTTGTAACCCTGGTATGGTTAGCTGTGCATTCCACTCCATGCTACACGCCAATAGCCCGCAGTCATATGCCAGTGCATCCGCACACTACTACTCCCTGAAGTATGATGCGCTTTGAGGGGTTCATGAAGGCTCGGAGTGTAAGACAACCGACCTCGCCGCTGTAAGATCCAGCCTTTTCTCAGCAACACACTGTCGAAGCGCGACGAAATTTTCATCCAGATGGCACGAGAGCTTCTGAATTCGTGGTTCCTTAGTAGATCAGCGACGCAGTCATACACCATTTACATGAAGCATACGAGTGGCACATACTGGCCGGTTGCAGTGATGATGGTAACTCAAACATGTTGGAATCGAGTGGAATCGATTGAAACCGAGGGCCCGTCGTTCACATAGTTGCGTTTTGCCAGCAACGAAAAATACAGGCGATTGATACCAAGCTTGAGATCCACGAGATCTTGGACGCGCACTGGCCCTCACACACCCGAGGACATGCTGGATGTCACCATCGTCACCACCATCATGTTTATTACCAATTCGAACCTCAATGACATCATCACGGGTACATCCTGTCAACTTCGTGAACCCGTCAACCCACCTCTTTTCACACTCGCTTCACTTCCACCCGGATCCGCTCCAATACCGGAGCGTCACCTGGCGACACCACCACATGCGCAAACGTACCCCCCGCCGCCCCCCGGGCCAACCGTCCCGGATTGATCACCACCACGGGAGCCGCGCTCACCGGCGGTGCGGCGCCTGTGCCCTTGCCGGCACCTGCGACTGACCCTGCGACCTCCAAACCAGGCGGCCCGCCCGCCATCCACGCGGTCGGCGGCAGCAACTTAGCGAAGGGCGCCAGGTCGGACGGCATGAGCAGCACGTTGGGCATTACGGGCAACTGTAGCTGACTGTAGTGACTGGTGTCCAGGCAGGTGCCAGGCGCCGCCGGGTACAGCGGGTAAAAACTGTTCGGGTCGGCGTATAGGAGGGAGGAGGATGCCAAAGGTTAGGAGGGGAGTAGAAGAAAGGAGGAAGAAAGGAAAAAAGATAAAAAGAAGAGAGGAGGAACGGAGGGGAAGTCGGGCTCCTTGAAGACGATGGATGGAAGATACAGGTGGCCTAACGTGGCACGGAGACTTCGACATGTTGGTCTGAGCTACTACTGCAGCACAGGCATCGGCCGCTGCGCAGGGTGTGATATTACGCAACCTAAACTGTACGTCTGCGCACAGAAGCGCGCAAACAGGTTATGGTGAAGGGTCTTGGTTTTTAAAAACGCCTTTCCAACCCGTTCTTGTTGCGATGTGTTAGTCCTTACCCACCCACCCGTCCAGCCAGGCGACTAGTCACCCCACCTGCGCTGCCCCAACACGTGGCTAGCCAGCGCGGGCAACCGCTCCACAGCAGTGCCCGGCGGCACCCGGCTGTGTTCATTTGCGCTCAGCGCTTTGAGCACGTCCGCCGAACAGGCTGCCACCACCAGCGGGCCCATGGATACGGTCGACGGATTCTGGAGCGCCACCGCCTGGGGGGGTTGAGAGAAGGATCGGGCAGCAGAATGCCCCATCCCCCGCATGGGATGGTGAAAGAAAAGTAGTGCGGTCACGCGTTGACCAGCTGTGCACCTGACTAAATCGAAACTGATGGAACGCATGGATGATCTTGAAGCGGCAGCTTGCGAGGTGCGGTCTGGAAGGGACGACTTGGACTATCGCCCCGTTAGGGACAGTCCAGGCATCCAGCTGTGTGGAGAATGCGATCTTACGTTAACAGCCTTCATTACCAAACAGCTTCCCGACATCATCGCATCCATACATCAGGGGCCCGGCTTCCGGCTCTCCATGGCTTGCTGGGCGACATAACAGCCAGAACATAAAGCTGATGCCGCCAGGATCCAAGCTCCACAGCTGGAATCCGCCACGTTACCAATCCTCCTAGCAAAATCCCAAACCAACTTCTTGCACCCATGCCCGGAGCCTCCTACCTTGTCGGGCGGACCCAGGGCTTGCGCTGCTGCGGTCATGGACGGTTGCGGCAACACAGGCAGTGCTGTCATATCTCGCACCGCCGGCATAAGCGCAACTGTGGCGGAAGGATGGTCGCTGCGCCACGCCGCCAGCCGCCGCAGCACCTCCTCACGCATCAGCGAATCCGCGGTACGGTCGGCGATACCACCCCCGGCAGCGACTCCGGGGTGCTCCGAATCCACGAAAGGCCCAAGCAACAGCAGCACGTCCGGCGGGTGGGCTGCGGAGTGAAAAACAGAAGTGAAGAAGCAGAGACCGGATTTCATCAATTTATCTTTGGCCTGCCGACAGACACCAGAACGGTCACTCGTGCGCAGTGAGCAAAACCTATATGGGAGTGCGCTCGCCACCGCGCAGCAGACCGGGTTACGGACAGCAACTTATGCATTGCGCAACAATCCCCATTACTTTTGACAAGAACACTATACACTTCTGTGAGCGTAATTAGGTGTTTTCTAACCTAGGCAATTCTACTTTCAATGCAATCCGCCCAACGCCTTCAGGATAGTACTATAACCCAGAACCCTGGTCCTCCGCAACTCCGCACCCGTGCAATACGAGAGGAGCTCTTCCAGAGGCGAGTACAATAAGTCCTCGGTCAGGCAGTACGGCCCGGTCGCCACCACCAGCGACAGGCCGCTCTCCCGCGCAGCCGCGGCGTCAGGCCCTGTTACCGCCAGTGGCGGGGGCGGCACGTGTGTCACCAGCCTCTGCGCGATGAACTTGCCTCCCGTGGGGTTGAGTCCGTAGGCACAGACGGACTGACCCGGGAACAGCCTGGACACGGCGGGCGGCGGCGTGAGGAAACAAAGTTTAAAGCTGAAGCTGGAAGTTCCTCCAACCGCTTATACTGCCTCAGCTAAAACTCACAACCTGCATTTAAACCCCATTTGCACCCCTACCTGTAGGCTGGCAAGCACGATACGTCCAACCGTACCCGCGCCCCGCCACTGGCATCCCGGCAGCCCTCCAGCAAAAGGCTCTCCGCGTTTAATGGTGCTCCCTCCGTTTCTGCCAGCACCCGCCCCGCCACCCACACTGGCTGGTGACTCATATCTGCTACTGAGTGCTGCAGGGGTTCTGCAACGCCCCGCGCCTCCTCGCGCTCCGTCGCCGGGGTTGTCGCAACGACAACAGGTGTGTGAATAACACCCGGCGTCGAATTGGCGGCAGCTTGCGCCGCGGGGAGCGGCGTACCCGCAGGCGCCAGCATGGAGTTCGCCACGGGAACAGGGGTAGGCGTGCCGGCGGGCCCACCACATCCGGGCGTACCTGCCACAGCGTTCTGAGTCCGCGAGGTGCCGGATGCGGCGGTGTGCTGAGTTGCGGCGGTGAGTGATTCCGCAAAGTCCATAATGCGCTCATCTAAAGCGTGGACCTGTGGGGTACAGGTTCACGGCACGATGTAGAATACTGCAGGCGGATAGTGGGCATGGTTAACTTGCCCTCTTGTGTCATTGCTTTGCCGTTGGAGTGGGCCCCTCAGTGAGGGCGCCAATCATGCTATTTGGCACTGAACTGAATCCCGGTCAACCCTTCAGGCACCGCCTGCTCATCGCGGCTCGTTTGCCAACTCCGCACCCCTTTACCTTAGTCTCCAGCACTTCCATCATGAATAGCAATTCCGCGGCATCCAGGATAGGCTGGCCTAACGGCCGAATCGGCATGCTAGCGCCCCGTTGATACAGCTGGCAGTACGTGGCTGGTCCAGGCAAGTGCTCGTTCAGGACCGCCACAACCTGACCTTGCTGCGCAGAGAAGGGCGAAAGCTGCAAAGCTTCAGACGCATTACGCCCAAAGGGAGAAGTTAAAGGCAGAGACAAGGGACGCCACCAATGCTGCACGACGGCAAAAGTTTCGGTGTTCACATTGCATGTTGCCCAAGGTGACGTTCTTCAACACTGAAGCCAGTGTTAGGATCTGCACAGCCCTATGTTTACATCTGGCACACATGCAGCCCCTACATTGACACGGAGGGTGAATGCGCTTGGCGGCTGCGTGGATGGCGTGCTGGCTGCAAGCCGAGTGGCCATAGGCGTGCTCGCGCCCCAGCCCTGAGACACGCCGGCGCCCGGCGCCTGACGTGCGGAAGCTTGTGGAGTACCCGCTGCGCCACTGGTGCCCGGCCGACCCGTGCTTGGCTTCATAGCAGTCCCCTCCTTCGAGGCGGTCCCCGGGTTAACCGCATTGGGGTCAAGCGCCTGGCGCTTTGCGCTGGGCGTGGGGTAGTCCAGCTTGTCCGATAAGCTGTCCGGTATTAATGGTCAAAGACAGAGGGTCATGCCATCCTGCTTAGTGAAATCGTTCGCACACATCTCGGGGGCCGTTTGGGAGCTGCCAAGAAAACTCAGACTTGAATGACAGGCACACAGGCCATGCCGATATTGCGTAGAAAACGGGACCGCGGGCCAATCCTACAAATTCGTTTGGACCCGGAGAGCTGTATCACTTCAGCCTAGAGGCAGCAGCAGCTACATGTATCGATCAGCATATCCGAGGAGCGTTTCCTTTGCATGCCACCGCGACCGCACCATGCGTGTCCTAGTACGGTGGTAAGATTTTACGGTGTGCCTGTCTGATCATGCTGTAAACTGGGGCAACAAAGTCCTCCCCGTTCAGCGCATGGGGGAAGCAACAAGCTGTCGCCAGTGCCCATAAAAATTGTTCGGATGCAGCTAGGAGTTTTTTTATCGCGGCCAGGATAAGAGTGTACGCGACTGAAACGAAAGGCGTCTCTCAGGATAAGCTTCGGCTGCTTACTCTTCCCATGTGGGTTTCGCGGCTTGGGGGACGGCCTTGAGGGCAGACCCGCCGGTTCCACCTGCGCCTACACGCGGCCGTGAATTTTCCTTGCGCTGCTCCCTCTCAAGGTAATCTGCCACCATCTTGAGCCGCTGTGCCGTCACGTCCATGTTCCAGTCACTATGGAGGCGCAGGGTTAAGAGGCGCAGTACAGGTACAAAGATGTCAGTCATATCGCAACTATTAAGTGACGTGTACAATCCGCACAGTCATCTGGCATTACGGCCTGCGCGTTCCTTTGCGCAGTGAGCCGGATATTAACCTTTGCCGAATCTGCCCCCAAATGCACACCTGATCAGCGCGAAACTATCATATTGATTTGCAAAGGATTCTGCAGTTAAGTGTAACTGCTGTGCCAGCTGCTGCGCTCGCGCCGCGACGGCACTGTCCCCAAATTTGTAGCTTTTGGAAGCGAACGCCCGCTCCAGCGCTGCCTGTGGATTATGACCTGTAGCTGCAGTCATTTTGTTGCGTCTGGCGGCTTGGTTCTAGCAAAAGTTTAGCAGAAGGATGTCCCGCATATGACAAGCCAACCGACAGCTGCGGAAAGCAGGACTATCGCGGGCTCACAAAGCTAAAAAAATTAAGATTGCTAATTGGATTACCATTTACACGACCCTCAAAAGCTTCAGGCGAACCTGGCGCCAATTTCCGCTAACTGTTACGTACGGAAATTGGTTGTTTAAGCCCGCGATGGACCCCGTACGGAACGGCCCATGGGCTACCGCGGAACGGGGCCAAGCATTACATATCAAACACGCGAAACGAAGGAAACTGCGAAAATCTGACCATGACTACAGCAGGCCGATGGTCTGTCGTGACCGTAAAAAAAATTGCTCGGAGGCGACCCAACCCACACATGCTCAACTCGGTGCCACACCAAGCGACAACTACATCCCCCCAACCGCGCGTGAACGACCAAATAGACCCACTCTACCATCTCCTTGGGCTACACCTAACCGAGGAAGTGCGCCATGGGAAACCGCCAGTAGTAGTGGAGGAAACAAAAGATGGGGTAAAATAACTACACTGCTGAGCCCCGCGCGACCGGTGGTTCCTGTCCACTTGCCGCCTCACGCTATGCGGCCCTCAGTGAACTATGCCCTGGTTAGTTCTGTTGGGCTCAAGGGTTATCTCCTGCACCTTGTCCCGCTATGACCCTAGCCCGCTAACTGCCCCCTCACATCCACCACAATGGTTGAGTAGCGTGGGCCAAGACAGCCGCTGGCGTCCACCTGCCATGCCGCTTGATATCCGCCAGGCTCACCCCACCCTTGGCCACCGTTGTCACCCTGCCCCTCCACAAGCTGTGAGCTGAGAAACGGAAGAAACGGAAGAAACGGAAGAAACGGAAGAAACGGAAGAAACGGAAGTACGTGGGTGGAAGAGGGTGTCGTAGAGGCCGTGCTGGTATGAGTGCATTGCCCCATCGGCGAGCTCGGGCGAGGAAAGTGAATTTGCTCACCGCCGAGTGCGTGCAGGGTCGGACGAGAGACAGGCCCCAAATGGGTTGCGGTCAACATACAAGTCGGCACCACCATCGTTTGCGCTGCGCTCCGTCTATCTGCCTGTCACTCTGGCGATGATCTGGCATACAGGTATACGCACCTACGAGCTTTGTCTCATAACATTATTCCTGCTGCATCGCAGATAGAAATGACTTACAACGTGAGGATGCAACCAACCAGCAAATGCCACTATCAAGAGCAGTCCTATAGCTCTACATTCCTTTGTCGTCCGCTGTGCTGCTGCCATAACCACGTGGTTGTACCAGGCACCAGGTACCAGCAGCTGCGTGTGCAATGTACATGAATTGATAGCGAACGAAGTAAAACGCATATATACATTACATCTTATCCCCCGTGCGTGCGTTTTCATCCAGCAGAGAGACGACCGAACGATTCGGAAACGTTTCCCATGAGGCACCTGGCTGGGAAAGTCCGGGTAATATATAACCAACGTATGTATGCACCCTTAGCAGCATGCATGCCATATCCATACTGCTGTGTTCTATACACATGATACACACATGGCGGTGCCCGATACACAAGCACATAATACATGCCATGCATGCATACGATACACAAGCACATAATTAATACATGCCATGTATGCCAAGCCATGATTAGGCCTTGCCTCCAACACTGGTCGATGCAACACCAACATCCCAGGTGGAAGCAGCCAGGCTAGCCGTGCTAGTGACCAGAAGCCGTGCGGTTGACAAACCGGTCTGCAGAGCATTTGTCAAAATGGCGGACCTTCCCCTGCCAGGCGTTGTGGACTTGACGGACGTGATGGAGGTGATGTTGTGCACAGCGTCTAGTTGCTCGTACGTCCGGATGTACCGCTCCTTGCCGTACGAATGCCAGAGCATCCGAAACGGTGACATGGCCGCTTGGTAGATTGGAGGAAAGATGCCAGCATCAAGACCTGCATGCATGCATGTGGATAATATATAAGTATGTGTTGATTTGGTGCCAAATAATGGTGGTCTCATCAATCATGAGCATGTTCAATTCAGCGGACGTTTACGCTGCTGCCCTTATTTTACCTACCAGCCAGAAGCGCCGCGTGAAAATATTATACACATACATACACAGTACATACGTACCAAGCATGTCCGCAGCCGAGTCCAGGAACCAGTCGCTGTGGCACGAGGCTGCCACGCCCTCTACGATCACAGTGCCGCCAAGGGAGCACCCACAGCTCATCCCCTGGTACCAAGATCAGCTGCGTCTGGTGCTGATAATGATAAATTGCGGTTACAATTGGTCAGACAGACAGATGGACAACAACATAAACAGCAGCAGCAGCAGCAGGGTCAGATCAGCTGGATCCCAATCTCTCGCCTAAGGCGGTGGTGGTGGTGCTGGTATTGGTGGAGGGGGAGGGACTTGAAATGGATCAGAAACATGAGCGGCGGCGAAGAGGCCCAGGACCAGGAGGAGGATGAAGAGGCCGCCGGGGAGTCGGCAGTGGAGGAGGAGACAATGGTGGTTCGCAGCGGCTGGACGCCCCACCGGGGACGGCGGCCACTGCGGCGACTGCACCTCGGGGTGCCCCACCCCAGCTTCGAGGGCCCAGTAGACCTGCAGGTATGGTAGCTGACCCCGTACACCGTGCTTACACATGGCAGCAATGTGTATGTGACGGCTCCCCGCACGCGGCAAAACATGTCGGGGGCGTTTAAATTCAAGTGCTGCCGTACCGCGAGGGCCCACAGCGACCCAGTCGCCGCTGCGTTGCTGGGAGGCAGACATGCATTTGGTGCACGTGGATATGTATGCATACGTCATGGAGATAGTCTCACACATCTCCTTTTTTCCCGTACTGTCGTACACTCGTACCAATCTTCGTACATTGTTGGGATAGATATTACATAAAGCTCTAGCTGTTTTTACCGCTTCCTGTTTCGCCCTGTCCTTTCCGTTCTTCCCCCATCGCGGTCTAAACGGCTGTGCTGCCCCGCCCTCCACTGCTTGCACACTGCGGGTTGGGGGCCCCTGGGCTCAGTAGGCGGTGGCGCTGTTCCGGCGACTGCCCTCCCTGGCGCGCAGCGTGGTGGTGTCCGGTAAGCACAGACGCGCCACAGACGCCGATAGCACCTGCCTGCCAGGGCTGGGCTACCCCGCCAGCGACCCCAGCCACAACGACCGAGATGCCTTCAACATCATCTCCTTCTCGCTTCTCGAGCTGGAGAAGGAGGAGTTGAGCCAACGTTGCGGCGGCGAGGCTGGCGATGGCGGTGGCGGTGGGGGTGGGGGTGGGGGTGGCGAGGAGTCCGGGTGGCAGGGCTTAGCAATGTTTCTGCAGCTGCACGGCAAAGCGCCGGAGAGCTGCCCGGGGAGCACCGTCTTTGCTTCCGGCGGCTTCGGAAGCAACGCCACAGTGTTCTACGGCCGTTCCGACACAGCGGTTGCGGGACTAGCAGCGGCGCTCAAGGATGCGACGGCGACGGCGACGGCGACGGCGACGGCGACGGCAGCGGCGCAGCGGCAACGGCAACGGTGACGGCTACGGCGACGGTGACGGCAGCGGCGACGGCGACGGCAACGGCGACGGCAGCGGCGACGGTGACGGCAGGGTTCCTGGATGGGGGTCATGGAGGTGAGAGCGGTGCGGAGAGCTGGGCCGTCCACACGCCGCTGGACGACCTGAGCTGTGTCCTGACAGCGACCCGTAATGTCTTCGGGAGGGTGGTCAATGGCGTGGCGCGGGCGGACGCGTGCACCCGGTCCGCGGATGAAGGAGTTGCCGCTGGTGGCGGCCGCAGAGACTGCTTGGGGGCGTTTGTGCACGTTGAACAGGCGGAAACGGCGCGGGCGCCGGAGGCATGGCACGTTTGGACGACGGCGCTTTATGCCCTGCAGAGCAAGGCGGGTTAATGAATCCCAGGTGTTGATGAAAATTCTGAGTCGTCGATTCTGCGGCAGTCCTATCGTACGAGGGGCCAGGGGACCCGGATCGCGACCAGTTCCCACCACTGCTGGGGCACTAATACTTAGGGACGATGGATGGGAAGGGGGAAGGCATGTGGCAGGCCAGTGGAGGGAGCAGAGGGTATGTGCTGTGTGGACTGACCTCCATCCGCCCACCGCCACATATGGTGGAGGCTGCTGTTCCGCTGCGCTGCCTGACAGGAAACCAAAGGC
The DNA here is from genome assembly GCA_019650235.1 of Volvox reticuliferus. Lineage (NCBI taxonomy): Eukaryota > Viridiplantae > Chlorophyta > Chlorophyceae > Chlamydomonadales > Volvocaceae > Volvox > Volvox reticuliferus. The sequence continues at coordinate 1,037,192 of BNCP01000043.1, forward strand.
AAAGATAGAGGGGCGTTGTGACACGGCGTTTAGACGAGCAGGCCGCGATAGGGCTGGGTGTTAAAGAGCGCAGGCGAACTCTCAGCACCGGCATGGATGCCAACTCCCGATGGAGGGGTACAACCCGAACCGAGGTCCCGGCTCCCGCCGCCTTCACAGCCCCCGTCGGTATCGCCCGCTCATCTTGAAGTAGGCCCGCGAGTGGGTGAAGAGGCTAGGGCGCGGCTCTTGAGTGGCGCTGTCGTCGGATGGCGCAGGGCCGCCAACGAAGCAGCTCTCCTGGAGTCCCGGGGGGGGGGGGAGCGGGCCGCCACCATCGCATTGTTTTAAATGTAATTGTAAATGACTGCAGTGTCCGATCAGCCTGCCCGCGGCAAGTCCCGCCAGAACAGAAAATCAAGGGTGTCTACCGTATAACAGAACGAGGTGGTCGGGGTAACTGTCAATTCTAGCTCCCGACCCGAAAGGTTCTCCTTTTCCTATTTCGGGTGCTTTTTCGAGATACATTAATTCTTTCACCATCAGCCAATGTGGGTTGTGAGGATCGCTCCGGCGGTGGTGGCGCTGGAGCCGTGTGGTCAGAGTGATGAATGATGGCCAGCGATGCGTCACTATTGCATGCCGATGCATGCATGAGGTTCAATGGACAACACACGGGCCTTACTTGTTTCACACACGGGGGGTGCGGGGCGGTGTGCTGAATGCGACAACACGAACGAGGGCAAGACACAACCCGAGGGAAAAACTTATTAAGTCGAGACAAACACCGCATGATTACATGCATAGCTGCCCTGGTGAGCCTCTGTCCGGCGAGTGGCAAGCAAACCAGCATACACATAACACAAACACATTCCATGGCCGCTATGTCCGAATAAGCAAAAGCTATCTCGTACAATAAGTACGACAAACCTGTCGTTGACAACATCCTGCAATGTCGTTGGTAATTAATAACCCCAGTTATACGAGAACTATAATATAAACAACCTTACTTTTTACCATCCATGCGTGGAAAACACGATAATGTGTGTGTGTGTGTGTGTGTGTGTGTCCACATAAGTTTTTCGTGTCCACTTTTTGAAGTACATGGACGTGGATATCGTTGTCACAGCGAAGCCTCCGGAAGGAAAATCATTGCAAGAAGCTGACGAGATTGTGTCATGCGCTAAGGCATGGATATGACACACAAGACCTCACATGACATCCACTGTTACCTGCGCTGCTGCGTTATCGGACTCTCATGGCGCCACCACTTCCAGAGCCCTTCCTGCGCACTCCCCTTTTCCGAGCCTCAACCGTCCCTCCCCGCCCCGGCCCCTCCTTACACTCACACACACGAACGGCTCTCTAATGTACGGCAACCTCACATTATTAGAGGACCACTTTCGTAGCTGCTGCATGGATTGTTCTGTTCTCTTTCTCACTCTCTCTCTCATTCTCTCTCTCGCTCTTTCACTCTCTCTCTCATTCTCTCCGTGGCGTCTCACTCAAGGCTTTGACCTGATCAACCACATAAACTGACACGTATTATCACCAGGTTGTCCAACACATCGTACGAGGAACAGCAGCAGGAGCAGCAGCAACAGCAGGCTGCCGAACCGCAAGGCTCAACTGAGGCTTAAGTAGGTCCGGCCACCTTTGAGGCGATCGGTGGGTTTATGTGCAACGCATCGGTCCTTGTGGTCAAGTCAGTGGCGAGTCAGTCATCCGTGTGCTGTTTGCAGCGGCCTGGTCCGAAGTGCGCGCCCGGCTTGGTCCGAAGCCACGTGCGGCACAGGTAGCAGAAGTGGCTATTGCAAGACCAGCAGCGGATGTCGTTGTTACCCCCCTCCTTGACGTTGGCCTGACCGCACACAACGCAGCGGCACTGCCGCACCTGTCGTCGATACGTTGAAGGGCCATAAAATGCAACATGGGCGGTGAGCGCGCGCTTCAGAGACATTACCAATAATATGCATAGCTTCAATGCAGCTGTAGCTTAATCAGCAACGGATCAGAGCCATACACATCAGCACTGCCGATGCCTTTCCAGGATCCCATTCCCAGCCGCCTGTCATTTGCAAAAGAAGGGAAGTTCAAACCTTCCCCCCCGCCTCCCTCCCCTTTTTTTCCTACGTAGCGGATAATATGTCATGTCAGGCTAGCCGGAGAAGTTCTCGCCGCCCCCGGAGAAGCGCTTACCCCTCTGTCATTTTGCCGAACCCATTCAACCATGGCACCCCGAAGTTCCACCTGCGCCGCCCGGGGACCTGCAGGAAACAGGCGGCACAGTGGCGGTTGGGAGGCAGACAGCATCCTTCGATGTAGATCAAGAAGCGGTCGTAGCAACAACTTAAACGAACAACGCGCAAAAGCATGCATGCATGCCGACAGATACAGTTACTTTCTCTCCTCCCCCCGCAGCAGCCCAATATAGGTTTTATGTCAGGATGGGAAAACATGTTCCTTTAGATCTCATCTCTTCGACCAAGACGAAGACATTCTCTCCGCCAGAACGTGCATGATGCGAAAAGAAAAGGGAATGAAACGGATGGGGTAGGGAGAAAATGGGCAACGCGCGAGGTTCGGCAGCACAGGAATGAATGATGGGAACATTGCAGCGCATCATCACGTTAAGATGAACAAGAGGCCAACCCCCCGCAGACGCATGGCCCAATATTGCATTTTACTGATACAGCATTGTACTGATCACCTCCTTCCCATCGCGCATTCCACCGGTCGATTTCCTGCTGCTCGAACAGCACGCAGCCACCCTCGCCGCCCAGGGGTTGTTGGAAGTGATCGTAGCCCTGAATGACCTGCACCGGGGAGGGAGGTGCGTGGCGGCAAAGGGTGCCGGGGAGGCTAAAAGAGCTAGGCAGGTGTGCATCCAGCCGTGAAAGGAGGGCCGCGAGTGGGAGTTGGGTTTCTGATAGTCCGCTTGTCGGATGGAAGACCTCCCAAGGCGTACGCTCACGCAGCAGTCACGCGGAACTAAACCGCCCCCCAAAACCCACCCATCCCACACAGCCTTCGCATTGGCCCCTTTTACCTCCTACCTGGTTGCATTTCCAGCAAAAGAACGCTCCACAGTACGCGCAGGTCATCTTGTTGCAGCCCTCTGTCTTCTCAACGCCCATGGAGCACAGGGGGCACTGCTTGGTGGTGATCTGCACGCACGAGTGGACACGTGCATGCGGGGCGGTAGCGGCGTCATGTCGGTGTGGGTGCAAGAGTACCTGAGTTGAGTGCAAGGGGTAGGCTTTCGCCACCATCGGTGTACGTTTGTTCGCAATGGAAATGAACCCGGCCTCGACACACCAGTTCCAGTTGGTGTTCATCTTCCTTATCTCTTAAACGCCTCTCTCGCTGTTTACCAAGAGCACTTTTGTGAACTCGGGAGGGTTGCATGTGCCGCCTCACACACATTGAGGCGAGGTGAGAAAAAGGGAAGAGGAGAAGATGAGAGGGAGGATGAGAGGCGAGGGAGAGGGAGAAGGGCCACCCGGAACCTCCATCCTCCGCAGCCAAATCCCCCTACCTGTAACGAATTCTAAACGAAACGATACGAAGGGCCCGAAACCAGGGCTTGCTCTTTACACTACCGGTGCACTGAAAGGCCACCCCACATCCGGACTCCCTCCTGCTCATGTCCGCACAGAAACGAGACATGGCGTTCCCAACGCACCGCCAGTAGCGCCAGGCTCTTCAGCTCATTGCGGCGGTTGAGCTCCTGTCGAGCCCTCTCCGTAGCGCTAAGGCCCCCGGCCTGAGACGCAGCTGACCGGCGTTCCTCTAGCAGCGCCAATCGCGCCTCCGGGTCCAGACAGGTGCTGAGGAGGCATGTGGACAAGTCGGGTGCGGGTGGGGGCCTTGAGAAGACGCGTGGAGAAAACCGACGAGTGGAGAAAAGAAGAGTAGAAGATAAAATGGAACAAGAACAGCAGGATAGAAGGAAGCTAAGTGGCGCAAACGCCGTACAGTTAGATGGCCGCATTCGGAGGCGAAACAAAACCCCAACGGCTGGTTCGGTGCACGAACTAGCTGGCACCGTGATCCGCTGTCCGCTGCTCTGCCGTACTAATGCACATAGCCCTCAAGCGAAAAAGCCGGCCCATACCTGGTGCAGCTGCCAGGCACCGGTGGCCACCGCCTATGCCTATACCTTGCTTCCCTCGGATGCCAGCTTGCCTATTTGCTCGCCGCGAGTTCAGAGTTCCGGTAACCCGGCGCTAACCTAGAACTAATCTCAACCGCTTCTCAACCGCTTTTTAACTGCCTCACCTCCCGGGATGCCAGGACTCCTCGCACAAGGCGCAGAAGGAGAAGAAGCAGCCGGGACACAACGTGCAGTGGTCCTTGTCCTCCAAACAGGGCTCCCTGGAGCAGAGCAGCGGGTGAGGCGGTGAGCACGGTGAAAAAATAACACTTCCCTCCAAAAGTAGAGCGTTACCATCTTCTTCTTCTGAGGAGGAGGACACTGCGAGGCATCATCATCTTGCCGTGGGCTACAGACGAGTGAGGCCCTACCGCAGAAGAGGAAATTCCGAAGGTTGCGAAAACCTAAGAAAATCTCAAGCCACGTTGCATGCATGGGAGAAAACCAAGATAAACGGAGGAAAGGCCAGCGGCAGCGCCAGCACTAAATGCTAGCAGGCAACGTTTTCGGTTGCTTGATGCGAGAAGCGAAGAACTGTCCCCGCACGAGCCGTCCCCAAAAGGCACCGGCACCCGCATCAGGTAAATTGACAAAGGCCGTGCGTGTGCGCGCACGTGCGGGGAAATTAGAAAATCTCTCACAAAACATCGCACTCACGCGGGCATGCGCGCACTTGTGCATCATACACGCGACCTACCTGCACCTCGGGCAGTACACTAAGTCCTCCATCTTGTCCAGTGTGCGCTGCAGCGTCAGCGTCTCCCACCGCTCGTACTCCGCCTGACGTACAAACAGCCCGAAGGTTGAGTTGTGTTGGGATGGGGAGCAGTGGGTTGCAGCAGCATGGAGCGGAGTGAGCCGGGTTGGGCCGGGTTGGGGTGAGGTGGGCTAGCTTGGGGTGCGCAGCACCTTAACCAGTGCTCGCAGGCGAGGGCCGCCCAGCGAAGAAGGCTCATCTGGGCGGTTACCCATGGGCCATTGCAGCCACACGGCCCAGGTCCAAATAAACGCCACCATTACACTATCCGTACACTAAGCTGCTCAGATCCGAGGATCCATGGATCCCAGTGACACGCCGGGGACACGCCGGGACACGCAACACCAGGAAGATACGGTTAGAGGCCCACACCATTTGTACGACACCAACACACGCAGAACCCGTCCGCCTACTCGCCCGCCGCATTCCGTCAATCCCACAGTCGCATCCCACCCTTTCCGTGCCTAACTCCCATTCAGATACATCCTACGCACACACCATCCAGGCACATATACATACACATACACATACACACGTACAGGTGTCATCAGTTGCTGCAGCACGTAAGGCGGCAGCTGGCGGCGGCAGGAGGGTGCGGGACATCGCATATTGTCCACCGCCCCGCAGCCCAGCTGGGTTTGCAGGTGGGTGGCCAGGCAGACCCTACAGAAGGTATCTCGACACTCGGGTAGCCGGATGCAGCGCTGGCCCAGATGCTCATCCATGCAGATGGAGCAGCTGCACACAGTAGGGGGAGGGGGAGGGGAGAAAGACAGCGGGAAGGACAGCTACTAGGAATTGGCCGGCGCAAGTGAACCTTGTGAGCTTCGTCCACCGAACCGCTTTGCTATTAGCCTTCCTAACAGCCTTAGCGCTGCCGCTGCTCCCTTCGAACATATGCTGGGTCGTGACCATCATCAAAGCATCCACTCTTGCTGCTGCTTGGTGCCCCCAGCACACTGCTTCCCCGTTCCGCGTCCCGCACCTGATGTTCGACTCATTGAACTTCTCATGCTCACGTCGCGCCGAACACCGCATTAGCGAAAGTGCCAAGCCCTCCGGCGCCGCCGCTGCCGCCCCCACCATCCCTAGCTCCATTGCCATCCCCAGCGATCCGGCCGTGTTCAACACCAACTCCTGCCGAATACCCAGGTGTGGAAGTGTTTCAGACCGCAGCCAGTCGAGCCACAGGAACAGCGTCGGCGCGCCGCCGCCGCCGTTTGCCCGCCACGCCTCCTGCAACCGAGACATCAGCACCTGAACCTGACCCGCTGAAAGCCACAGCGCCTGAAGATCCACCACTGGCGGTACCGCGGCGGGATAGCTCGATGGCAGAGTCAGTGTCACCCGAATGGGGCTCAGGAACTGAACCGTCGCGCCAAATGGCACGCGTGTCGGCGCCGGAGATGGCCCCGGCACCTCTACCTGCGTCCCCGTCCCCTGCGCTCGCTGCTCCGCAGACACTGCCCCGGCCATTCTTGCTGGCGCCATTGCTTCTGCCACTTGTGCTTCAGCTTCTGGCTTTTGCGTTATTGGCGGAGAAGCTGCGCATACCTCGAAGAGCGCCGCATTCCGTGTGGGTCGTGAAGCGCCGCCATCCGCCGCTGGCAAGTCACGGCCTGATGGGCTTGTTGCGGACACATCATCGCCACTTTCTTTGGTAGCCACACCACATGCATTATTTCTTTTTAACGACGCGGCCGCTGCCGGTGGTATGACGCCGTCCCTAACACGAGCGTGAGTTTGCTGCTGCATTCCGGGAGCGAGGCCCTGCCCTGCATGGCCCAGCCGGCCACGGCCGCAGCGCCCCTGGGAAGGCGGCCCCGAGTTATTGCCATTTCCGCCGCCGCCGCCGCCAGTGCCGCCGCGGCAGTCATTATTGTCAGTCGTCAGCACAGTACTGGTCCCAGTGCTGACTGACATGCTGCTGGGGGCCCTTTGGTTCCCACCTCTGGCGCCACGCCGTCCGCTGACATGTCCCCTGCCGGACAACATCTCGCCAGGCCCATTGCCATGCACATTGCACGCCCGACTCTCAAACGCCGTGCCACCGCCACCGCCACCTCCATCGCCGCGGCCTCCGCCTCTCCCACCCCCTTTCCCTCCACCTCCACCTCCACCTCTACCTCTACCTCTGCGTCTGGCAGGGCCGGCTACCCAACCGTCCCTCCCAACGTATTGGTCGTTGCCGTCGACTCCCAGCACCTGCGGTCCATCCATCCAATCCATGGAGCCATCAACTATGCTGCTGGTGCTGGTGGTGCTGCCACAGCCAGTCGCAACGCCATTGCTGTCGGCTTGCGCAGGTGGTGGCGGCGGCAGCTTCGCCGCAACCACCGCTGGTGCTGCCAGCGGCCGCTGCATGATTTCCAAGATCAGCTGCAGGCCACCATCCGGGACGTCAACGTGCACGAGCACCTCAGCCACGAAGCATCCCGGTATGCCGCGGCCTCCACCGGTGCCGCTATCGTCGCCGCAGCCAGCGTCCGTCAACAGCTCCTGCGGCGGCCCCGCCGTGAGCAGCTCCTCGAGGTTAAGACAGCCGTCTTCAAGGAGCGGCTCATGCTGTTTCTGTGTAATCTTGTGTAGGGGCGCGACTGATGGCAGAGGCTCACCCACTCCTGGGGCCGCCAGAAGCCTGCTTTTCCGCAAGTCCACAGCGGGGAGATAGTGGCAGTAAACAACACGGTCAATAATAACTTGTAAAGCTTGTGACAAGCTCTCCATGGGTTTGGAGAAGGAAGTGCTAATCATGACGACGGCAAGTTATTGCTTCGCTTCTGCCAAATGTAGAAAAGATACGTTTCAATGCAACCATGGAAGACAGATGTGTCAGGAGACCAGACCGGATAATCCGCACAGCTGGGCGTGTCTGTCTGTCCGTCCGTCCGTAAATCCCTCCATCTGTAAATCAATCCGTCCGTCCGTCTGTCCATCCCTCCATCAATTCACTCCAAGCCTCTGGGAGTTTCTTGGAACCAAAGGACAGTGACACCACACGTTCTTCATTACCCACCTAAAATCTTCATCGTACACGGACTGAAGAGCGAGCAGCTCTTCCAGCTGGCACTGCCACGTCTCCGCGTCCAGTTGCGGGCACCCCATTTGGGTCACCAAACTGCTGATCCAATTGCGCAGCCGGGGTCTCGAAACACCTGGATCTATTGACTGAGATTAAGACCACACAGCCTTCCCGTCCACTGTCGCAGCTTGGCGCCGCGGGAAGTCCCGGGACCGACAACCCGCTCCCTGCAACTCTCTGCTCCCTGTCTTCTGCCCTCTTTACCCGGCGTGTAAGCACAGTGAGTATTAGGTTCTTTAAGGGGATGCCGGAAACGGAGTGGCCTCAGCTGGACTGTGTTTGAAAGTCGTACAAACGCCCCTGCCTAAGGTGCAAGTGTGGATCGTCAGTCGATCTGAAGAAAAGCAGGCAGTATTTGCCTGCTTCCCAGCTGATGCTCTTTTAGTGGGTCAGCAGTGCCCAACCAGCGAAGCCCAGCGCGGTTGCGCCGAACGCAACCACAACAGTGTTCGCCAACAGAAATGCGTTTTCGACAGGAGGAAAGATCAGAAGGACGGGGTGGCCATCATTGAAGAACGGCTGCGGGGGACGAGATGGAAAGGGTGCAAGAAGTTAAGCCTAAACTAGCTTCAGGTTTTTCTCCAAAGTCGAGCACAACGACATACCACAATCAAAAGCCAAACAGAGAAGTAAAGGAATGCCGCTGTGCTAGCGAAAATTGTAAGGCGCCCAATACTTGCGTCAGTAAGCATTACACTAGCTCAATGTTATTAGAAAGGAAATATATTACATAAAGTTTATATGAAGATACCATATTGCACTGGTCAATCCATGATGGGCCGGGCCTGCATGAAGCTGCTGCTCACAGGCCGAGACGTACGGAAGCAAAGGTGGCGAGCTCTGCAAGTCCGCATTCCACCCCACGCCTTCTTGACAAAATTCTGTACAAAATCGTTTAATGGTTCCAACGCGAAATATGAGGACTGCGTCCGATGTGCGTCCCGAGGGCCGCACATATATCGCGTGTCGCAACTCACTTAAAGTGATCAGCTATAATATCCTCGCTCCAAAATATGCAAGGTTAGGCCTACAAATTGAAAAGGCTCCCCTCGATTTGCAGATCATGTTCTTCTTGGGGCAAGAAGACACAACCCCGCGAAAAACAGCCAACGGCCGAGGAATTCTTCCTGCCTTCGCAGTGTTTTCCGCCGTAGCCATTAACGCACCACGCACTACGCCACGTAGCACTTACGCTTCCGCCCGTAAACGCAACCTATCAGGATGTTGCCGCCGTCTTTGTTTCGCTACCAACCTGCAATAACACACATAAGTACGCAGCGGTTCCAATCCAGGACCCCATTTCCGCCTTCTGTCTATCCGGCCGGCCTGCAGCTACAACAGCTACTGCCCGCCCAAGTTCCTGGACTGGGAGTACCGCCGGGCGGGGTTGCTGCGAGAGCTCGATCATCTCAGGGCTGACGTCGTGGGTTTGCAGGTCGGGGGAGATCGCGTCACGCATAAACGTATAAGTGTGCATGTGTGTGCGTCCGTGTGTGTATGTGTGTGTGTTGCGTCCCCAATGTGCCCCTCTCATCATTTCTTCACCCTGATGCCTCTCCCTGCCGCACACACTCGTACTTCACAAGGAATGCGATATGGAGTTCTTCAACCAGGAGCTGACGGAATGGATGGCGCAGCGGGGCATTCGAGGCCAGTTCCTGGAGCGACCGGTGCGACTGAGAGGGGGACGGACGCGAGGGCAGCTGGAGGTCCGGTCCGGTTATGGGTCCAACTGTTAAGTGGTGCTAAGTGCGGGTGCTAAAGGACAGGACGAGGAAAGAGCGTTGTAGAGCATCAGGTTGGCTGGCGTCTCTTTGCGATCACGTAACGCAAAGGTCTGACTGTACGGCTCAAACACCAACATAGGACGCGTCATGCGGCTCACATGCGGCTGAAAACCTCGTAAGAAACTGCTGCGTGTCAAAGTTGGGAAGGGGCAGCGGGTCTAGCCGCATCAATTGGAGCTGCTGCTTTCCCAATTAACATATACATATATCTTTACGGTAAGGCACCAAACCATTGCCGTACTTCGCTGGGGTTATTGTCAGGTGGGCCCTGTGCCCGGGCCGTCGGAGGGCGTCGCGCTGTTATGGCGAGAAGCGGTGTTCGAGACGGTGGAAGTACGTCAGGAGCTATACGCAAGGATGGACCCACGGGTCGCTGGGCTGCCGTCGGAGGTCGCAGGTGGGCCGTTATGCTAATCAAGGGTCCACTCCGAAGCCCCTTCATGACGTTCAGGTTAAAGGTGAAAATCATGTCCACGCATTGGGTTCGTACCCGCGCTGCCTAACCTGACCTGAGCTGAGCTGAGATGCACGTACACGTATCCATACCTAGGTATCACTCTTCCGTTCGCATGTGCGTAACCTCGGCGTGTGCGGGTTGCTCTGCTTGGTGGCTTCTTGTGACGCACACCAGCAGTCGACCGGCACCTCGCCCCGGGGTTTTTTATTGAACAAATTAAGTTCGTCCAACAATGTTTTGCATAATATTATATACATTCAAATGATATAGGATATGCGCCTGGAGGTCGTATTTAAAATAAATATATTTTGAATTTCCGTAGTTCCAAATCCAGAATTAAAATCCAAAATCCCAAAAATCCAAACTGAACTCGAACTTGAGCCCATCGTCGCTCAAGCTCCCTCCTTCCCGTTGCCTACGCGCCTGAATAGGCACCCGGGCGTGGTCCAAGGTTCGTGAGCTGGGAGAGGGGTTGCTGATGGCGCTTCTGCGGCACCGGCCCAGCGGGCGACTGGTCTTGGCGGCGGTGACGCACCTCTTTTGGGACCCGGTCCGTTGGTCGGTATATATGATTGCGTTTAATCAGTTTACAAGGGGAATGGGGGCGGAATCCAAATCCGTTACGGAATGATGGATCCAAGTCCTGAACGTATCTCGCGGCGAACAAGTCGACTATTTAGAGCATACGTCGTCGGACATTCATCCATTCATTCTGGGGTATTCACCTTTTGATTCAAAAATCGATACCAGAACTGTCGTGTTCCGAAATAACATATAATATGTACATATGTACATATGTACATATAATATGTACATAGAGATAGTAGATAGATAGATGAATAGATAGATAGGTAGGTAGATAGATAGATAAATCTCCATCCATCTCTATCTGGCCCACCCTGCCTCTTTCGAACGCTAGCTGTGTGTGTTTTGTGCGGCAGGCTTTCCCAGATGTCAAGGCGCTTCAGGTGAGGGGGAAGTGGCAATAATACTTCCATTTGTCGTATAGGGGCGGGCCCATGGTCGTGCGGGCTCATAATGAAGATGACATCTTCATTCTTCATGATAGTGTCGTAGTCGTACACAGCAGTACGGCACATGTACACATAAAGACAATATAAACAAGGTGCATAAATACAGCACCATGCATTTCAAGCATCTCGCGAGGCCTTTTAGGCTCTACGCAACTACTACACACGCAGATATGGCCATGCATCAATGGCTGGACGGCCAACATGCATGCCTACGTGCAGGAGTCGCTTGCCGGTGCGCACCGACCAGGACAGCCATCAGCATGGAACGCATCATGCTTGCATATTTCTCCGGTTGGCCGTTATAAGTAATACATGTATAATGCTAGAGAAGCGTTGTTTTTTATAACTTGGGGTGTTACACTGTGGGCGACTCGCCCTACAAGGGCGAGCACCAAGGGGCCTGACCGTTGTTTGTTTACGGAGCTGTGTTCTTTGTCTCTGTTGTAAGTAGAAAGGGCCCGATAGTTCATCATTTTCCAGTACTGCCAAAACACTTAGGTAGGCCGGCTGGTCCTTGGCTGACCTTGAGCGAGCGCAGACCAAGCAGATTACAGACCGAAACTACTGCAATGACAATGAAAGATATAACTCATCATGCATGCATGGTATGAGAACGACGTGGGAGTGCGCGGTGGGGGGGAAAAGGGAGGAACGCCTGGAAAACATCATCATGCTCAGCTGCCAGAAACACGCATGTCTTTTTAGAGTTTTTAGGGTTCGGGTTTAGCGCGGGTTCTAGAAAGAAAAGCGCCCCGCGGGTCCCCCTTGCCGTACTAAATACTTCTTTCCCATTTCCCTGCTGGTATTATAAATATCACCGTGCGTGTGTCGCTCATCATTCTCGACACGAGGACACGGAGGAAATGGGAGGAAGAAAGCATAGTAGGGACGACGTGTATGTGTATGTGTGTTTAAGTATGTTCAACAACCCTGGCCGTGTATATTCGTTCATTCGTGGCACCGCTGGCATAAAGGCAACGTTGCCTGACATCACAATAATTACACAGCCGCCGTACTCGTGTCGTACTCGTGTCATAACATGCATGCGTGCATCACATGCCCCATGTGTTTTACACGTGCTACATGCCTTCCGTTGCCCTAATTCCTTCCCCGCTCAGGCAGCACTGATGTGTGGCTTGGTATCTACCTTCGCGCGAGATGCCGGGACGGCGGGTACTGACGGCGTGCTTCATCGCCCGTCTCCTGCGTTGCTGCTGTTCGGTGATTTCAACAGCCTGGCCTGCAAGTACCTTTCGGATAAGTTCGACCCTGCGGTGGGTGCTGCTGGACTATACGGGCGGCCCGCCGCGTTCTTATCTCATTGTTCGCGCCAATGGGCCGCTGGTGGGCGGGGGCGCTTATTAGCAGCTATCTCCGTAGACAGCAGCCAGTAGACCGGCAGAAGAGTATATGTAGCTGGCGGCCCTCACTTTTCTATTTCAGATAGAGTAATTCCGTCCCTCTCTTTTTCCTTTACTTCTCTCCTTGTTACTTCTGACCTTGAGTGTCTCATTCGAGTGCCTCCCTCCTCCATCCCGCCGGCCAGGTCCCTTCGGGGTCCCGATCCTGAAGGTACCTGGCCGGCGGGATGGAGGGAGGGAGGGACGGTGCGAAGCTGCGCGTTGAATGAAGGAATTGTTAACGAGAAACAAAATGTAGAGAGCCTCGGCTGATGGCTGCGGGGGGGGGCAGATATGACGGCTTCAAACTTCACCACCTTCCGTCTGCGTCATCACTTCCGCATAGCTAGCTCTTCCACCAGTACCGGTATCCGCCGCCATGTTAGTGACTTGCGCATCCTTACTTAGGGTTAGGGTCTTATTTGGGACTAATATATAATCACGTCGCCGATCGGCGGGCCCGCCGCCCCGTAGTCCCTAACCTTGGCAAATCCGTCCACTCCCACCCTTCTCCTCGCTCGCTTTTTTCCATTCGCCTCTGGGGTGTCATGCCGCCGTTCATCATCACATGCACGCAGGTCCCGCCCGGTGGCCTTACGAGCGGCGTGTACACACTGCTGGCCCACGGGTCGCTGCCTCCCGAGCATCCAGATCACCCAGCCACACGGGTATGGGAGGATGAGAGCCCTTGTCCCGGGGATAAGCAGCGTTTCCCCCAGCTGCCACTTACTAGCGCCCAGCTGCAATTGATCAGCCTGAACGCAGAAGCGTTTGGCAGGTGCGTGGGCGGGTGGAAAGAATGTGAGTGACGGACCGGCGGGGGGAGTAATACGCGCAGGAAGGGACGGACCAGATGCGACAGTAGCTATATATATATATATATATATATAATATATGAGATATTGAAAGGGGTGTTACACTTCTGGCCCTTTGTGATGGCGCTGCTCACCTCTTGCTTCTGGTCTCCAGAGAGCCCCCTCTCACTACGCGCACCGCCTCCTGGGCTGGCTGCATCGACTTCGTCTGGCTGTCACGCGGCGATTTCAGCGTCGCCTCGGCGCTGGCGATGCCGTATGATGATGGTGGCCTGCCGCCTTTGGGCCCAGATTTCTCCGCTGGCGGCTCCAGCAGCGGCGGCAGCCGGGAGCCCACGTGGCGTGATCCCCTGAGCGACATTGCGTTCAGCCCCATTCCAAATGAGTTCTATCCATCTGATCATTTGGCAGTCGGGGGTGAGGTGCTCGTCCTGCCCCCACCAATGTAATAGTTCAGTAGTGCCGAAAAGGCCTCTACAGTTTCTGATATGGTACTTTATGCACTTTAAATTGTGTTTGTGTGTACATGTGCCGTGCTGTGTACGAGTACTACAGCCATTATGATCGAGCAACATTGTGACGGCACAGTAGTAGTATAGTTGTAGTTGGCACGCACGGGTGTAATAACATAAGATGTGTGTATATGTGTGTAGGATAGGGGGGTTTTGCTTCACCCGTGGCCACTACCTGGCAGTCCCTACCTTCCCCAGTATTTCGGGGCACCCTCATCCTTTCACCCTTATCCGCGGACTTCTCCAAAATCAGTGATTTTCCCGGGTTCAGCACCCACCACCGCATCCATCCAGTGGAATCTGCCGTATCGACGGCGGCATCAACTCCATTCCTGGTCAGCTCGCAGGTCACTATAATCGGGGTCTGTCACCGTCCATCTTTGTGGGGGCACATCCACCCTCAACCGGTGGAGGGATTTTTATCCCGTTCGAAGTATAAAATGTATTTAAATAATATGCATATTACAAGTGTATACATATGCATCAGAAAAACCATTGATTTTTTAAAAATGAACATATTTTGGGTGTTGCACTGTGGGCGACTCGTCCTGCAAAGAGGAGCACCGGGGTCATGACCGGATTATATTATATTTAGATATTTAGATATTTAGATAGATAGATAGATAGATAGATAGATAGATAGATAGATAGATATTTTGCTCGTCTTTGCAGGGTGAGTTGGCCACAGTGTAACGCTTCCCCCAAAATTAAAAAATTTAGATAAGAGACAGCGCCTATCTAGGCAAATGTAAACTAACGGTACAACCCGATACCTAGATTGAGCTGCATGTACGTGAAGTAGGTACCTTGATTGTGAAATGCATGTACGCCAACCGAAGTAAGAGCGAGTTTGAAAGGAATCCTTACATGCTAGGATCGCCTAGGATCAATAAATGCAATGCGCAGGCAAGTGTAAGTAAAGATGCGCGCACGAATAATAATGTGTGTATATATATATACATGATTGTTATTATTGTCAGCCAAAATATCTCTGAATCAAAACGATGAGTACGACAGCATAACAGCTAGCGTGTATGTAAGCATACGGACAGCAGCCCACACGCACGCCACCCGCCAAACGGATGGCTCTCCACCTGCACGCACGTAGGAAAAACGTGTGGGGGAGGGGGGGGAGGTTTGAACTTCCCTTCTTTTGCAAATGACAGGCGGCTGGGAATGGGATCCTGGAAAGGCATCGGCAGTGCTGATGTGTATGGCTCTGATCCGTTGCTGATTAAGCTACAGCTGCATTGAAGCTGTGCATATTATTGGTAATGTCTCTGAAGCCCATGTTGCATTTTATGGCCCTTCAACGTATCGATGACAGGTGCGGCAGTGCCGCTGCGTTGTGTGCGGTCAGGCCAACGTCAAGGAGAGGGGTAACAACGACATCCGCTGCTGGTCTTGCAACAGCCACTTCTGCTACCTGTGCCGCACGTGGCTTCGGACCAGGCCGGGAGCGCACTTCGGACCAGGCCGCTGCAAACAGCACACGGATGACTGACTCGCCACTGACTTGACCACAAGGACCGATGCGTTGCACATAAACCCACCGATCGCCTCAAAGGTGGCCGGACCTACTTAAGCCTCAGTTGAGCCTTGCGGTTCGGCAGCCTGCTGTTGCTGCTGCTCCTGCTGCTGTTCCTCGTACGATGTGTTGGACAACCTGGTGATAATACGTGTCAGTTTATGTGGTTGATCAGGTCAAAGCCTTGAGTGAGACGCAACGGAGAGAATGAGAGAGAGTGAGAAAGAGAGAGAGAGAGAATGAGAGAGAGAGTGAGAAAGAGAACAGAACAATCCATGCAGCAGCTACGAAAGTGGTCCTCTAATAATGTGAGGTTGCCGTACATTAGAGAGCCGTTCGTGTGTGTGAGTGTAAGGAGGGGCCGGGGCGGGGAGGGACGGTTGAGGCTCGGAAAGGGGGAGTGCGCAGGAAGGGCTCTGGAAGTGGTGGCGCCATGAGAGTCCGATAACGCAGCAGCGCAGGTAACAGTGGATGTCATGTGAGGTCTTGTGTGTCATATCCATGCCTTAGCGCATGACACAATCTCGTCAGCTTCTTGCAATGATTTTCCTTCCGGAGGCTTCGCTGTGACAACGATATCCACGTCCATGTACTCCAAAAAGTGGACACGAAAAACTTATGTGGACACACACACACACACATTATCGTGTTTTCCACGCATGGATGGTAAAAAGTAAGGTTGTTTATATTATAGTTCTCGTATAACTGGGGTTATTAATTACCAACGACATTGCAGGATGTTGTCAACGACAGGTTTGTCGTACTTATTGTACGAGATAGCTTTTGCTTATTCGGACGTAGCGGCCATGGAATGTGTTTGTGTTATGTGTATGCTGGTTTGCTTGCCACTCGCCGGACAGAGGCTCACCAGGGCAGCTATGCATGTAATCATGCGGTGTTTGTCTCGACTTAATAAGTTTTTCCCTCGGGTTGTGTCTTGCCCTCGTTCGTGTTGTCGCATTCAGCACACCGCCCCGCACCCCCCGTGTGTGAAACAAGTAAGGCCCGTGTGTTGTCCATTGAACCTCATGCATGCATCGGCATGCAATAGTGACGCATCGCTGGCCATCATTCATCACTCTGACCACACGGCTCCAGCGCCACCACCGCCGGAGCGATCCTCGCAACCCACAATGGCTGATGGTGAAAGAATTAATGTATCTCGAAAAAGCACCCGAAATAGGAAAAGGAGGACCTTTCGGGTCGGGAGCTAGAATTGACAGTACCCCGACCACCTCGTTCTGTTATACGGTAGACACCCTTGATTTTCTGTTCTGGCGGGACTTGCCGCGGGCAGGCTGATCGGACACTGCAGTCATTTACAATTACATTTAAAACAATGCGATGGTGGCGGCCCGCTCCCCCCCCCCCCCGGGACTCCAGGAGAGCTGCTTCGTTGGCGGCCCTGCGCCATCCGACGGCAGCGCCACTCAAGAGTCGCGCCCTAGCCTCTTCACCCACTCGCGGGCCTACTTCGAGATGAGCGGGCGATACCGACGGGGGCTGTGAAGGCGGCGGGAGCCGGGACCTCGGTTCGGGTTGTACCCCTCCATCGAGAGTTGGCATCCATGCCGGTGCTGAGAGTTCGCCTGCGCTCTTTAACACCCAGCCCATGTGCCTATCGCGGCCTGCCCGTCTAAACGCCCTGTCACAACGCCCCTCTATCTTTGCCGTTGGTTTCCTGTCAGGCAGCGCAGCGGAACAGCAGCCTCCACCATATGTGGCGGTGGGCGGATGGAGGTCAGTCCACACAGCATGTACCCGCTGCTCCCTCCACTGGCCTGCCACGTGCCTTCCCCCTTCCCATCCATCGTCTCCTTTTTTTAGGGAGTGGATAGTTGTTCTGAGCGTCCGCTGTAACCGCGATGTGTAGTTCTGTACCAGTACGGCTGCCCATTAGGTAAAACGCTAGCATCGTACATATATTATGTACCTGCGTTAGTTGGTACCCTTTTCGTAACTAAATACCCTAAGTTATCGAAATTATACGTTGGTGCTGATTTCATGTCGATGGAGTAGCACTGCATGTCGATGCAATAGCACACACGATGTGTAACGTGTTATGTACGGAAGTGCGTACCGGTGACCCACGCGCTGCATGCGGATTACGGGACAAGTGGCGGCAGGCAAGTACCAGTGCCACAGCAGTGGTGGGAACTGGTCGCGATCCGGGTCCCCTGGCCCCTCGTACGATAGGACTGCCGCAGAATCGACGACTCAGAATTTTCATCAACACCTGGGATTCATTAACCCGCCTTGCTCTGCAGGGCATAAAGCGCCGTCGTCCAAACGTGCCATGCCTCCGGCGCCCGCGCCGCTTCCGCCTGTTCAACGTGCACAAACGCCCCGAAGCAGTCTCTGCGGCCGCCACCAGCGGCAACTCCTTCATCCGCGGACCGGGTGCACGCGTCCGCCCGCGCCACGCCATTGACCACCCTCCCGAAGACATTACGAGTCGCTGTCAGGACACAGCGCAGGTCGTCCAGCGGCGTGTGGACGGCCCAGCTCTCCGCACCGCTCTCACCTCCATGACCCCCATCCAGGAACCCTGCCGTCACCGTCGCCGTCACCGTCACCGCTGCCGTCGCCGCTGCCGTCGCCGTCGCATCCTTGAGCGCCGCTGCTAGTCCCGCAACCGCTGTGTCGGAATGGCCGTAGAACACTGTGGCGTTGCTTCCGAAGCCGCCGGAAGCAAAGACGGTGCTCCCCGGGCAGCTCTCCGGCGCTTTGCCGTGCAGCTGCAGAAACATTGCTAAGCCCTGCCACCCGGACTCCTCGCCACCCCCACCGCAACCGCCACCGCCATCGCCATCGCCAGCCCCGCCGCCGCAACGTTGGCTCAACTCCTCCTTCTCCAGCTCGAGAAGCGAGAAGGAGATGATGTTGAAGGCATCTCGGTCGTTGTGGCTGGGGTCGCTGGCGGGGTAGCCCAGCCCTGGCAGGCAGGTGCTATCGGCGTCTGTGGCGCGTCTGTGCTTACCAGACACCACCACGCTGCGCGCCAGGGAGGGCAGTCGCCGGAACAGCGCTACCGCCTACTGAGCCCAGGGGCCCCCAACCCGCAGTGTGCAAGCAGTGGAGGGCGGGGCAGCACAGCCGTTTAGACCGCGATGGGGGAAGAACGGAAAGGACAGGGCGAAACAGGAAGCGGTAAAAACAGCTAGAGCTTTATGTAATATCTATCCCAACAATGTACGAAGATTGGTACGAGTGTACGACAGTACGGGAAAAAAGGAGATGTGTGAGACTATCTCCATGACGTATGCATACATATCCACGTGCACCAAATGCATGTCTGCCTCCCAGCAACGCAGCGGCGACTGGGTCGCTGTGGGCCCTCGCGGTACGGCAGCACTTGAATTTAAACGCCCCCGACATGTTTTGCCGCGTGCGGGGAGCCGTCACATACACATTGCTGCCATGTGTAAGCACGGTGTACGGGGTCAGCTACCGTACCTGCAGGTCTACTGGGCCCTCGAAGCTGGGGTGGGGCACCCCGAGGTGCAGTCGCCGCAGCGGCCGCCTTCCCCGGTGGGGCGTCCAGCCGCTGCGAACCACCATTGTCTCCTCCTCCACTGCCGACTCCCCGGCGGCCTCTTCATCCTCCTCCTGGTCCTGGGCCTCTTCGCCGCCGCTCATGTTTCTGATCCATTCCAAGTCCCTCCCCCTCCACCAATACCAGCACCACCACCACCGCCTTCGGCGAGAGATTGGGATCCAGCTGATCTGACCCTGCTGCTGCTGCTGCTGTTCATGTTGTTGTCCGTCTGTCTGTCTGACCAATTGTAACCGCAATTTATCATTATCAGCACCAGACGCAGCTGATCTTGACGTCAACGTGAGGCCGCCCGGTTCTTCTCGCTGCTGATGTCCGTGTTGCCGCCGATCCTCCTCTTCCTGTGCATCTGCGTTGTTCAGCTCCTCCGTGCCGCCGCGCTCCCCTTCGTCGTCCTCCACGGGCGCTGGCCGGACCACCAGCCACCCCCACCCCGCCACGAAGCGGCCCCCGTGGGTTCGCTCCAACAGCACGCACACGCTCTCACGCAGCTTCACGTCTCGAAAGACAGCCGGGGGATGATACACTTGCTGGCTCACGCGACGAAGCAGGCCACGAAGAGGGGGCGACAAAACATTACCAGCCAGCAGTACAGAAGGAAGTTGAGCAGACACGCAAACCAGAGGCGCCAGAGCGGAAGGAAGATTATCGGAAGCGAGCATGTGAGGTGGCCTTAAGATGGAGGGTGCTGCTGATTGTTGTAGTGCGCCATGAAAAGTGAAGAGCGCTCATGCATTGTGGCGCCTCTGTCTGGCCACATGGTACACAAGGTACCTACCGAGGGGAAGGAATCATACGGCCGCATCCTAGAACACGCAACCGTGTTATATATTAGCAGCTAGTTCCAGCCATGAGGTGAAGGCTGAAGACTTTATGGCCAGAGAAAAGCCTAGCGTCCCTCAATGCTTCGGGATCCAAGTCGTCTGAGCATGGACGCATGGACGGCCGGCATGGACCGCCATCCCAGCACCGTACAGTACGGAATAACGGAATAACCGAATAACAAAAGGGATAACATCAAAACTGCTGTGCGTGATGCAGGCTGGTGGGACATGTTCACCTTCCTGACTGCCAGGTATTTAATAATGCATTGCCTAATGTGTGAGCTTCGGGGGGGATAAAGCCAGCGAGCTCGTGAGATAGAGAGAAAAAGGGAGGGGGAAGGGGATAGATGGGCCCGGAATCCATGATGCCGTACCTTGAGGGAATCCGGCAGCAGCAGCCTTTTGCAGGCCATCGCGGATGGCGCACTCGCCATCTTACGGACAAATTTGTCCAGATCGCGTCGCTGTTGGGAGCTGGGCGTGAAGCCAGCGCCATCATTCCATTCAGCTGCGGGGATGGCCCCCTCCGGGACGACGAAACGCTGCATGCACAGCGACAGATCATCCAAAGTGTCCACACTGCCATATGACCTACACAATTGCAAAGGTTCATGGTAAAACCATCGTGCACATATTGCACCGATGGCCGTCAACGACACGAGGACCCATGCAGGAGTCATTGTGCGACATCCACGCTAGTGGCAGTTATACGTATAATCACACCAAGTAAACCTCTAATATGCTGCCATCACTAATGTTAATATGCCTTTGGCTGAAACCCTGAAATTATAGAGCTCAGTAATTGTATTAAGGACTCTGGCAACATACGCGATGACCTGCTGCGAGGTAGCATCGCCAATAATCCATCAACGTAATCTTACGATTTGCAATAGCAACAAGGATGTTCAGCTACTTACATATAAGTTCAAAGTATGCGGTTCTTGTTACGGTAGCTGCGCTTTCGGTTTCCACGTTGAACATTCGTTCGAACCAGATCGCTGACGCATACAAGTCAGAATTGAAAAATCATACTATTTACATTGCAGCTAAGTGCAGCCGCTTGAAAGGCGTGAAAGTCAAATGATAACGGTTGCGCACGCACGCAGAAGGCACGCACTGAATATTAGCACTGAAGACGTTGCTCTTTTCAAGGATAAGCGTGGGCAGGAATGGTAAGTTTGACCTCTGGAACGAACAATAAGCCGGCAGCGTGTGCAACAGTCTGATTGAAATGTTATATGGCTTCAATAGGTTGAGGATGTGAAGGAAGCGTGCCGCAAGGCCTACAAACGGCTACATAGTCGCGTCGCCTGAACCTTATATCTTCAGAAGGCGTATTATTTGGTGGAGGGACCAGATCCGCCTGCAGAGCCTGGGCAGCAAAGTGACATAGAGGGAGGAGGAGCAGATGGGCGTGCAGCAGTGGCACATGATGGAGGGCGGGGCCAGGTGGCATTGGAAATGGGAGGGCAGGAAGGCAGGGTTATCATCGATCACACGGCCAGTCCAAAGCACCAAGGGTAACAAGCTGCAGGCAATTCTGGGTCTGCTGAAGTATTACACATTTCATGCATCTTTTGACTGTCACATATTGTCATACACGTTGTCACTTGTTACATTGCAGTCGCATCATTGTTTTGACTACTTAGTTGTCCATGCATGTACCCCACAAGGCTCCGGTCATCTGGCAATGCGCCATTCGTCAGGGAGGTGAATGCCCGGAGCATGTGCCTGTTGTGCAGAAGATGCTTGTATAAAAGCTTTTCTACTGATGCGGTCATAGTGTGATGCATCCGCTCTGTCAAGAGCTCAACCCTCAACATGTAGTACTTCCGTCTCTTCCTGAACCAAATGAAGCTCCTCCTCACACTGTGCCTTCTGCTCAAAGCACCGCGCCAGCATGCTAGCAATCCGCTGGTCACGTGGTTGTCTGGCTTCTTCACCCCATGGAACGTCTTGCTGAAGAACTTGCTTGAAAGCGCCTTCAGCCAAAATGCCCTGGTTCCGCTGCTCCTGCTGCCATCAGTAGGCACCTTGCACCAGGCTTGCAGCTTCTCTCAAAGCTTTGTGGATATTGTCCCTCGTTTGCTGCTTCTCCTTCTTGGCCAGTACTTGCTCCTTCCTCTGACCCCTCAGATGCTTAATTACTTCCTCCAGGCTATAAAGGTCCAGTACATGCGCCTGATTTAATAGTGCCGTGGGTTGGGCAAACTTCAAAACCCAATGCGATTTTTGGTGCATGGGCTATTATTTATACCACAGCAAAGTCATGTGTATTTAAAAACAGTGGAAAAAATGTACTTGGTTATGGTGCTAGGTGCCATCATTGATTCTCTAGGTGGGCCTGTAAGGCCCTTCTAGCCAATCACGTGGCGCAGGTTGGGCAAACTTCAAAACTCAATGCAATTTTTTGTGCATGGGCTTTTTAAGTCATGCTTCCTCATGCATTGACGTCCTACATATAGTAGTACACAACAAGCTATATAGATCGAGATTGGAACTTTAGGCAAAATCATTTGTCACGTCCAAGATACATGGGATCCCACATATCGTATAGTCCCATGTATAGCCCCACCGGCCAGTAAGTTAAGTCCATAAGGTGGATATTGTTGTACCACGATTCACTTTGCCGAAGCTCTGCAAGGGTTGCACCCACCATCGCTATATCGCGCACCACGTCATCGCACGGCACTGATGACGTCACCTGTCGTACGTGGGCGCGCGGAGCGGTACGACACTGATGACGTCACCTGTCATACGTGGGCGCGCGGAGCGGTACGACACTGATGACGTCACCCATGTCGTACGTGGGCGCACGGAGCGGTACGACACCAATGACGATGACGTCACCCCTGTTGTACGTGGACGCTTGGAGCAGTACGGCAGCGGGCGCGACGCGACGACACGCACACCATGCAGCACGTCGCATCGCATGCATTAGGCGTATTGGCTAAGGGCACAAGCAACCCGCGAACAGCATATCACCTAATGCATTGTGCACAACGCTGCAAGCATACATCGCGTGAGCGGTATCATGATAAGTGCGCATGGTCTGGCGACTTGGTCACGAACGACCTAGAATGCATAATGCATCACACATCAATGCGCACTAATGATAACACGTGCACCATGCATACGCGCACGCTCGAGCACGATATTGTGAGCGTACTTCATGGTCGCGAGGCAATGGCTCGAGTGATGCGGCGCGTCGAATGCAACACTACACGCGATGGCGTAGTCGGCACCTTTACGCAAGTAAAGAACATTGCATTATTGCTATGACGGCTTATATAGCAATATCCGCACGCGGGATCACGGTAGTACACTTACTACTTGCAGATCTCTTGTACCGCGAGCCGTCGCTGCGAGTATATCTGCTATGCTCATTGACGGCCTAAGCATGAAATATGAATTGATACGCAATCATAACGATTGACGCTAAGACAAGCTAACCGCGCTTTGGTTGAGCTTACACCTTATATATCACTTCTGGTCGTATTTCTTGGATAAGCCTGAGCACCGATTTGCATCGGTTAGATGATGATTGCCTCGGCTAGGCACTGATAGCCTATCACGTCATCTACGCCTGTCTTGGAATATATGTTGTAACTCCTGGCATCAAAGACTTCCACTGCCTGGATTGGTACGTTCTTATATAATCGAGCATGATGCACTAAGCCTGGTTCTCCGCAGAATCAATGGGCGATTGGCAGGAGGGATACAACAGATATCCCTAAGGTAAGCCCTTTAGAACTTATTTCTTGATGCGATATCAACCATATCCATAATACTGGCCTCGCCATTGCCGGTTTGAATTCTCTGGATAACTTGAGGCTGGCTTCCGAATTCCACTCAATTTGAGGTTTGCTCAACTCCAAAAGAGTACAAACTGACAAGCTGGCTTGTTCTCTGCGTTCCAACCATGCATTTTCGTTCAGGACCTGCTTGAGGATCGCGATGACTGTGTCAGAAAGGAAGCTGAGCTTGTGTTGTCAGGACTTGCAAAGGTTTAGAATGTGGATGATATACTGTACCAAAATAATGAGAGCCTTGTGTGAATGGCAGCTCACATTCAACCTATTCTGCCTGAGAAGAGCAGCAACCTCTTGAAAGTTGATGCTGTGCTGGTCATCCTACTGGAGCTGCACCGGGCAATTTATCATACTCAAATTACTGCTGAAGAGTGGCTCTAGCCCTCCGAGCTGGATCTTCTCAGCTTTGGCATGACACGTCCAGACCTTAATGCAGCTGGAGGCAGAGTGAAGTTGAAGTCCACACAGATGCAGCTGCAGTAAGGTCTGCTCTGGACGTGTCATGCCAAAGCTGAGAAGATCCAGCTCGGAGGGCTAGAGCCACTCTTCAGCAGTAATTTGAGTATGATAAATTGCCCGGTGCAGCTCCAGTAGGATGACCAGCACAGCATCAACTTTCAAGAGGTTGCTGCTCTTCTCAGGCAGAATAGGTTGAATGTGAGCTGCCATTCACACAAGGTTCTCAATATTTTGGTACAGTATATCATCCACATTCTAAACCTTTGCAAGTCCTGACAACACAAGCTCAGCTTCCTTTCTGACACAGTCATCGTGATCCTCAAGCAGGTCCTGAACGAAATTTCATGGTTGTAACGCAGAGAACAAGCCAGCTTGTCAGTTTGTACTCTTTTGGAGTTGAGCAAACCTCAAATTGAGCGGAATTCGGAAGCCAGCCTCAAGTTGTCCAGAGAATTCAAACCGGCAATGGCGAGGCCAGTATTATGGATATGGTTGATATCGCATCAAGAAATAAGTTCTAAAGGGCTTACCTTAGGGATATCCACCTTATGGACTTAACTTACTGGCCGGTGGGGCTATACATGGGACTATACGATATGTGGGATCCCATGTATCTTGGACATGACAAATGATCTTGCCTAAAGTTCCAATCTCGATCTATATAGCTTGTTGTGTACTACTATATGTAGGACGTCAATGCATGAGGAAGCATGACTTAAAAAGCCCATGCACAAAAAATTGCATTGAGTTTTGAAGTTTGCCCAACCTGCGCCACGTGATTGGCTAGAAGGGCCTTATTACAGGCCCACCTAGAGAATCAATGATGGCACCTAGCACCATAACCAAGTACATTTTTTCCACTGTTTTTAAATACACATGACTTTGCTGTGGTATAAATAATAGCCCATGCACCAAAAATCGCATTGAGTTTTGAAGTTTGCCAAACCCACGACACTATTAAATCACCATGTATTTCTGCAGGCGCATGTACTGGACCTTTATAGCCTGGAGGAAGTAATTAAGCATCTGAGGGGTCAGAGGAAGGAGCAAGTACTGGCCAAGAAGGAGAAGCAGCAAACGAGGGACAATATCCACAAAGCTTTGAGAGATGCTGCAAGCCTGGTGCAAGGTGCCTACTGATGGCAGCAGGAGCAGCGGAACCAGGGCATTTTGGCTGAAGGAGCTTTCAAGCAAGTTCTTCAGCAAGACGTTCCATGGGGTGAAGAAGCCAGACAACCACGTGACCAGCGGATTGCTAGCATGCTGGCGCGGTGCTTTGAGCAGAAGGCACAGTGTGAGGAGGAGCTTCATTTGGTTCAGGAAGAGACGGAATGCACTACAGTGTACAGAAGTACTACATGTTCGTTGAGGGTTGAGCTCTTGACAGAGCGGATGCATTACACTATGACCGCATCAGTAGAAAAGCTTTTATACAAGCATCTTCTGCACAACAGGCACATGCTCCGGGCATTCACCTCCCTGACGAATGGCGCATTGCCAGATAGATGACCGGAGCCTTATGGGGTACATGGACAACTAAGTAGTCAAAACAATGATGCGACTGCAATGTAACAAGTGACAACGTGTATGACAATATGTGACAGTCAAAAGATGAAATGTGTAAATTACTTCAGCAGACCCAGAATCGCCTGCAGCTTGTTATCCTTGGTGCTTTGGACTGGCCGTGTGATCGATGATAACCCTGCCTTCCTGCCCTCCCATTTCCAATGCCACCTGGCCCCGCCCTCCATCATGTGCCACTGCTGCACGCCCATCTGCTCCTCCTCCCTCTATGTCACTTTGCTGCCCAGGCTCTGCAGGCGGATCTGGTCCCTCCACCAAATAATACGCCTTCTGAAGATATAAGGTTCAGGCGACGCGACTATGTAGCCGTTTGTAGGCCTTGCGGCACGCTTCCTTCACATCCTCAACCTATTCAAGCCATATAACATTTCAATCAGACTGTTGCACACGCTGCCGGCTTATTGTTCGTTCCAGATAGAGGTCAAACTTACCATTCCTGCCTGCCCACGCTTATCCTTGAAAAGAGCAACGTCTTCAGTGCTAATATTTCGTAAATATGCAAAGAACTATGTGACTAAGTATTGAAACTGTTGGCCGGTGAAGAAGCATTCAGCAGGACGGACATGCGAACGCTTCCCTTTACAAACTAAAACCGAGCTATGAAAGATAAGGAAACTTTTCACGTATAATTATGCGTCAAGGAGGCAAGTTCTTACCGGATTCCAGTGGTACTGCTAATCGGTTCGGGAGAATTATTGCGCGCGGCTCGCGAAATGCTAATGGATCGCAATCAGCCAAAAAACGATAAGATTGACATGTTTTCATGCCTTTTTACTGGCGTCCTTGGTATTAATTATTATTGGGGCGAGGTGTTGGGCCCCATACTTAGGGAAAGTGTCCGGAACTGCTATCCCCATACATAGAGTAAAGTGGCCTTATGGGGACCCGCTCCGATGGTGGGTCGCACTTTAGAGATAGAACCCCCACTACTTATCACTGATATCTGAAATTCTCATAAGGATCTATCGTTAATTTATAGCTATAAATTATATCAAAATTAGCTGAATGATGAGGATTTGTTGACATATATAGGGTGTACATCAGGCAGAAGCAACAAGCTCAGCAGGGAAGTTTAAATAGTTTTGATACTAGCAGATAACATAGCAGGCATATCTGTCCAGCTAGGCTAGCACCTCACACCTAGCAGCATGTTAGCAGGTGCTTTGCAGGCCCCTATCATAGCTTAGCAGGCCT
Organism: Volvox reticuliferus; assembly: GCA_019650235.1. Lineage (NCBI taxonomy): Eukaryota > Viridiplantae > Chlorophyta > Chlorophyceae > Chlamydomonadales > Volvocaceae > Volvox > Volvox reticuliferus. The sequence continues at coordinate 1,064,128 of BNCP01000043.1, forward strand.
AGCAGGCAGTTGGCCCCCTAGCAGCCGATGCTGATAGGGCCTTGATAGCCTATCAGCATCGGCTGCTAGGCTATCTGGTAGGGGGGTTCTCGCATAGGGGGTCCGTCAGGTCATCTTCCACCTAATGAAAAGTACAGGCAATATCTAAGTACAGCAGTGACATGAAGAAATCTATCCTGAAGGTCTTTCTGGAGGCCGACATACTCGCTTATACCTTTTTCTTTCTGCCCGTGCTAGGTGGTTGCCTCGCTTACGTCGAGAGCGCCTCATCATAGTTCTTGACCTTTAGGCCTATGCGCAAATTCAGTTATTTACGATTAATATTTAAACGTCCGAAACAGTAGCACAAAACAAAGGATGGATTGAACGTACCTTTCACGCCGCCATCTTTGAGTTCCCAGCAGTTCTTTCAGTTCCTAGAGATCTTATTCGTTGAAGACTCTACCATAACTATATTTAAAATACATGCTCTTGATGGCATGCGAATAATGTTCACAAATGAAGGAACGGATGAAATAGTCTGGCTGGAGGATGTCGTTCGCTCATGTTCGCTAAACCAACAATGAAGAGAAGCATGTCTCATACACATAGCACCAAACCATAAAACTCATGAAGGCTCCTCTGTTAATGTAAACGGTATTTACACATCTACGGTGTTCCTAGACCGTAGCTCGTCCCATGGCCATTCATTATTAAGTACGGCCCATCCTCGTGTAGGAATTTTCCTATCCTTCCTCCCTCCGGCAGGCTAGGAACTTCCTATGCCACAGGATGGAGCTGGATAATTAAATAACTGATTTCTAAGCAATAGTCTCTTAGGGTGTCTGTAATGAGTATGAACCAGATAACCTGCTGCCAGGTGACACCCTAGTTATGTTAGCCAAAGCTAATAGAGCTGCCAATATATTGAATGGTATCAAATCGATACTATGTTTCCTGTCAAAAATAGATGGTCCTGCTGTGCTGGATGAACTGATCAGTTTTCTGAAGCGTAGCGATGACAACTACGGTTTTCTGCTACACACTAACGATTGTGGTTCTGGAGCAGGGAAGGTTTGTAGGCGGCGGTCTGTTATTGGTGTTACTTTTCGAGTTGCGTAAGTATGTAGTCATTACATAGTCATCTGTGTAGGTGCTGGGCCTTTGCCTGGCCATCCTTCGTTGCATCTGCATCGGTTCCCATTCTAATTCGGCTCGACCCATCCCTTTGTTTATTACCCCACTGGGGACATTAGTGAGTAACGAGATTTAGCAGAAAACCTCTTGTTAGATGTGTAATTCCTGTGTAACTAACGAGGTCCTTGACATTTGGTTGATTTTGAAAAGATCTAAAGCATATTACACGCAATCCCTATAAATGGTAGTTTCAGTCAAGAACCGGAGATTTTCTTGGTGCTACCCACCATACATCGTGCCCATGCAAGATAGGAGATTGTGTCTGTAAATCACTTCCCCCACGCACGCCAGTAAATTCATTCCGATCCGTATAGGATATAAGGATGCTGTCTCTCAAAGAAATGAAAAGCATTATGGAACAATTATGGAAAATTTTCAAAGTAAACTTAATTCGAAGTAAGGATTTCAGAAGCGTGGATGCCCTCCTTCCTCCCTCCCTCCTCCTTACCTCCTCTCTCGGTCGCGACGCATGCAGGTCGCAATGTGCGGCCCTAACACAAACGAACCAACACCACCAGTTCACCACCAATACAGCAATAAAACATATGTGCGATTACCTACTTCCACTCAAGCCGCATATGTCATCAGCGTGGGCACACCTCGAAGAAACATTTGCCAGCAACTGCTGGTGCTGCTCCTGCCCTCTACCCCTCCCATCCAAAGGACCCTCCTCACACACGCACACACACACACACACACACACACACATATACACACACGAGCACACTTTTAAGCACTTACACACCGTTCTCAAGCAGCCAACAGCACCCGAGAATGTGCGCTGATGGGGCCTCTTCAGGATGAAAGGACGCAAACCCTGCCTGCGTTCTGCACTGCACTTCGCCGAGCACTATCCCCTGCTTCGACGGCGTCAACTCGGCCTATCTGCCCCCAGCCGCGCTACCCTGCGCTCGCTACCCTGGGCCTCAGCTTACAACACCTTTTTGACCTCCCAGAAATCTGGCTTCTCATCCAGCACTGACTTGGCCTTGTCCGGGGAGGTGACAGCTACCACCCGCCCGGCAGCACCACGGACGCACTCGATGGCATCAGCGAAGGCCCTGAGCAGGTTCGGGGATACACCACCACCGGGGGAGATCACAGCAGATGAGTTCATGGTGCCGCGCCCAGGTGTATTCAGGTCGATGTGGCAGTACACGAAGGAGGGACGCGGGGAGGGAGGAGAGACGAAGAGAGGCGGGCGCCAAAGCATGCACACCGGCAGGGATGATGCCGCATGGCATTAAGCATTCTCGCTTCAGGTGTTTCCTTCCGCACCCTCAAGGAAGCGATATTTTGTTTAGAAACACGGAGAGGTCCGAAAGCGCGCACAGAATCGGACAGCGGCCCATAATTGCAGTTGCTCGCCTCTCAGCCCTGCAGTGCTTGGAGCTTTTGTATACCACCAGCCCACAGCGTTGCTCTGCTGCGTCCTCTCGTCGTCCAACCCCACACCAAAGCATCCCTTCCCCTCCCTCCGATAGAGGTTCATACACACACGTTGAACATCACACCGCAATTCACGATGCCCCGTCGCTGCGTCATCCCTGCGTCACTCACTTGAAATCCTTGTTTGAGGTGCCGAGGATCTGGTCCCTCCGGATCTGGCGCTCCTCGTCCGTCACACCCAGCAGGTGCCGCACAAGGGCCGAATAGCCCTTTGCGTCCGGCAGCTGATAGGCGTCAATATCACCCATGGTGCCGATGATGGCCTGGTGGGGCGAGATGCAGAGGTGAGGAGAGAGCTGGGAAGGTACATGCAGCGCGGTCGCGGATGGGTATGGGTACGAGCACTGTAAATGCCACGGGGGTGAGTTGGGGACAGGATGCGACAAAAATGCGTTCCGTCCACCCCTCCGGATTATCCAAACGGACAGGCCATCACGGATCAGCGATCGCCACTAGGCCCTAGCCCGGAGGGTCTTCTTCTCCAACGCCCCTAACCCGGGCCCCAGGCCCCAGGGGGGATTCAGGTAAATGGTCAGCTGCAGGGTCGCCCCAAAAGTACCGGTCCAGCAGACATGACGTACGGGCGGTCGTTCAGAATCCTAAGGAGTAGACAGAATAACAGACAGACAGCAGAGCAACAGATAACGTACCTTGGTCAGGTCATCCTTGGACAGCTCCAGGGAGCGTAGATAGTCCGCAGAACCATCGTAAGTCTCCAGCGTATCGAGCAGGTTGGGATCCCTGTGTGCATGCAACGACGAGACGGGTGCCAAGCTCATACCGCATACCGAGCTTGTTCTTCTGGAATACGCATCAGCCCATTCGCTATACGCAGTCTTAGGGTCACCCAGAGCCGACGACTCCTCGGGGCCAACTTAAGGGTTCAGAGTTTCTTCAATATGACCGCATGCAGCAGTGGAAGGTTGGGGTGCCGGGCTATTATGGAGACCTTATTGGACCCGACTAACATGCACTTTAAGCCAGAGCGCTAGGGCCCTCTGCTGCACAATGTTGAAAGCTTGAACCCCCCACTGTCTGGCATCCATTCATTCAACGTCCAATGCACAGAACAGGCCCAGGCGAGTCTGCCTCTTCACCTCCCGCACCCTCAGCCTTCAAGTCAAGCTGCCCCCCGAAATGCTTCCCGTGATCATAATTGTATTTGTTATTATACAAACAATATTAACAATATAACTTAATTATTAAGTTTATTATTATTATTATTGAGATAACAACCACCTGTACCACACGCACCTGTACGACATGTAAGTGAACATGCCAGAGTGGGAGTCAAAGGAGCAGAAGCCACCGTACGCACCACCCACGACGCGCACCCTGTCCCACAGCCATGTGTTGCCCAGGTACTTCTCCACCACGTAAGCACTGCCGTTGAGCTCGTAGCCAGCGTCTTGGAAGAGGTTCGCGGCCTTCGCGACGTAGTTAACCTGAGTGTATGCCGAATAGGGAAAGCAAAGGGTAGAGATACAGGATTGAGGAAAAAGAAGAAATCTGAAAGGGGGGCCCCATTCATGAGCCGAATTCCAGAGCCTGCCTATGTGTCCGCAGAATGAGCCACCACACTGGACCAGTCGGCGTTCTGTCTGTCACGTGGCGTTCCCACGATTGACCCCCTTGACACTTTTCCCGATGGCGATGGCACTGTCGGTGGGGCTCACACCGTTTAGTTCGCTCCTTCGCTTCGCTACACCCCCTCCTCCTCCCCGCACTGCCAGCATATACATGTGCACGTATACCACGCATCACATAGCCTACATTTCCACAAGGTACCCGGCCCGTACATATCGGTATGTACACACACACATATGTAACATGTTTTGTGCACGGTACCTGTGTCGGGACGCATAAGGCCTCACTGGTCCGAGGTAACAGCAGCGCGTTGGTCCAGCTCTGTGCGGCGTTGGCAGTAGTGGCGGAGACAGCGGGCAGCGCCGCCAGGAAGTCCGACACCGGGCCAACGGCAGCGGACAGCGTGGCGGAGTCCGCAGTCAGGTTGACGATGGCGCCATTCCTATCCGAGACATGCAGTACAAATGATGCAAAAGGGGGGCAACGCGGGTGAGCCAGAGACGCCCCGAGCGCAAGGGGGTACAGGACCTAGGGAGTTATAGGCCGGCGAAGAGCGGCACTGATGGTTCACGCCAAAAGGCCCATACGCGGAGGATGTGATGATCTCCATCACACCTCCGAAGAAATGTATTTCCTTGCGCACCCGTCACGACGACTCCAGACTGTCATGCTGTCCCCTTCAAACCCCTTCGGAATCTCTCACCTCTGCAGCAACGCCGAGCGAATGGCCTCCAGATCCGACTTCACCTCCTGAGAGGCAGCGTGTCAGTCGCGTGCATATGCAGAGGGTGTCGTCAACTTAAAGTGGGATGCGATAATATTTATACAGGGATGCGTAGAATTCGCGTTTCCCAAAGATAGTCCAAAGGGTGGTTGAAGCTGCCAATCACCTAGAAGGGCCCGCACGCATGTGGCACACCTAATGACATGGCATGGGACAAAGGGCCCGCCGCTTCGTAAGTGTCGTTTTGCAAACTCACCCAAAGCCCATAATCTTGGACACGATGCGAAAGGCAACCAGGTCCCGCTGAGCGCAACTCAGAAGCGAGTTGTGCACGTGAGCGCAAAACCATGCAAACCCATGCGCACGCGCAAAAAAATACGCGCATTGCCTATTCGCACGCACGCGCGCACACACTGCCAACTCGATGCCTACTCGATGCACCCTGAGCCCACTAGAAGTCCGAATATGCAGCCACATATGCAAACACAGACATGCATACGCGCAGGCAGATAGATAAAACAGATGCACACACACACACAGAGGCACACACACACAGAGGCACACACACACAGAGGCACACACACACACACACACACACACACACACACACACACACACACACACACACACACACACACACACACACACACACACACACACAGAGGCACAGACGCGCACCTGCCAGCCATCCTCCGTCTCGACCTTCTTCGCCAGGCTGCGAATGAATTCCAAGTACGATAGGCCGCCCATGGTTTCGGAGAGCGCGCCAGCCATGCCGCGTTGCGCTGCCAACCGCTTGCCCGCATACGAATGGCCGCCCGAAATTATACCTGCCGGAAAAATATTAACGTTACGGAGAGGGAGGGCCGTCACACAGCTGAACCAGGTATACGCAGGTCGAAAACCACCATATATAATGATGAAAGGAAACACCAACATGCTGATGTAAAATCCTCAGCGGCACCCCACTGCCTCTGCCGTCCTGGAGCGAACGCACGACACACCCTAACCTCACAACCCCCTGCTTACAAACACTGCCACATGAATGTGCATGTTGAGTGATTCCCTCCCTCCCTTCCTCTCTCCCCCGCGCCTCCCACCGCTCTCCATGGACGCCTTGGTTTCCGCCACCATCTGGGTGAACCGCTGCTGGTCGTCCAGGCGGGCTGTCAACAGGATATCACGCATTAGGTCTAGCATGTCCGCTGACTTGCCGCCCATCGCCTTGCCGCGGACCTGAGGGTGTGTCGCAAGACGGGGGAATCGTCAAGGCTCTCGAGGCTGTTGGGGTTAGCTGACCACTCCAGGGGGGTTCCGCGGGTCTCGCAAAACCCCCGTTGCCACCATGCCAAGATAGAACCTGAAAGGATGCGGCCGCAGCCCCCAGCTCCAAGCTCCCGACGCAACCCCTATTTCCGGGCCGACAGGTAGGCATCCCACTCGAAAAAATAAACCAGATTCTTTTCGCTCATGGTCTCCTCAGGCCCGTCGTCGTTCGCACCATGATATACGCCACGGGCTGCTCCTTGCCGCGCACTGCCGAGGTGAAGGGGTAGATGGAGATGCCGCCCGTTTTGCGGCCGATGCGCTCTGTGAGCTCCACGAAGCTCTCGGAGGCAGTCCCCATCTGGGTCAAGCTGCGGCAGAACAGCGGCACCAGCGGCAGCAGCCGGGCGGGAACTGGCCGCAAATCGAAGGCGGCCTGCGGGGGATTGTGGGGAGGAGGGACTGGGTTAGAGAACAGTCAAGGTAGGGAATGCAGTCGACCGCATAACCCTCTGTCCTCTTGCTGCCAGATGCCATCCCATCACTCTGCAAACCCTAAGTCCCCCTACCTCCAGGTATAGCACGTCATTGGTGAACAGGTCGTGGGCTAGCAATGTGGCCCCATCCGCCAGGGCCTGGGACGTTGTCGGCACCTTGGTGATGGTTGGTGGGATGTCGGACAGCTGAGAGGGGGCGGGCAGAGCGAGGGTTAAATCTCAGTGGCAGATGCGCACGAAAAAGACAACAGAAAGCGGAATGCCTTCAGAGAAAGGTGTGTGTGGGGGGGGAAGAAGCCCCCTACAGGAGAGGCGGCATTATTTGGCCCATACCGATGCATAGCGTGTACCGGCTCGCGAAGGTGGCAAAATCAATCCAACTTTAACAATCCAAGTCAGGCCTAGGCGATAAATATAGCACTTTCCTCTTCGTCACGTGCCCTCCACCCTACGCAACACCGGCTAACCTCGGAAAGAGCACACCCTCCGGGGCTCCGCCTCTGCAAGTCCACACCGCAATGTATACCCTTTTCCTAACCTCTCACACACACACACACACACACACACACACACACACACACACACACACACACACACACACACACACACACACACACACACACACACACACGGCAACACACGAGAATACACAAACACCTATACCTGCAGAGCCGGGATGCACGCCAGCGCCTCGGGCGGGTCTGGGGTCTCCTGAAGCTCCTTGAGCGCCGAAGTGTTCTCAACTACCGCTTCCAGCTGCGGACCATTTCAACCAGGCGGGCGTGACAATGGTTTTGGTACACCGCAGCGGCATGCAGGTGAGATGGCAGGGTGGGGGCGAGAGTTTGCCCGGGTCGTGGTATCGAAGCCGGGAAAGCGCACGGAATAAAGCTCCTCACCATGCGGCAGTGGCAGCGGCTCCCACATTTCACATTGCCATATGCGCGCCCCGCTAGGCTAGGCTCTAGGGCCTTCTGAAGGTAGCTCTGCAACTAAAGGCGACTTAACTGTAACCGCCCTCCCGGTCTTGAAACGTATGCAGGACCATCATCAAAAATAAAAGCCCTCTTCATTGTAATATAATATAATATAAATATAATATTAATATAATAATAAATATAATATAACATACAATTTTGTTCTTTCGTTCCACACAACTTCGCATATAATCTTTGCCTTCCGCATACACCCACCCCAAGTTATGATTCGACATACTCCTCATCCCCCCCACCTGCTCTTCCTTCATTCCCCCCCTGGCCGCCTCCAGTCGCGCCTTCTCCTTAGCCTCCGTGGCAGCCGCAAGCTCGGGGTCGGGCAGCAGCCGCACCGTCACTCGGTGGCGGTTGTCCAACAGGAAGGACCGGATCAGCGGACCGAACACGTCCTGACCGGATGCCAGCTTGGACTTGAAGGACGACAGCGCGTCCTCCCACTGTGAGTGCACCAGGGAAGGACGTGACCAGTAGCTCGGAATGCGGGGTAATGTCGGGCATTCGTTGCGCTTACGTTGGGGCGCGCATGAACTGAATACTTTATGGCCGGGTGGGTTATGATTACTGGATGCGCAGGAAAAAATAAATTATTACTGGCGGGGGGGTTGGAGGATACAAGGTCAAGTTGGAAAAGGCGGGCTCGTCTCACACACGGGCCTGATCATGCGTGTAAATTATGGACAGGTTACAAGTACAATGTGACCCGGATTCGTGACTCTTAATCCTTTCCTCCCTCTGTTCCTGCCTTCCTGCCTCCGCTCCCTTACCTGCATCTGCGTGAAGGGGTCGCGGTCGTAGATCCAGGCGCCCACTGCCCGGAGCATCAGCGACAGGCCGCGAGGGAAGGAGCCCGTGTTGTTCTCCCGCAGGGAGAACTCAATGGTGTTCACGGCGGCCTCGATGGCAGAGGCGGAGAAGCCGCTGGCCGCCAGCTCCTCCAGCTTGAGAGTGATGAGCTCCTCAACCTGGAGAGCGGGCCAGGGTCGGGCCAAGGCCAGGGGGTTAGGCAGCGCGAAATCCCGCACAGCATCAGCGGACGGTACCTGACTTTGCGCCCTCTAACCTGCACCCCTCTGTCCGCCCTTCGCCTGGCCATCTGCCAGAGCACCCCTCTCCGTACCTTGTCTGCATCCGCGGAGTCCACTCCCTTGAGCCCCAGTGTGAAGCAAGGCTGCTTGAGGTCGTCGTCCACGCCCCCGCCGATGACCGCGGCACCAAGGCGGCTATCATTCAGGGCCTTGCGCAGCGGGGCAGCTGGGGTGCCCAGCATGAGGTAATCCAGGAATCCCAGCGCCAGCTCCGTCTCCACATCCAGCGGCTTGTCGGAGAGCACCCAGCTGACGCCCACGTAGGCCTGCGGGAGCACAGTGTGTGTAACGCGGAAGTCGTCATGCATGTTGTGATACGCACAACGGAGATAAATGACACGTGATTGGTATTGGAAAACCCGACACGGATTGGGTTGTTGGACTGTTGGCTCAACCACGTACGCTTCTACGTGAATGAATCTTCTTCTTGTTCTCCACACCACCTCTCCATCTATACGATGTATATGATGCTTAGTTATTTGTCTCTTGTCATTTTTTACATAAATTAAAAAAGATGTATCATATCGTTAAAATTTACGATACTTGTATTGGTTGTACACCGCTAATGCAGAACACCCCCTTTTCATCCATGCCGCCTACCTTCTGCTCGCCCTCCTCACCGTCGCCAGCAGCGTAGTACTCCGTCACGCTGCGCGGCGTGTGCATGAGCTTCTACAGGCCGTACGGAAGGAAAAGGGTCTTATCGCGAAGGCTCACATGTCAACGAGGCACACGACCTTAGGAAGTGACGGGACCGTGAATGAGGTCCGGGGGGTTCGGTCCCTTCCTAATACCGCAGCCGGGAAGGGGGCTCCGAAAGCCACGGCCCGCAGAGAGGCTCAGCACACCATCTCACCCACATCCTCACCTGAGTCTCCACGCTGCTGTTCACCTCCCGGCGCTCGAACTCCTCCAAATAGCTATCCAGCAGTGCCAAGCGTTTCACCGGGTCGTCATCGCCGTAGAACCAGAACCTGATCTCGAGAGGTGGGGTGAGGGGTGGAGTGAGGGTCATTGCTATGTCGGAGCTTTCGGGTGGCAGGGGCAAGATGGTGGTGGTCGATGCAGTATCAAAGGCATCAAAAGCATTAAAGGCTGGCTGGACGCGCACGAAAAGCGGTGATTTGGTTTTGGGGTGGGGGGAAGGACGAACATAGAAACGCTGGTGGTGGTTGCTGGTTTTGGGGCGGGGTAAAAGTAAGGGAGGAGGGAAACGAGGTCCCTTGGGCCCTTCCCTCCTAGGAAGTCGCGCCATCAGGAATGCGGAGACGTGGATGAAACGGCGGAAGCAGAATGTCAACCCACTCGAGTGCGTTCACGCATATGCACGCCTAAGCTCGGGCCCAGGACACACGCGCTGGCGGACTAAGCCCAGGGCCAGGGCCGCAGAGACTTGGCTTTAGGAACACACCCGTACCGTGCATTGGAGGGATGGTAGTATTTGGCGTGGAACTGCTGGAACTGTTCGAAGGTGAGGTCAGGAATCACCTCGGGGTCACCGCCGCTGTCGTGCCTGTGTGTGTATGTGTGTGCGGGGAAGGTCGCAGGGGTGTAGGGATCGCTGGTACGTGGAGAAGAAAAGAGAGCGGTGCCGCCGCCACGACATCACGAGGATGAATGTGAGAAAAACATTGTCTGTCAAATAAGATGTGTCCATGATCGCACACCGGACGGACGGAGGGATGGGATGTGCTGTACAGGGGCGAAGACATGACTCCCCGGCCCTCCTCCGACATTGCCCACCCTGCTGGTGCAGCTGATATGACACACACCTCAGATCCCTACCTGTAGGTGTTGTCCGGAAATAGGGCCTGCTGCACGATGCGGTAGTATCGCGAGTCCGGAGAAGAGTAGACGCCCTTCATCTCGTTGAATACCACGCCCTTGTAGGTCAACGGCTCCTGCGGGAGGTGGCGGGTGAACGGACGGTCAAACACAAGGTGGGTCAAATTGCTGTCACCGGGCGTAGGAAGCAGGGAGCAGGTGCTATCAGCGATGGACACGGGGATGGGGCAGTGCAGTGTTAGTCTGAACTAACCACGACCGTTCTGAGCATCGTGCATGCCCCTACCTAACCTCTGTTGAAGGGAAACCCAGGGAGAGAGGCAGAGCCAGCGACGTAGTGCCCCTGATGTGAGGCCGCTACACAGGCCGCTCCATTCGGCGAGAATACAAGGCATCGGCGCTGCATGTTTATATGTAACGGGTTCAGCCCACTCACTACACGCTCTGCGCCCCTCCGCTTGCTGGGCCTCCGTTTGCTGCAGCCATCGTCCCTTATTCCTCGCCCCAATCACAGCGGATCAACACCCCGGCCCCTCAGACGCACCTCCTTGTTGTCGAGCTCGAAGTGCCAGCCTTCCTGCTCGAACACGCGGCGGTCTGACACACAGCGCGGGTGGAACACTGCATCTAAGTACACATCCACCAAGTTGTAGAAGTCCTGAGGGGGGAGTGCGGGACGCGCAGGCCCAATCACATGGAGAATTCGTTCTCTGCAGGAGTAGGTCGAGTGCAGTGTCCAGTTGGCGTATATCAAGACCGGGAATTAACTGAGAAAGGCAGGTCCTCGAAAAAACCGATGGGTATGGGGTTGGGTACGGTGGGTGGGGGCTGGGGACGGTTCGGCGGTACGCCTCCAACCGTGGACGTGGTGTGATTAGCTGAGGACGGTCCCCCATTTCTCCGCTCCGCAACACAATCTAGGGGTTTCTCCTCCAGCCGCAGCCGCAGCCGAATACTTTTCTTCGCCCGTCATCCTCCCACACTTTTGCGCCGTACCCCAATCCCAACCCATCAACCTGCGTGTTCGTTGATGCCACCGGGTAGCAGGTACGGTCTGGGTAGGTGAAGGCATTGAGGAAGGTGTTTAAGGAGCTCTTCATCAGCTCGACGAAGGGCTCCTGCCCATGTACGAATGGGGTTTGGAAGGACGGGAAGGATGGGAGAGGTTGGAAGGTAAGGCAAAGGTTTGAGAAGGTTGGTCAGGGGCCGCGGCTTGGGCCTTATCTCATCTCCATGGATCCATGGAACAGCATCCTAACTTCAAATAATTATTACGTCGTCCTTCAGGGCAGTCTACTGCTGTCCATTTCTGCTGAAATCTTAAATGCTACTCGGTCGATGCCGTACTGTACCTTCATGACAGCACACATCCGTCCCCGTCCCTGGCCCATCCCGCCCACCTTGATGGGATACTTCCGGCTGCCGCACAGCACACTGTGTTCCAGGATGTGTGGAATGCCAGTGGAGTCATCCACGGGGGTGCGGAAGACAACGCCGAACGTCTTATTTTCGTCGCTGTTCAGCACACTGATCAGCTCGGCACCTGGTGGGCAGCGGGAGCACCCCGGCACCGGTAGTGGGAGCGAAACGACATGGTTCTGTTGCTGAGAAAGTACACAAAAGTACCAACCATGACACGAGACAGGTGGGTTCACACGGGGGGAAGAGGAGACTTCGCACGGACGAGGGGAAACCCCACATATGAAATAGACTGATTGGGGAGATGGGGACCAAAAGCTGGAACTGAAGACTGTTGTAAATCGGGAGACTATCCAGCCGCCGTGCTGTAGCCGGCAGGGTAATTGTGGGTGGCCGATACTGGTTTTACTTTGGCTATGGTCGCACACGTATCGTTTATTCCTGCTCCGTTCCAAGAAGGATATTTCTTATGTTTGTCCTCTTTGCGGAAATTGTGTCTCATATATATGCAGCTCCCCCAAACCCATTCCAAATACCCTGGGCTGGATGGAAGCAGATAATGCAAGCGAGCAAAGCACTAGGCCTAAGGAGTGTAGTGTGTGCGTGTGTGGACAGTGCAGGGGTGGAATTAAGTATTCGATATCAAAACACAACTCCTCACGTCGTGCGCAAAGATGGTGATCCAAAAACCGGGAGGAAACGGGAGGAAACGTATGAAACTTAGTTGCGCTGGGTACGGGGAATGGGAAGGGCAAAATCAAAACATAAAAGTTGCAGCTGAAGGCCAACAGTTAAGGGAAATGACAGGAACAGCATGACAGAACCCCCTTCTAGTTGTCAGGAACCCCATCACCCCATTTACCCTTTCCTGGCCCCGTCGGTTGCATTTACCCGTCTTATCGTGCTTGTACAACAACACATGACTTCCGTACTCCTTTACATATTGGTTGCGCTGCAGCGTGAAGCCGTGGCCCTTCTCCAGGACAGCGTCAGGCGAGATGGCTGTGGAGGCAGCCGCCGGGACCACGGCAGGTGCAGCAGCAGCCAGCACATGGAAGCGCTGCCGACCCATGAGACCACCTTTACGTGGGGATGACAATGGATAGCCAGACGGCGTTAGAGACGCAAGAATCCTCGTCACGTGGGCCCTATGGGGCTTCATTCTTCACACTGAAAGCAAACGGAGCCTGGTGACTCTACGGCCCACTCGCCGAGTATTAGCTTCCCGACTGGCACTGCATGCCATCGCTGCTAGTCGGCATATCTATCGGGAAGATGGTGACCTGGCAGCAAAAGGTTGCTAGTAACGTAATGCCAGTAGACGCAATGTCACCACCACTACCACTACTACCACCGCCACCACCACCACCACCACTTCTTACGCCATATCCACCCAATGCAACCAGGCCGGCAATATAGGCCTGCAAGTTCGAGTTCTGGTTCAGTGAGCTGGTCCACTTGGTTATAATTGTGTTTCCAGCTTTCCATTGGTATGTGCTGGCACGCATGCCCCCAGGAAATTGGGTCACGGAATCACCCCTTCCGACATCACCACACACCCACGACGTTGTCTCCAAACACAGAGCAAAACTTCCTCGGCCGCTTGGTATTTGTGGTGGTGCTTGTGGTGGTGCTTGTGGTGGTGTCGGTGGTGGTGTCGGTGGTGTGCAGTTTCAGGTTGCAAGCCAGCCAGCTGGGTTACAAGTCATAAGCCCTATCTCAAAGAACCTTGTTGGGCGTGAAAGGCCTAGTACCCACGTACCCGGCATTCGGCGGAGTGCTGGCGCCAGCAGTGGTGATGCGCCAAAGGGCACCGCCGCCCTCGGCATGCGGATGGCGGTTCGCTGGGAGGGAGCGCCAGCGTGGGTGTGGGTGAGACGTGGTTTGAGGTGAGACGGGAGTGGTGAATGAAAGAATGACAATGATGGGCAAGTTCAAAGCCGCATTTATCAGCGTAAGGCGCGAATGCCCCGCAGAGTGGCAGCCCAAGGAGTCGCTTGTAAAATGTGTGCGAGATTTGGGCAGAGAGACCGCCGCGTGAGTGGGCGACACCGTCCTGCACTGACAACGTGTTTTGCGCCCTGTAGAGCGTCCTAAATAAACATATTTCGATATTGGAAGGAGACCCGTATGAATACGCGAATATAATGGGCATTCGCCTCGGCGATGACCGCAACCACATACAGGAGTTCAAGGCGCAATGGGCGCACACTAGCATGCAGTCAAGATCAAAGATTGTAATATTCGTTTATGCTTTCTTAAGTTCCCTTATCGTCCACAAAGCACGCTCCATACCGTGCATGGGACTGAGATGGGCACTGCCGGCACAGCTGTCGCGCGCCCGGCGCCAATAGCAGCGCTGCTAAGTCCACGCAGGAGGGTCGACATATTTGCTGTTATCAGCACACGAGCCCTCCAGAAGGTTGTCGTAAGCGACGCCAGGTTCAGCAAAGCTAGAGTCCTTGAGATGTTCTAGCAATCTCTAGCAAAGTGCTAGCCTAGCTTGACCTACACAACTAGAAAGTGGAGAGTCACAAGTGAATGATATCACCCCCATGGGTCATTCGCGACGGAAAGGCGCCGTACATCACAACCCCTTCCTCGTGCTGACAGTGAGTTGATGTTATTCAGTATGACTAGTAAACGCCTACCACCTTGAGGCTACGTTTCGCACTTGCCTGATTAGTCTGGCGCATTTTGACGGAACCTCTTAAGCGCAGCTATTGTCGATTATTATACATAATAATAATTTATTCTTATAACTATAACAATAAATTGTATTTGAGATTTATTGTAAATTCTGACTTTTACGCATAAGTAGCGCCGCCGCATAGCCGATGGCGGAAGCCGACGCGGAGGCCGCTGGCCCTGTGAAGGTGACGCTGCAGCAGCTTGGCATCTCAACTGGGTACGTATGTTCTGAGGCTGGCTTTAAACCGCCACAGCTTGGCGTATCGCCATGCAGCTGTCATGTCGTGGGGCCAATTGCATGAACGTGCTGAAGGGGTTGACGCCATGCACTAGAGACACTTACATAAGCTACGGCGGCAGTAATTTTCCCATCACTACAGCCGGATGCATAAACGTTACAAGGGTGAGGTAACGTTTCTGGGTTTTTGGGCCCCGGTACACCAAATTTTTTAATTTTTCCTTTCCCTTTGCATCCATACTCCATTAGCAACTTGCTGTCTGGTGCCTACGTATGTGAACCTTTGCCCTGTCATAAATGCGTGTTACAGACGCCCTTAGGCTCCCTCCCTCCGCGATGCTCTGATCCTGCCTCTCGGCACCTGTTAGGAACGAGTATGAAGGGGCTCTGGACTTCGACATTGGGAACCTCAGTGCCTTTGACCCAGGACCTGTAGATGCCGCCCGGCTTACAGTGGACCCAGATGGCACGTGCGCGGAAATCGCGAGGGGAATAACGCAGGTGCGCTTACTGCTATATTTACACGCGGTCGGTGCATGGTCCCTCGAACGACATACCCGGCAAGTCCAAGTGGAAGGGGGGAAGTCCGGGCTTGGACGGCGTACAGATGAAGGGGCCCGGAATGGCGTGAGTGGTGAAAAGGCGGACCTGAATAGGTCTAAACTGAGGCCGGACGGGCGGGTGCGGTGCCTGCGTATTAGCTCAAAGAACGGCCGTTGGCTCTTTGGGAGCTGTCGTGCGGGCCGCTGCTGTGTAAGGCTTCTGAGGAGCCAAGAGCCTTGGGGCGAGGTGAAGGAGGCAGCAGCAGGGTGCTGCAGTGAGTTGGAGCTGTGGCTCCTCTGAGTGGGGAAAGTCGCGTATGAGGGAGGAGGTTGTACGCGGTGATCCTGCACCGATGCAAATAGCGGTCTCGAGCAATCTAGGATGTGGACGTTCAGAGAGCACCGTTTGAACGGACAGCTCCAGTTGTTTATCCCGCCAGGGGCTGCGCCGCAGCAGAGGCAAGCTCCGAGCGCTGCAGATGCAAAAACAGCAGGAGCACTAGCGGTGATATCCACCTCTGTTATGCCTCATAGGGTGGGTTGGGCCCCTTTGCGCCGGGGTTATGTCGGTCTATGGGTCGGTCTGCCTATCGGTCAGTCTCTCGGTCGGTTGGTCGGTCAGGAACACGTTACCTGCCGCGTATCAATGCAAAGCGCATTCAAGGATAAAAGAAATTTGGAGCCGCAACGTTATGGCGTTCACTCAGCATCATGCGTGTCTAGGCCTCGAAACGACCCTTTCCCCCCAACCACAGGCGCTGGTGACCAAGCTTTTTAACCTGCCTGCGGAGCCCATCACGGGTGGGCGCCTGGCCAAGTTGCCACCACCCGCCACGCAGCTGCCGCGGGCGCTGCCGGTGCCTAAAGCCAAGCCGTTGACGCGATGGCAACAGTTCGCAGCCAAGAAGGGCATCGTTAAGCGCAAGCGAAGCAAGCTAGTATATGATGAGACGACGGGCGAGTGGCGGCGGCGGCATGGTTACAAGCGTGCGAATGACGACAACGACATCCCCATTATTGAGGCAAAGGCTACGGATAAGGTGGGGGGGAGTCGGACGCCGCTGAGGCGGAGTTTAACTCTTCATGTCTGTCTGTCTTCACGTATGCGTGCGTCTATCTTTGGAACAAGGAGCGTAGGAGGGCACCAGGACAATTACCTAGCAGTAATATGAATACTGCAAAACACTCCCTCCCACCGACTGTGTGGTTGGGCCGTCCTTACATACATACTGTGGCTCGGCCCGGTCAGGGCCCCCGGTGCTCGTCTTTGCAGGGCGAGTCGCCCACAGTGTAACACCCTTTCATACATGTGGCTGGCCACCCTTACATTACGACGTCATGTAACGCAATGAGCTGGTGCTGGCGCTGCTTTTGGACCTTGGGAGCCGTCTGTTTTCATTGTGTAGGGCTTTTAGGCACCTTTCTTCTTTACGAGGTGCAGCTCTCCGGGTCAGGTGGACACTTTAAACTAACCCTGATTCCATATCTTCCTGGATTTTCCTGGATCTTCTCTGTTGTTAAAGCTTTGTGTAGCATCTTCCTTGTCAATCTCTGTTTCCCCTGCCCCTGTGTACCTGACACTCGCAGCCTGGCGAGGACCCCTTTGCAGTGCTGGCCGCGGAGAAGCGTGAGCGTGTTAAGACGAATCGTGCCGCGCAGCTGGCTAACCTCAAGCAAGCCGCCAAGAAGGCCGGACCGGGGGTGTTGCCCGCGTCATTGCGTCTCGCGGCCACACTGCCCAGCGAGGGCGGTAAGGTCGGCAAAGGTGTTGGCAAGTCGCTCCGAAGAAAGGAGCTCAAAGATGACGTGAGTGAAATCCCAGCGATGGGGCGACAAGGGAATGGAGGGCGAATATAGGAAAACCGGTGGTGTTTGCTGACGAAACAAGGACTAGCCGTGAAAGGTGCTGAGGGCGTGGCGGGGCCGCTTCAGGGCCAGTCCTGGCATACTGAAACATGTTCTCTCGGAGAAGCGGTTTTCTCTCGAAAAATGAGTGAACAATTTAGCAATTAGTCCTTCAATTTTCTTTCCCCTTTCTCCCCGGCTGCACGTGTCCATGTGCCTATGTGCTCCTGTTGGTGTCGTTCCTTTTCTGGTTGTGGGCGTGGGGTGAGGGTTTGGGGTTGGTGAGGATGTTGATCGCATCCGCTGACATATCTGTACACACCTCAAGTATTCCTTGGGGATTGTATTGAGAATGCTGAGCAACACACGCACGTGATATTTATACCAGCAGGGAAATGGGAAAGCAGTACTACGGCCGGGGGCAAGGCTTTCCTTTCTAACACAACGCTTCTGTCTTCCTCATTCATACGGTCTTTTACGTATTCCCAACAGATTAAGACAGCCTCGAGGCTAGCTGGCATTTCCACGGCGTCGATTGGCAAATTCGACAAGCGCTTGGCGGGTGAAAAGCCCGGGGAGCGCGCCCCACTCGGCAAGCGCCGCCACTTCACGTCTGTTACAGACACGAAAGCAGAGCGGTCCAAGATCGGAAGGTGGGGGGCCAACGGCAATATGCAGCTCTCCCGACGGAATGCATCTGCATGGGGCCCCGGCGAGGACACGTGGCACAGCGTTATCAAATGTGCCCTAAACCCTAAAAGCACGATAAGATGGATATGACGTATATCATTTCCTCAGATATATCAAAATAGTGCATTTTATCTATCTTTTCCTGCTTTGACACCTTTGACATGGCATGCATCTTTGATGAACCCGTGAACACCGTCGTTTCCTCGCTTGTAAAAAATCTCTCCTGGAGCCCCGTTCCCGCCTTCTCCATTCCATCCATTCCTTTAATCGGGGTATATCTTAAAGTCAAAGTTTCAACACTGCCGTATCTCCATGTCCTTGTCCCTGTGCGGCCTAACCCTCCCCGGCTTCCGATTGTCCGTTCCACCTGCATACCGCATGGCAGCATTGCCGAGAAGCTGCTAAAGGAGAGGTCTGACGACATTTTGGATATTCGCAAGGCCATGACACGCATGGAGTCTGAGGCACGGGAAGCGCGGCACCAGGCAAAGAGGAAGCGGGAGGAGGAGGGTGATGGAGGAGGAGGGGGCAAGAAGGGGCGGAAAGCTGGCGGAGTTGGCGGGAAGGGCGGGAAAAGAGGGGGGAAGGGCGGGGGGGCCAAGGCCGGCACCAAGGGGGCCAAGGGCTTTAAGGGTGCAGCCGGAAAGGCAGGAAAGGGAGGGAAAAAGGGAAGGGGGCGCCGGTAGCGTGGCCCAGAGTGACTGGGTGACCTGCTGACTGGCGGATACATGGCGGATAGGGGGTGGTGCGTGACCTTGCCATTTATGTTGACCTTATGTTGACAAGGCTGAGGACCTCAGGGATGCTGTTAGACAGCGATGGCGGTACTTAAGAGGGGTCCCACAGCTTACAGGCGTGTGTCCCGGCAGCCTGTAATGACGACGACGTGACGAAATTGTTGCGTTTTTGGACCCTTCTGCGCAAATAGCAAAAGATATGAAAACGGTCCAGAAGAGCAAGGAAGCCGTCAAGTGGTTTGCCAACACAGCCATAACGCCTTGGTTGGCGTGACGTTCTCTGTCCGTCCTCCACGCGCACCTTGGCGTTGTCCACCTTTGGTCTGGATGAACTGGTGCGGGGAGGAGCCATATAGTCTTCGCCGTTCCATGCATCAAGAGGCTTGGGGTTCAACGAGGCCGCTTTCTAGGGTGGTTAGTACCGCGTGGAAGATCTGGTCATTAAAAGGATTTGCACTGCCTATCCCAAGGCTGCAAATGTAAGGCCCCCACAGCGGCATCTATCCGCTATTATTCAGATTCCGTGCACGCATTCTGCTTGAATCCCACCCGGCAGTGAGAGCTACATTCGTGCACTCTGCAGAGCACACATTATGCTCTGATGTGTGCTTCGGTGGGGGGACTCGCACGGAGTCCCATGCTTGTGCAAGAAATGACACAATATATAGGTAGTAGTGTTGGTGGCGAGTGCTAAGTCATGTCATGTCATATGTCCGTCACAGCAGGTTACAGCAGACCTACACATACAGCTACACCCTTTTTTCACGGCGTTTGGCTCCTCAAGCTGCCATTAGAGCACTATGGATGCTGAACTCTGCTGATCCACAAGATGCTGACAGAAACACCTACTAAGGCCAGAGCCAACATTGTTCACCCTGCCAATGTTGGCCTCTAACTCCTCCTTCGTGCTGTCTATCTTAGCCTCCAACCCTTCCTTGGTGCTGTAGATCTTCCCATTTAGCTTCTCCAAGCTATCTTTTATTGGTGCTAGCTTCAATTCAGCAGTGTAGTTATCAACTGTTTCAATTGTGATTAACATTTCAGATAGTATAAGTAAATAAGCTATAATAATGAAAGGGTGTTACACTGTGGGTGACTCGCCCTGCAAAGACGAGCATCGGGGGCCCTGACTGGACCGAGCCACAGCGCAGGAGAGGGGCACGCAGCTTCATCCGTCTGTCCTGCCGTAGGCTGGTAGTGGCAAGAGTCGCCTAGGTGACATTTGCTGTGTCAGTGTCACAGAGGCATCATGGCCTGTGTTGATATGCTATGGTTATCTGTCCGTTTTGCGGAACTGACGGAATCTACAAAGCGGCTCACTTTATAAGTGGGGTTGAGGGTTTGGGGTGCTGTAAGAGAAGAGGAGCCGTGACACAACAGCATATGGTCACGTTTGGTGGAAGTTGGTTGAGTCATCATAAAAGCGGCACGGGAACACTGCTTATCAGTTGACCCTGATGGCTATCGTAGTGTTCAGGTTCGCTGCCGAGATTTTAGCTGGTGTGACAAGGGGTCACGTCTACAATGGAGAGTACGGCAGGGTTTATAGTAGTTCAGTCTATAACAACAACAATTGAGAGTAGCATGCACGTCCAGGCAGGTACGTCATGCATGTGCCCATGGGGGTTGGCATCAACATTATGAAATCTACGGGAGATTGCTCTTTGGGAAGGGCACTTTGTATTAATGAGGTTTGTGTGGACTTGGACGACCCGTCACTTGTTGGTCCAGGAGGTGCGCGTAGTGTGAGTTGCCGGGGATATGGCAGGTGATGGCATCATAAGCACCAACCAACTGATAGGCTTCGAGTAGCACCACATGGTGCGAAATGGTTTCGGAGCTATGGGATTATTGCTACCGCTTTTATCAGCTAGTCTAGTAATTTTTAGCTGCTTTTAGTTTTTTTATTTCGCTTATTTCGTTTTAGTTATTATAGCTTTTGTCGTTTATGTAATCCTTTATGTAAGGCCCCTGGGATTTTTTTAATTGTCCGCCCCTGTAAGGAGTCCTAGTAGTGTAAGCAAGGCCCTCGGGAAGTTATGCCGTCGCGAGGAAAATGCACTGATTTTTATTAGGCAATTACTAGGCTATTAAAAACATTTCCTGACCTCTTTAGCTAGGTATTTTCAGTCTTTTGTTGCATGTAGTAGCTATGTATCCTGCAGGGCACTGGCCAGCCCTGCAGGATTCATGCTCTAAGTTTATATTAATTTATTATGCTCTGGAATATTACAAGGATTTTAGTGAACGGCCTGCTAACAGCTCAAACAAGGAATATCCTTAAACCGTTAGTTGACAGTTAATCTGAGTAGTACAGCAATGATTGTCCACTACTATAGCTACCGCTTTACTTAAAGCCTGCAATTATAAATATATACTTCTTTGTTTAACAATTATTGGAGCTTCAGAAATTACGCAGATCTTCACTAAATAGAATTGCCAACAGCGTAAGGTAAGCATTACTCGCCAAGGTATGTCGCCAAGAAATTTTAGATTGCGATTTAAGAAAGCAATTTTAGGATGCTAGGATTTCCGGATTTTAGGATGCGCGATGCTGCCAGCATGGGGTGCCACTGCTGCCGTGCAGTAGGTGCAGCTGCCACGGGGTGCAGCTGCCGCGGGGTGCAGCTGCCGCACGGCATAGCTGCCGTGCAGTGCGTGCAGCTGCAGCCTGGTGCAGCTGACGTGCGTGCTGTATGTGCAGCTGCTGCGCGGTGCAGCTGCCGTGCGGTGCAGCTGCCACACGGTGCCACTGCCACACAGTGTGTAGGAAACTACATTTACCTTAGTAAAATCGGCCTAGATAAACGGGTAGGCAACCATGCGCTAAGCATGATGCCTAACCAAAAACTAACCAAGTCATAAATAAAAGCAGTAGACTGTAGTACATCCCGGTAGGTGAACCAATAAAGTCACCCTGGTGGAGTGCTTTGGCCAGATACTGAAGTATTACAATACGAAGTATTCAGAGTTCAAGACTCTGCTGCCACCAGACCTTATTTGATGTACCAAGTTTGCAATCTGACATACTTAAGCGCTCTTGCAAACCCATATAAGAAAACGCTTCCGAATAACAAACTTAGCATCGTTAGAACGACGACTGCTACACAGTGCCACTGCCACGCAGTGCCGCTGCGGTGTTGTGCTGCTGCCACGTGGTGCTGCTGCCACGTGGCACCGGTGCAGCTGCCGTGCTGTACAGCTGCTGCATGGTACTGTGTACTGTGGTACACCCATGTACCATGTGGTATGCTATCGTGGGGTAATAATATTTGTAATGATACCACTTCATTCAGCTACTCTTGTAATCACAACATAATTGCTACTGCTCTTCTTAGCTAGCCTAGGAATTTGTAGTAATTTTAAGTTTGTTTATTTAATTTTGGTAAAGTTAATTTTCATAGGTCATGTAATTGGTACTGCTTTAATTAGCTAGTCTAGTAATTTTTAGTTGCTTTTAGTTTTAGTTATTTTAGTTTTCGTGTCGTATATTCAGTATGTAAGACCCCTGGGAATTCTTAAAGTAAGGAATTCTTAAATGTTCTTTTGACTGACTGTGCAAGATTGAGTGGTTACCAGTACAAATCGGGCAGTATCTAGATGCTGCTTGCTCAGTGTCAGTTGGCTGACTGCCTCTGCTCTCAGGTGGTTTATCTGCATCAGCTCCCTTGCTTTCAAGCGTGCTTTCAAAATTATGGCACGGTTAATATTTATATTCTTTAACGTTCTTTTGACTGACTGTGCGAGATTGAGTGGTTACCAGTACAAATCGGGCAGTATCTAGATGCTGCTTGCTCAGTGTCAGTTGGCTGATTGCCTCTGCTCTCAGGTGGTTTATCTGCATCAGCTCCCTTGCTTTTAAGCGTGCTTTCAAAAATACGGCACGGTTAATATTTATATTCTTTAACGTTCTTTTGACTGACTGTGCGAGATTGAGTGGTTACTGTTGTATCCCTCCTCCCAATCACCCATTGATTCTGCGGAGAACCAGGCTTAGTGCATCGTGCTCGATTATATCAGAACGTACCAATCGAGGCAGCAGAAGTCTTCGATGCAAGGAGTTACAACGTTTATTCCAAGACAGGCATAGATGACGTGATAGGCTATCAGTGCCTAGCCGAGGCAATCATCATCTAACCGATGCAAATCGGTGCTCGGGCTTATCCAAGAAATACGACCAGAAGCGATATATAAGGCGTAAGCTCAACCAAAGCGTGGTTAGCTTGTCTTAGCGTCAATCGTTCATATTTCATACTTAGGCCGTCAATGAGCATAGCAGATATACTCGCAGCGACGGCTCGCGGTACAAGAGATCTGCAAGTAGTAAGTGTACTACCGTGATCCCGCGTGCGGATATTGCTATATAAGCCGTCATAGCAATAATGCAATGTTCTTTACTTGCATAAACGTGCCGACTATGCCATCACGTGTAGTGTTGCATTCGACGCGCCGCATCGCTCGAGCCATTGCCTTGCGACCTCTAGGTACACTCACATTATCGTGCTCAAGCGTGCGCGTATGCATGGTGCACGTGTTATCATTAGTGCGCGTTGATGTGTGGTGCATTATGCATTCTAGGTCGTCCGCGACCAAGTCGCCGGACCGTGCACACTTATCGCGACACCGCTCACGCGATGTATGCTTGCAGCGTTGTGCATGATGCATTAGGCGATATGCTGTTAGTTCGCGGGTTGCTTGTTCCCTTAGCCAGTGTGCCTAACTCGTGCGATGCGACGTGCTGCGTGGTGTGCGTGCGGTCGTACTGCGCCGAGTGTCCACGTACGACAGGGGTGACTTCATCAGTGTCGTACCGCTCCGCGCGCCCACGTACGACATGGTGACCTCATCAGTGTCGTACCACTCCGCATGCCCATGTACGACAGGTGACATCATCAGTGTCGTACCGCTCCGCGTGCCCACGTATGACAGGTGACGTCATCAGTGCTGTACTGCTCCGTAGCGATGGTGGGTGCAACCCTAGCAGAGCTTCGGCAGAGTGACGCGTGGTACAACAATTATTCCCCTCCCATAGGCAGCGTCCTCGCTGCCGCACAAGCGACAAAGGCTACTGAGATTGCATGGCACGCAACCTAGCCTCTTCGAGGATGGGCGCCATCTCCGGGGAGAAATTACGCGCAGTTTCCCATGAGTTGTGCTCACTTGAGTAGTCCGTCCACTTGACCAAGTACTCGTGCAAGGTGCGCTTGCGTCGATGTCTACCCACACGTCGGGTGCGGTAGTCCAAGATACGCTCCACATCGTACACCTTCTGCTTTCCGGCGACCCAGGTCTCAGGACCTGGTTCGACTGCTGCAGGGGTGTCAGTGGTAACAGGCGTGGGCTCCGTGCCACGATACGGACGAACAAGTGACACATGGAACATTGGGTGGATGTTCATGGTAGAGGGCAACGCAAGCTCGACGGCTACATTCCCTACCATGCGCACAACGGGGTACGGGCCAATCCAACGGGGCAAAAGCTTACGGGATCCTTCGGCAAAGGAATGCAGGTTCTTAGTGCTTAGCAGAACCATCTGTCCTTCCGAAAAGACCACGTCCCGCTTGGACTTGTTGTAGTACTCCGTTGCTTGTTGCTGTGCCGCGTCCAAACACGACTTCGCGTCTGTCATTCGGGATAAGAACGTCTTGGCAAAGGTCTTAGCCGCAGGGACATACACCTCCAGCTCACGCCACACAGGTAGCGCTGGGTGAAACCCATAAGTCAGAAAGAAAGGGCTTTGACCTGTCGACCGATTAACAGCATTGTTAATCGCAAACTCTGCCGCAGTCAGGTAAGTATCCCAAACGAGAGGTGTGCGACCAGCAAAGTTGCACAACATATCCCCCAGTGTGCGATTTGTGCGTTCAGTCTGGCCGTCAGACTGCGGGTGGTATGCCGTACTCAGGTTAACCCGCATGCCGACTAGCTTGCAGAGCGCTTCCCAAAACTTAGACGTGAACTGACCGCCGTGGTCTAGGATCACGTTCTTAGGGACGCCGTGCAACCGAACCACGTTATCGAAAAACAGGCGTGCAGTCTGCTCAGCAGTGCAGGTCGACGTGGTAGGTGCAAGGTGAACCATCTTAGTTAAACGGTCAACCATGACGAGCACCGAGTCGTACCCCCCCCTCAGTTTTGGGCAGCGCGACCACGAAGTCCATGGAAACACTTTCCCAAGGCGCGTCAGGGACAGGCAATGGTTGCAACAACCCGTGGCCCCTACCGGACAAAGCCTTGTTGCGCTGGCACAAGCTGCATGTCTGCACGAAGTTCTCGGCATCTCTCGCCAGACGAGACCACCAGAACGAGCGTCGCACCAACTCGACCAGCCGTGTGCTACCTGGGTGTCCTGCCAACGGGTCCTCATGGAAACGGGAAAGGATATCACGACGAAGGGAATCGTTGTTGGGCACGACAATCTGAGTCGTCGATCCTTCCGTCCGTAGCCAAAGACCATTCTGCTTGCGTAGGTGATCAACATTGCCAGGCGAAGCAAACCAAGAGTCACCGGCATAGGCATCCTTCAGGCGAGTCGCAAGGTCTGAGGACAGAGGCACGTCCGGGGTCTGTGGACGTTGGACAGGTGCCGCCAGAATTGCAGCATGTAGCGACGGGTGTCAACTGAGAGCGTCGGCGATGTTAATCCGGCCGGCAACATGCTCCCAGGTGCAGTCAAACCGCGCGAGGTACTCCATCCACCTCGCTTGTCGTCAGTTCA
The DNA here is from genome assembly GCA_019650235.1 of Volvox reticuliferus. NCBI lineage: Eukaryota > Viridiplantae > Chlorophyta > Chlorophyceae > Chlamydomonadales > Volvocaceae > Volvox > Volvox reticuliferus. The sequence goes on from BNCP01000043.1 coordinate 1,089,572, forward strand.
ACGTGGGGATGCTTTGCAAAAACGTCAGGGGCTTGTGGTCAGTCTTAAGGGTGAAGGGTCGTCCTTCTAGGTAACAACGCCACTCCTTAAGCGCGTGCAAGACTGCTAACAGCTCCTGTTCCCCTGTGGTGTAACGGGTTTCTGCGCCCGTAAACTTCTTACTCGTGAAGGTGATCGGTCGCCCTTCCTGCAACAGTACAGCGCCGCTCCCATACAACGAAGCATCCGAAAACACTTCGGCACGAAACGGCAACGAGTAGTCGGGGAATGCAAGGGTAACGTCGTCGGCAACGACACGTTTCAGCTCTTCAAACGCCAGCTGGCACTCGGGCGTCCAGGCACTAGGCGAATCGAAAGCTCCCTTACGTGTCAAATCAGTGAGTGGGGCCGCAAGAACAGAGTACTGCTTGATGAACTTACGGAAGTAATTGGTCAAGCCGAGGAAGCTACGAAGCTCCTGAAGGTTCCGAGGCGCTGGCCAATCACGAACCACAGCTACCTTCCGTGGGTCCATCTTGACACCAGTGGCCGACACGATGTGGCCCAAGTACTCCACCTGAGGCTGCACCCAAAAGCATTTGGCACGCTTAGCAAACAATTGCTCCCGCCTCAACACCTCAAGCACAAGCTTAAGATGCTCCAGGTGCTCCTCGCGCGTCTTGGAGTAGACCAGGATGTCGTCCAAGTAGCAAACGACGAACCTGTCGATGTACGGTCTAAACATGCGATCCATGACCGCCTGAAACGTCGCAGGGGCATTAGTCAACCCGAACGACAAGACCGTGTACTCGAAGTGACCAAAGGGCGTCCGAAAAGCAGTTTTCGGCACATCAGACGCAGCGATGCAAATCTGATTGTATCCCTGTTGCAAGTCGATCGAGCTAAAATAAGCCGAGTCCTTTAGCTTATCGAGCAGGTCATCCACGCGCGGCAAAGGGTAACGGTTTTTGACCGTCGTTGCATTCAAATCGACCTTGACGAGGCGGTGCAGCAGACGGACCCCTCTGCTCCTCGCATCCAACGGGGCCTGCTTCGGCTGCCGTGACAGGAACAGTCGGATGGATAGGAGTCCGTGGGTCTAGTAGTGCAGGGGGATCTCGGACACCGTCAACGACATGCATATATCGTCTGTATTTTGGGAGAGCAGCTATAGACGAACTATAGTCGATTCAACTATAGTCGATCAATAGACGATGCTTTTATACGATTTTTTTATCATCTATAGTTGATTCGACTATAGTTCGTCTATAGTTGAATCAACTATAGACGATTCAACTATAGATGGTTCGTCTTATAGACGATTCAACTATAGACGATTCAACTATAGCTGATATTTATAGATGATACTGAAATACTTGCTGGATCCAGGAGAATTAGGGTCAATTTATGAGTTGTATCCATCAGATCAGTTACATATAAGATGTTGTCATCATGCACCACAAGTATATAATAAATAATTATAATGTAAATTATATATATATATTATATTATATAAACATATTTATAATATTATATATAAACATATTTATAATATTATATATATATTAATATATTACTGTGCCAAACGCGAACGGCCTAGTGAGCCTCGCATACGGCGAGTTTTTGCAGGCTCCTAATAGAGCGTCTCCAGTCGCTTCGACTGGTACTCTTCTAGGACCGACGGTAGGTGGGCGTTACTCCAGACGGCGGTTGCGGCTCTCTGCCCTTCTCCGGAATTTGATGGAATTTATTTTTATCTCAGATCCGGGAGTTTGATGGCGCGGTGACTATTTCCGGATCCGCGCGAGTCCCCGTGGAAGGTCTTGCACGACTTCCTGTGCTCGATCTGTCTCTTCCTCCGGCCTCGGACCTTGAATCCGGTCTACCTGGGGCTCTTCCTCCTTCGTCTAGTTTGGTAAGCCTGCCTGAGCTCGGCGTCATTTTCGGGTGGGTCCAACCCTCCGGCCCCCCCTGCAGGTTAGCTTGCTAGCTGGGTTGATACAGGAACGGGCTCCAACTCCTCTTCCTCCGGGCCCTCCTACTACTGTGAGAGAACCGAGTTTGGATCAACCTCGTGCTCAGCCAGGCTTCGCAGAACTGCGTTTACGCCGCCTTGCTATGTCCTCCCATCCGGCGCCTGTTGCCACCCCACCTGTTGGCTTCTACCAACGGGGTCTCGAGAAGGCTCAAGCTGTTATGGACCAGGCCTTGGCCGATAGCACACGTGATCGGCAGGATGCAGCCGCGGCTGAGTTGCAATCATGGTTATCGGCCGCGCGGGCTGGTACTACCATGCTCGATGCTAGCCCAGAGGATCTACTAGTATACCTGGAAGAGTGGTGGTTGCCGAACCATCCTGGCCGGAAGCAGGAGGTGGCTGGGCCACAGGCCGTGAAGGGTGTACTCTCGGCCTTGAGTGGGTGGTTTTCCCGGGCTGGACGGGTTGGTCCTTTTGATCCGGTCAGTAGGACTGGGAACCCGTGTGAGTGCCCTTGGGTCAGTGACTACCGCAAGGGATATACTCGCCTTCAGATGGTCGGCGGTTATGAGGAGGTGTCGGCCGTGCCGATGACCGAGGAGAAATATGGCCACCTGTGCCAGTATCTGCTGGACCAGGCCGCGTCTGCAACTGATGTGGCGGATACTCTGACATCACTCCGAGACCTCTTATGTGTCCAGTTTATGTTCCAGAGCACCTACCGGGGCTATGATGTGGGAAAGCTGGCGTTGGGTGATTTTTGCCACCCTGATTACCCTGATAGGGCGGACTGGAGGCTTCCCCTTCCACCGCCACAGGAATGGCCGCCTGGTGCTACCTACCGGCTCTGCATCCGTGAGCGGGGCACCAAGACATCTCGCGTTCAGCGTGCCCCCGCTGTCTACCTCCAGAGCAACCCTACCTGCCCTGCTCGATGCTTTCCCCGCACCTTGGCCCTCTACATGTGGCGTGCTCGTCAGCCGGACGTGGACGGTTTCCAGGTGGTCGACCATCTCTTCCGTCCTCTCCGACCGAATCGTTTGGCTTTCAAGGAGGAGCCATTGAGCAGCTCAGCTCTCGGGGCCCGGGTCCGACACCACTTGCATGCTGCTGGGCTGTATGAGGGGGAGACAAACCATAGCTTCCGCCGTGGGGCCCTCCAAGCTGCAGCTCAGCAGGGCTTGGATGAGTCTGCTCTGAAGGCGCTGGGTCAGATTCGTAGTTCGGCGGTCCTTGCTCGTTATACTGACCCCACTCGCCATGTTGGGCCTCAAAAGAAGCGGCAGCGTTCTGGATAGGTGTTTGGGGCATTGGCCTATCCTGATTTGTCGTAGAGTGGTCTGTAGTTCCCATAATGGTTACACGTATCCCCTCCCCCAACATACACGGCCTCTGCCGCAGTAAGGGTGGGTGGGTGGGACTTTTCGCGACTGGTCCTTGGCGCCTCTTGGCTGTCCTTCACGATATTTCTATTATAACTGTAACGTAAGTGCACCGACTTTCTGGCTTCTGGTCCTTCTCTCCGCCTTCTTGTTGGGTGGTTGGTACGACTGGCCGAGCATTTCAGTCTCTTTCATTCCTAAAGCTCAAACTCTCCACCGTACTCAGGCTAAAGTGAGTTTGGCTATGCGCCCGTTGGCGCTTGCCCTACCCGTACCCATGTTCCACCTGTCTAGTCCCAAGTCATACCGCACCGCGGCAGGCCCCAGCCATCACTCCCTGAACATGGGTAGCTGCACTCACATTCCTACTCCTCCTTCTCCGATCCTCAAGTCAACTTCCGCCATGCACTCCAATTCTATCTTGTCTGCCTCCCCAGATTGGGGTAGCCTGGCTTGTTGCTCTCACTCTCCTTTCGACCTCAGTCCCAGATAATGTAGAGGGCTTCACATGCATTCGAGGGCTCTTCGGTTTACCACGGGCGTGCCGCCTGCTCCTTTTGGGCACTCGAAGAGCCCCGAGTGTGGTAGGCGGCAGCGAACCCTCACCTGCATCCGATTCAGCGTCACCATCTACCAGCGTCACTAGGACGCAGTTTGCCTGTTCATCCCGTATTTTTCACACCACACGCCCATCCGCTGGGAAGGCGGGTTAATGTACAGCAGCTGGTCCGGGCCTCCCCATGGCTGGGTGAAGGCATGGATTCCCGCGGAGTTAGGGCTCAAACTTAACCCCCTGCTCCAGGAACTCAAGGACTTGACACTGAGCCACTGAGAAAGGTTTAGCGCTATTTGCCAGGGAGAAAAAAGTGACGCCACGTTGACAGCTTCTCGGCGAGCAGGCCTGGGCGGAAGTCTGCTGGGTTACGGAGACTAGCCTGGAGTTGTCTCTCAAAACGTTCACTGGGGGTTGGGTCTACGCCATCCTGTGTCCCTGTTTGTTGCAGGTCTGACCAGATGTCTTCGATATCTTTTACACTTCCCAGTGTCGGTGGCACGCTTGCAGAGGTCTCAAAACAAGCCGGTTGGCTGCCGTACCGTTGCAGCTCCCATTGCTTCCCTGCTTTGCCCGTGTTACGCAGGGGGTCGAGCTCTAAATCCAGTTCGTCCTCGTCTAAGGGTCCCGCCACAGACATAACTTCCTCAAGCTCTTCATCTTCGCTAACCTCCACATCTAACACTGAGGTAGACCTCCCCTTTTACTGCGCGACCACAGTGGTGTGAGACCGTTAGCCCGCTTGCTGTCTTGCCAACTACTCTCTCCGGGGTGGCCCCTATCTCGCCTCCAAACATTCCGAGGCCTTAACTGGCCCTAGTTAGCGCCTGCCTAAACCACGAACTGACTTGCTCCCCACATCACACCGCATTGGCGGCTGAGGTCAATGGCTTCGACAAATCGTCAAGCTGCTTCGTGGTTCCCAGATTGGCTCTCTCGCAGACCACAGGAGCATCACCTGGGCAGACCAGTCACGGGTAGGGGCGGACGGATGGACGGACGGACGGGTAAAGGCCATTTCCATGCGGCACGCTTCCCCTCCCCCACCCAGGGGGGCTGCTGAATCCGTGGCCGTCAGCCACGCAGTTGCCAGTTTGGTGGGGTTGGTCTGTGTGGCCCGCCAGTCACTAGGTCCATGATCCCCGTGGCCCATGCTCCCGGCTGCTCATCTAACCACGGCCAGGGGGGCCATCTGTGAACCGTGGGAAAAAGGGGGGGATGATCTTCTCTCCGGGCTCCTATGCCACTTCTGGGGTTTTCACTCAGGAGGGAGAACGGTGGGTTCCGAGGATTAACAAGGATGGTGCTAGCCTCCTGCCCTGGAGCTGGTGCTAATTGGTCCGGGGCTCCTGTCAGTGTGCCGTCCTGGTCCTGAGGCCCCCTTTGGCGGTGCTGCGGCGCGAGCTAGGCCTTGTCCGTCAGGGCATACATCATGGGTTGGGCTGTCGACCGAGATCGGGTTTCCCACACGTCCCTCTAGGCCCCGGCGGCGCACTACCCTTCCCGGGGTTGCGGTCCTCAAAGGCTCCGTGGTGTGTTCGCCGCTACGTCTGCCTTGTGCGACAGCTGGGCTGGGAGTCACCCTAGAGGCCACCGCGAAGCTGGTATCAAGGCTGCCACCCGCGGCGGCACCTTGGTCGGCTGGCTTCTTCCTCTGGCTACATGTCGGGTAGCCATGCGCCACAGTCGTCGTAGCACCTTGGGTGTTCCTCACCTCCTGCAGAGATGGGTTCTGCACGCACAGCAGGAGACCAGGGCGGTAAGCTATCCAAGCTAAGCTGACGGATAAGGCAAAGGCCGCCGGTTAAGGCAAATGTCCGCCGATTAAGGCAACGGCCGCCGGTTAAGGCAAATGTCCGCCGGTTAAGGCAAAGGCCGCCGGTTAAGGCAAATGTCCGCCGGTTAAGGCAAATGTCCGCCGGTTAAGGCAACGGCCGCCGGTTAAGGCAAATGTCCGCCGGTTAAGGCAAAGGCCGCCGGTTAAGGCAAATGTCCGCCGGTTAAGGCAAATGTCCGCCGGTTAAGGCAAAGGCCGCCGGTTAAGGCAAATGTCCGCCGGTTAAGGCAAATGTCCGCCGGTTAAGGCAAAGGCCGCCGGTTAAGGCAAATGTCCGCCGGTTAAGGCAAAGGGCGCCGGTTAAGGCAAAGGCCGCCGGTTAAGGCAAATGTCCGCCGGTTAAGGCAAATGTCCGCCGGTTAAGGCAAAGGCCGCCGGTTAAGGCAAATGTCCGCCGGTTAAGGCAAAGGGCGCCGGTTAAGGCAAATGTCCGCCGGTTAAGGCAAAGGCCGCCGGTTAAGGCAAATGTCCGCCGGTTAAGGCAAAGGGCGCCGGTTAAGGCAAAGGCCGCCGGTTAAGGCAAATGTCCGCCGGTTAAGGCAAATGTCCGCCGGTTAAGGCAAAGGCCGCCGGTTAAGGCAAATGTCCGCCGGTTAAGGCAAATGTCCGCCGGTTAAGGCAAATGTCCGCCGGTTAAGGCAAATGTCCGCCGGTTAAGGCAAAGGCCGCCGGTTAAGGCAAATGTGCGCCGGTTAAGGCAAAGGTAAACCGTCTAAGGCGGTGGCCTGGGGAACAGCCTAACCACACCCGGCGATGAGGAACCGCAGAAGCCTGCTGCCGCGGAGCGCTCTGTTATCCGACTCTTGGTACAACTAAGCGGCCTGGCGCGCTGAGCGCCACACGGTGCGACGGTGCGTGACGAAGTCCCTGATCCTACCGAGAACCGACCGCTGGGTGGCGCCCCTCGAACCTTTCCCTGCTTAGCAATTCAGACGTCACTTACGGTATCTCCTTCTTGGTTGGGTAACTTCGATAGGCGGAGTGTTGCTCTTAAGTGGGGGTCAGGCCTGAGCGGGTGCATTTCCACCGAGGGCGTCAGTGATGGAGGAGACTGAAATGCTCGGCCAATCGTACCAACCACCTAACAAGAAGGACAGAGAGAAGGACCGGAAGCCAGAAGGTCGGAGCACTTACGTTACAGTTATAATAGAAATATCGTGAACGACAGCCAAGAGGCGCCAAGGACCAGTCGCGAAAAGTCCCACCCACCCACCCTTACTGCGGCAGAGGCCGTGTATGTTGGGGGAGGGGATACGTGTAACCATAACGGGACTACAGACCACTCTACGACAAATCAGGATAGACCAATGCCCCAAACACCTATTCAGAACGCTGCCGCTTCTTTTGAGGCCCAACATGGCGAGTGGGATCAGTATAACGAGCAAGGACCGCCGAACTACGAATCTGACCCAGCGCCTTCAGAGCAGGCTCATCCAAGCCCTGCTGAGCTGCAGCTTGGAGGGCCCCACGGCGGAAGCTATGGTTTGTCTCCCCCTCATACAGCCCAGCAGCATGCAAGTGGCGTCGGACCCGGGCCCTGAGAGCTGAGCTGCTCAATGGCTCCTCCTTGAAAGCCAAACGATTGGGTCGGAGAGGGCGGAAAAGATGGTTGACCACCTGGAAACCGTCCGCGTCCGGCTGACGAGCACGCCACATGTAGAGGGCCAAGGTGCGGGGAAAGCATCGAGCAGGGCAAGTAGGGTTGCTCTGGAGGTAGACAGCGGGGGCACGCTGAACGCGAGATGTCTTGGTGCCCCGCTCACGGATGCAGAGCCGGTAGGTAGCACCAGGCGGCCATTCCTGGGGCGGTGGAAGGGGAAGCCTCCAGTCCGCCCTATCAGGGTAATCAGGGTGGCAAAAATCACCCAACGCCAGCTTCCCCACATCATAGCCCCGGTAGGTGCTCTGGAACATAAACTGGACACATAAGAGGTCTCGGAGTGATGTCAGAGTATCCGCCACATCAGTTGCAGACGCGGCCTGGTCCAGCAGATACTGACACAGGTGGCCATATTTCTCCTCGGTCATCGGCACGGCCGACACCTCCTCATAACCGCCGACCATCTGAAGGCGAGTATATCCCTTGCGGTAGTCACTGACCCAAGGACACTCACACGGGTTCCCAGTCCTACTGACCGGATCAAAAGGACCAACCCGTCCAGCCCGGGAAAACCACCCACTCAAGGCCGAGAGTACACCCTTCACGGCCTGCGGTCCAGCCACCTCCTGCTTCCGGCCAGGATGGTTCGGCAACCACCACTCTTCCAGGTATACTAGTAGATCCTCTGGGCTAGCATCGAGCATGGTAGTACCAGCCCGCGCGGCCGATAACCATGATTGCAACTCAGCTGCTGCTGCATCCTGCCGATCACGCGTGCTATCGGCCAAGGCCTGGTCCATAACAGCTTGAGCCTTCTCGAGGCCCCGTTGGTAGAAGCCAACAGGTGGGGTGGCAACAGGCGCCAGATGGGAGGACATAGCAAGGCGGCGTAAACGCAATTCCGCGAAGCCTGGCTGAGCGCGAGGTTGATCCAAACTCGGTTCTCTCTCAGTAGTAGGAGGGCCCGGAGGAAGAGGAGTTGGAGCCCGTTCCCGTATCAACCCGGCTAGCAAGCTAACCTGCAGGAGGGGCCGGAGGGTTGGACCCACCCGAAAATGACGCCGAGCTCAGGCAGGCTTACCAAACTGGACGAAGGAGGAAGAGCCCCAGGTAGACCGGATTCAAGGTCCGAGGCCGGAGGAAGAGACAGATCGAGCACAGGAAGTCGTGCAAGACCTTCCACAGGGGCTCGTGCGGACCCAGAAATAGTCACCGCGCCATCAAACTCCCGGATCTGAGATGAAAATAAATCCCATCAAATTCCAGAGAAGGGCAGAGAGCCGCAACCGCAGTCTGGAGTAACGCCCACCTACCGTCGGCCCAAGAAGAGTACCAGTCGAAGCGACTGGCGACGCTCTATTAGGATCCTGCAAAAACTCGCCGTATGAGAGGCTCACTAGGCCGTTCGCGTTTGGCTTATTAGGGTTTAGGGTTTATATAATATATATAATATAGAATATAGAATATAATACTATATATATATATACAGCCAAACGCGAACGGCCTAGTGAGCCTCTCATACGGCGAGTTTTTGCAGGATCCTAATAGAGCGTCGCCAGTCGCTTCGACTGGTACTCTTCTTGGGCCGACGGTAGGTGGGCGTTACTCCAGACTGCGGTTGCGGCTCTCTGCCCTTCTCTGGAATTTGATGGGATTTATTTTCATCTCAGATCCGGGAGTTTGATGGCGCGGTGACTATTTCTGGGTCCGCACGAGCCCCTGTGGAAGGTCTTGCACGACTTCCTGTGCTCGATCTGTCTCTTCCTCCGGCCTCGGACCTTGAATCCGGTCTACCTGGGGCTCTTCCTCCTTCGTCCAGTTTGGTAAGCCTGCCTGAGCTCGGCGTCATTTTCGGGTGGGTCCAACCCTCCGGCCCCCCCTGCAGGTTAGCTTGCTAGCCGGGTTGATACGGGAACGGGCTCCAACTCCTCTTCCTCCGGGCCCTCCTACTACTGAGAGAGAACCGAGTTTGGATCAACCTCGCGCTCAGCCAGGCTTCGCGGAATTGCGTTTACGCCGCCTTGCTATGTCCTCCCATCTGGCGCCTGTTGCCACCCCACCTGTTGGCTTCTACCAACGGGGCCTCGAGAAGGCTCAAGCTGTTATGGACCAGGCCTTGGCCGATAGCACGCGTGATCGGCAGGATGCAGCAGCAGCTGAGTTGCAATCATGGTTATCGGCCGCGCGGGCTGGTACTACCATGCTCGATGCTAGCCCAGAGGATCTACTAGTATACCTGGAAGAGTGGTGGTTGCCGAACCATCCTGGCCGGAAGCAGGAGGTGGCTGGACCGCAGGCCGTGAAGGGTGTACTCTCGGCCTTGAGTGGGTGGTTTTCCCGGGCTGGACGGGTTGGTCCTTTTGATCCGGTCAGTAGGACTGGGAACCCGTGTGAGTGTCCTTGGGTCAGTGACTACCGCAAGGGATATACTCGCCTTCAGATGGTCGGCGGTTATGAGGAGGTGTCGGCCGTGCCGATGACCGAGGAGAAATATGGCCACCTGTGTCAGTATCTGCTGGACCAGGCCGCGTCTGCAACTGATGTGGCGGATACTCTGACATCACTCCGAGACCTCTTATGTGTCCAGTTTATGTTCCAGAGCACCTACCGGGGCTATGATGTGGGGAAGCTGGCGTTGGGTGATTTTTGCCACCCTGATTACCCTGATAGGGCGGACTGGAGGCTTCCCCTTCCACCGCCCCAGGAATGGCCGCCTGGTGCTACCTACCGGCTCTGCATCCGTGAGCGGGGCACCAAGACATCTCGCGTTCAGCGTGCCCCCGCTGTCTACCTCCAGAGCAACCCTACTTGCCCTGCTCGATGCTTTCCCCGCACCTTGGCCCTCTACATGTGGCGTGCTCGTCAGCCGGACGCGGACGGTTTCCAGGTGGTCAACCATCTTTTCCGCCCTCTCCGACCCAATCGTTTGGCTTTCAAGGAGGAGCCATTGAGCAGCTCAGCTCTCGGGGCCCGGGTCCGACGCCACTTGCATGCTGCTGGGCTGTATGAGGGGGAGACAAACCATAGCTTCCGCCGTGGGGCCCTCCAAGCTGCAGCTCAGCAGGGCTTGGATGAGCCTGCTCTGAAGGCGCTGGGTCAGATTCGTAGTTCGGCGGTCCTTGCTCGTTATACTGATCCCACTCGCCATGTTGGGCCTCAAAAGAAGCGGCAGCGTTCTGAATAGGTGTTTGGCGCACCATCGTAACACTGGTGCAGTAGTACATGATGCTGAGATATGAAGTCTCCCATTAGACAAAGTTTGACATGATCTCATCATCCCTAGCATCTGTTCCTGCTACTCTAGCAGAACCACGCTTTTCTGCGACCTGCCTTGGAATTCAGACAATACAGACATGCTCAATGACTGCCTCCAAGGGAATGCACCCATACGACTCAGAAGGTGCACCTGGTCTCCTGAGGGATGGAGGTCAGGGAAATAGGCGTTCAGAGGGGTTATTATTTCTTCCTAGCCCTTGTATGTCCCATCTTCACAAAACCCACTTATGCTGCTGCATGCAATGGCCTGAGATTTAACAGCATGTGCTTGCCAGTTGGCTTGTAAGCAGCCCCCATGCATCCTGCAGCTGATGACTGAGGCAGGAGGGCAGATACTTGCCACAGCTGCTAGACATGGCACTTCCATCCTGTATTTGCAAAGTAAAGAACTAGTTATGAATGGCTCACACTGTAAGGCCAACCAACCAATCAACTCACCAGCTAGCTGCATGCCCACAGTAGAACTCATTAGGAGGCTGCATGCAAATGGATACCTGCTCGTTTTCTTAAAAGTGATCTGCATGCTGTCATTTCCTTGGGGCCAGCAGAAGTGGTAATAAGGTTCATCGGGAGGTCAGATACCAGCAGGGTGTTGGGAGGTCAGATACCAGCAAGAGTCCATACGATTTTCAGGTATACCTCATCAGTTGATATGTGTAGCTGTATCCTGTGCAGTCCTACTGCTGCGAGCTAATGGCATTGTTGTCCCTCAGCAGCCGCCACAGAGCAATTCATGATAACCTTCATTGTAGCAACATTACTAATCTAATACAGGAAATGGCCAATATTTTCCTGAAGAAGCAGCAATAGATTCTGTGGTCGCAGCAGTCATTGCTCAAGTTGACTGAGCCGCCTCTGTATTTTGACCATGCATCTTGACGAAGGATAAGATTGTTAATTAGTTATTTTAATGAACTATTTACCTGGTCGCTAAACCTTTGCTCTGGCTGAGAAATAATGTGCAGTAAAATGGTCAGCCACAAAAGATATTCCAAAGCTATCAAATGCTTACAGTTTAATATATTCTTTTGTTCACAATTAAAATTATTACAATCTCTATAACACACGTTTCACAGATTTCGGGATTGCAGTACTATTCTCACCTGAGAGTTGTACTGCATTTCATAGCTTCTTGAAATTAACTTTTAAAAAAAGCATATAAAAGACTTAATTTTTTTATTTACTTGGGGTGAAAACCGTGGGGCCTGATTGTCAACTATAGCTGATGCCGACTATAGCCAATGATCAACTATAGACGACATCGTCTATAGTTGATCATCGACTATAGATGACATCGTCTATAGTTGATCATCGGCTATAGTCGACATCGTCTATAGTTGATCATCGGCTATAGTCGACATCGTCTATAGTTGATCATCGACTATAGTCGTCTCGTCTATAGTTGATGATCGACTATAGACGACACCGACTATAGTCGATGATCGACTATAGATGACACCGACTATAGTCGATGATCGACTATAGATGACACCGACTATAGTCGATGATCAACTATAGTTGGCAACTATAGTCCATGTCAACTATAGTCCATCTATTATTTCCAATCGTCTAATAGACGATAATGTGCGCTATAGTCGATAGAAAAAAATACAGACGATGGGCCCCTCCGAGATGTCTCAGGAACGACGGACGTGTCAGCACGACCGTCCCCCACTACTAGCCCTACATCACCGCTACCAGATGCCATGGTAAATCGGCGACTGACCGGTCACAACCTCGTGCGATAAAGGCACTATCACACAGGTATCGGTCGAGCGACAATCAGACGGTTTTTAAGCCTACCGACGGATAGCACTCCCTGCAGATACAGCAAGTATCCGTCCAAGAAGTCTCACACTTCACGCGTACGCACGACAAGCACTCGCAACTGATCCGGACTCAAGTTCGAATCAGTCGATGCCGCAGCAAGCGAGACTCGATTCGATTCACCTGCGAGCTCAGATGCACGTACTTTGAACAGGCAAAACGAATGACAATGCAAGAGCAGTAAGGCAATTACAGACCAGAGGCGGCCGCGGCCATCAAAGCTCGGCCAAGCTCCTCCGCGAATGTGTTGTATCACCCCCAACTAGTGGTAGTGATAACTACCGATTGATAGGAAGAGCAGAGCATAGGTACTCTGAGCTTAGTACGGCAAGCCTCCATAAAGAACTGTAATCCCTAAGGAAGAGAAAACAGAGCTATGTATTAAGGAAATACATAGGATCAACCAGTGAAACCGAACTCAACTGAGTCTACCAGTGACAGTGTCACAGTTGCACTAGGGCATGCAACCCTTAGCCTCTACATATAAGCATATAGAGGGTGTAGCCACGGGGCTACTTACTTAGCAAGGAGCTAAGGCCGGTACCGTAATACAACAACTATTCCCCCTTTAGGACGCGGCGTCCCCGCAGCGCCCTCGTGCACGGGCTCGAGCTGCTTCAAGATCAGGGATCAGGTCAGGGGTAAAGTTCTGCGCAGGTTCCCAGCTGTTTTGGTCGGAAGAATAACCCTTCCACTTGACAAGGTACTCATGCACCAGCCGTTTTCATTTCTTCCCGATACGGCGAGCACGGTAGTCAAGAATGCGCTCAACTGAGTAGAGAGGTTCGTTGTTCAACCAATCTACTGGTGGCGGTCCATCAGGACTGGTCCCGGGGTTTCCAGAGGAAATATTGGATCCATTAGTAACCAACGTATCTGGTGCTGCCCTGTAAGGACGCAGCAGAGACACGTGGAAGGTGGGGTGAATACGCATATTCGAGGGAAGGACAAGCTCGGCCGCTGCCTGACCAACCATGCGTTTCACAGGGTAAGGTCCCACCCATCGCGGCAAAAGTTTGCGCGGACCTGTGGCAAGTTGCCGTAGGTTTTTAGTACTGAGGAGTACGGAATCACCAGGCTTGAAGGTGGTTTCCTTCTTACCACGGTTGTAGTACTCAGTGGTACGCTGCTGTGCAGCCTCAAGGAGGTGCTTAGCTTCATCCATGCGGTCATTATACGACCTCATGAAAGCTTTGGCAGCTGGGGCAGGCACATCCAACTCCCGAGCAAGTGGAATTGCGGGGTGGAAGCCATAGTTCAAGAAGAACGGCGACTGTCCCGTAGACCGGTTAACAGCATTGTTCATGGCAAACTCAGCAGCAGAGAGGAAAGTATCCCACGCGCGAGGATTGCTGCCAGCGTAAGTACGCAGCATGTCACCAAAGGTGCGGTTCATGCGTTCCGTCTGCCCATCCGTTTGGGGATGGTAGGCAGTGGAAAGGTTCACACGAACATTGACAAGGTCACCCAGGGACGCCCAGAACTTGCCACCGAACTGGGGCCCACGGTCAGAAATGACCGACTTGGGTATGCCATGCAAACGCACGACATTATCAAAGAACAGACGAGCCGTCTGCTCTGCAGTCACCGAGGTGGTGGTAGGCGCAAGGTGCACCATCTTGGTCAAACGATCAACCATGACGAGCACGGCATCGTTCCCCCCCTCAGACGGAGGAAGACCAACAACAAAATCAAGGGAAACACTTTCCCAGGGAGCCACCGGAATTGGCAAGGGTTGAAGCAACCCTGCTTGTTTACCGGAAAGTGGCTTAGAGCGTTGGCAATCGTCACACTGCTGCACATAGCGAGCAGCATCCTGGGCCAAGGAGGACCACCAGAAATTGCGACGTGCTAGCTCCACCAAGCGGGTAACACCCACGTGTCCAGCCAGGGGGTCCTGATGCAAGCGCGCAAGGATATCCCGGCGAAGAAGGTCGTCGTTAGGCACGACAATCTGGCGACGTTCACCATCAGTGCGGATCCATAGGCCGTGCTCCTGTTTATAGGGCTCAAGATTGCGGGCATCCTTAAACCAGGAGTCAGAGGCATATCCCTGCACAATGCGCTGTGCAAAGCCAGAGGTAGTGACCTCAGAGGCAGCAGATTGACGCCGAGTGACCACAGAAAGGATCACGGCATGCAGGGATGGATGGCGACTCAATGCATCAGCAACATTGAGGGATCCGGAGAGATGCTCCCAGGTGAAGTTGAAACGTGCCATGTATTCCAACCAACACGCCTGGCGGCGGTTAAGGGTAGGAACGCCCTGAAGGAAGGTCAAGGGCTTATGGTCTGTCTTTACCACGAAGGGACGACCCTCCAGGTAGCAGCGCCATTCACGCAAGGCATGAATGATAGCCAGAAGCTCTTGCTCACCGGTAGTATAGCCCCACTCCGCCGGAGAGAACTTCTTACTGGTGAACGCAATGGGACGCCCGTTCTGCACCAGAACAGCGCCTGATCCTTGCAGCGAGGCATCAGAGATGAGCTCGACACGAAAGGGCAAGGAGTAATCAGGAAAGTGCAGCACCACGTCATTCGCAACAGCGTGCTTGATCGCATCAAACGCAGCTTGGCAATCAGGAGTCCAAGCCTCAGGAGACTGAAAAGCGTCTTTGCGAGTGAGTGACGTGAGAGGTGCAGCAAGGGAGGAGTACCCAGAGATAAACTTACGGAAGTAATTGGTAAGGCCCAAAAACTTGCGCAGCTCCGGCAAAGAGGTCGGAGTCGGCCAGTCCTTTACGGCAGCAGTCTTACGGGGGTCCATGCGGATGCCATCGGCAGACACCACATGCCCCAAGTACTCCACCTGGGAAAGAGCCCAGTAGCACTTGGACTGCTTGGCATACAGCTGCTCACGCCGTAAGACCTCCAGCACCTGACGGAGATGCTTAAGGTGTTCCTCCTTAGTCTTTGAGTAGATCAGGATATCGTCCAGGTAACACACGACAAACTTGTCGATGTAGGGCCTGAACATACGGTCAATGACAGCTTGGAAGGTCGCAGGGGCGTTAGCCAAACCAAAGCTCAGGACCGTAAACTCAAAATGACCAAAGGGGGTACGGAAAGCCGTCTTAGGAATGTCAGATTCCAAGATACGGATCTGATTATAGCCCTGCTGCAGGTCGATAGAGCTGAAGTAAGCAGAGCCACGCAGCTTATCAAGCAGGTCATCGATCCGGGGTAAAGGATACCGGTTTTTGACCGTAACGGCATTAAGGCCACGGTAGTCAATGCACATGCGCAGTGTGCCATCCTTCTTACCCACGAACAAGATAGGCGCGGAGTAAGGGGAAGTGCTCGGACGGATCAAGCCCTTAGCAAGCAAGTAACCTGCCGCTTTACCTCATCAAGCTCCAACCCTATGTCAGCCCTTTCCCCCCTGATGGGTCAGTTTTAACCCCGTAATCGCAATCTGGCCAATTATGGGGTACCCCCATAACGGCCATTGGGGTCCATTATGGGGGCTCTGGTACCCCATTATGGCTGGAAACCCCGTAATGGACCATCATAACCCATAAGCACCCCATATCTAAGCCCCCAACATACTCAATAAACATCTTCAATCAAGTCAAAAGCGGTATAATATCAACAAACATTCTTGCCTGTTATAAATTGTTGGGATAAAATATCCATCTAACATGTAATAATGATGCTGGAACAGCAGTCTGTTGGCATTATTTGTGTAATTGCAGCAGGTAAGAAGCATGCATGTTGACAAAATGTAAGAAGTAAGGAATTGTGTTGTTGATCGTCCTCTGTCTATCATAGGTGGGGTAGGGCGGGGTGAGGCGGCGGGGTGGGGTGAGGCGGGGTGGGGTGAGGCGGGGTGAGGTGCGGTGGGGTTGATTCCATTTCGGGCATCATGGGGGCTCATAGCAGCTCTTAAGGGCTGGGCTATGGTTGTCTTGGCTTCATGCAGCATTTATATAGACAGAGGCTGATCACTGTCTGGGGTTGTTAGGGGATCTTAACAAAGCCAAAATCATGTATCCAATTGTAGCTATTTGGTCATGTTGCTTGTACCTTTGATTCTTATATGTATGAATGCTACCTTAAAAGGGATGTTATACTGTAGCTGGATGACTTTCCCGGCAAAGACAACCCATGGCAATTTATGGAAGCATTAGGTGCTTCACTGTGAAGACAATAAAGTCAGGACATGCTTTCCCACCTGTGTACCCCATCTCTTCCTCTCCTTCCTTTTTCCCTCCCTCTTCTTCCCTCTTTCCCTGCATCTCCTACCCTCTTTCCCTCCCTGTCTCTCCCCCTCTCCTTCAATTCTTCTTCTTCCCTCTTTCCCTCCCTATCTCTCCCTCTTTCTCTCCCTCTTCTGCCTTCCCACCTTTTCTCTTTCCCTTGCTTTCCTTCCATATTTCCCTTCCTATCCTTCCCTACCTCGTACCTTTGCTCCCTCCCTCCCTCTTTCCCTCCCTCTCCTTCCCTTCTCTCTCCCTACTCCCTCCCTTCTCCCTCCCTACTTCCTCCCTTCTCTCTCCCTACTCTCTCCCTTTCTCATTTCTCCCATCCTCGTTTCTCCCTTTCCTTTCCCTCTCCTTCCTTGACCCTTATTTCTTTCACCCCTCTTCCTTCTGTCTTCCTACTTCCCATCTGCCACACTTTCCTTTCCCTACTCCCTCCTTCCATCTATCTCCCTCCTTGATCCCTTTCTCTGTCTCTTCTTACTCCTTCTCTCCCAACTATCTCCCTACCTCGGTTATGCTGGATGGTTTGCTAGATAAAGTTGTGTCTATTAACCTATATTACATAGAAATTGTAAATTGCATGTTACATATGTTACGAACTTCGGAAAACTTGACGAAGTCTTCGGTTCAACTCCTTGGTAAGTATATTTTTTCATGTTTTATCCGTAAATTGAAGGCACATGGGCCATATCTCTTATTCGCGAAAAAATACGGCGGGACCATTTGGTCCCGCTGTACATTTCCGCGAATGACAGTGCCTGCCAATTCTATAATTTGAAATGTGCATAAAATGGCGGAAAGAATAGATGCATTCATACGAAATTGCATTGCACTGTCAGTCGCGAAAATGTACAGCGGGACCATTCTGCGAATGACAGTGCTCGCCAATTCTACAATCTGAACTGTGCATAAAATGGCTTAAGGAATCGATGCATCCATACAAAATTGCATGGCACTGTTATTCATGATTTATGATTCATGATGATTCATTTCGCAACTGACACTGGTCGCCAATTCTACAATCTGAAATGTGCATAAAATGGATGACAGAATAGATGCATTCATATGAAATTGCATGGCACTGTCAGTTGCGAGAATGTACGGCGGGACCAAAATACTTGTTCGCGAACAAGAGGTATTGTCCATGTGCCTTATGATGACAAAATTGAACAGATAAAATGCTTTCAGGCGGAATTGAACCGGTGTCATTACTTTCCACCCAAGGGCCCGACCTGCATACTGATATTGGTAGATTGGTAGATTGGTAGATACTACCTTAGCACGAAAAAGACATATTATTTTTTATTATTAGGCTTGCGGAAAGGTACAGTGCAACAATTTGTTGTGCTGTACTTTCGTGATGGAAATGTGATGAGCGAGCTTTTGTTTCTGCATGCATGATTGTAAGTGTCAAAGTGGAGATCAACAGCATTTCTCGTAGCATTCTTGTTGTTGTATAGGACTTTTTGTAATGCCAAATCTCCCTTTTAATGGCATTCATAGATAGAGGTGCCAATATTTACAGAACAACATCATTTATGTATCCTTGGCTTTTCTTGAAGATTTTTATCAATCCCTACAGGATATTCCTTTTCCACAAGCAGCAGCCATGGAAGCCTGGCGGCGGAGATGAGATCTATGCAGCAATGGATATATGCTCCAACCTAGGAGGTAAAGGAGGATGCTTGTATTTGGTGAAGGACAGGGTGATAGGCGGCGGTGTTGGCAGCACATGATTGGTTGCACTAGCTAAAACTAGCTGTTGTGACAGGGTTGCCATTAATAATATTAAATATTGTTGCTTGTGTGAATTAACAACTCATGATTTTGGTGTGGTTTCTGCCTTCCTGGCTGCGTGCTGCTGTCCACTTGCTCTGAGGCAGGTGCTTGGCTGGCTCACAATGTTCATGGCAGGTAATTTTCTGTCCAGGCCTTGGCCAGGGCTGCAATGAAGGTGTGACTGCAGGTGGGTGTATTGTTTGGGGCTGGGTGCTGCAGAAACATATGGAACAATGGGAGCTGCTGCTGATGGAGATGGGAAGGGGCAGTGATAATGCACTGGGGCAGGGAGCAAGGGTGAGACTGTACAAAATGGTAGCTGGTGATAGAGGTGAAGTGGAATGGTGATGGAATGCAGCAGAGAGATCGCACAAAAGGAGAGTAATGGATGTGAGGGGGGCCCAGCAGCAATATATGGGATCCCAAATTTGGGTTTAGGACTTGTTTAAACATGTACGAGGATAAGTCCAGAACATACTTAGTCTAAGTAGTCTTCCTAAGCCGGACTTACAGTCTCACATTAGATGGAAGAGGCTTATTAGCTGCTGCTGCTGTACTTCTATCTTGGCCAGGCTTACTCACGCACTATGTCTGGACTTAACACTATACTACTTACAGTAGGCATCACCATGCTTAACCAGGCTTAGCCAGACTTATGTAAGCACATCCAATCTTAGGTACCATCACCTTTTGAGAGGTGTGGAGGAATAGGGAGAAACTCTGGTGACTGGGGGTTGCTTGGCAATGGAGGAAGGCAGGGAAGGACTGGGAGAAGGGGCAATGGTGGTTATAGGGTGGCAGGGATGGAGAGTAGAAGGGTGATGATAGGGTTGGATGGAGAGAACAACAGCGTCATGGCCACAGTTATTTTGTAGATTTTTTGTATCTGATATAAAATGTGTATCATGACATCTGTGTGTTGTGTGTTTTGCCTGCTATCACAGCTGCAGGTTCAGCAGAGGATATATAATGGCAATGTCAAGAAATGCTTTGGTTCTGAACCAGAAGGTGGTCATAATCTCCAAGATCATGGCAATAATAGGATGTAACAGAGGCTGGCAGGAGTGCATTGGAGTGGCTGGGGAAATAGGTGGTGACTGAAGAGTGGTGAGGGGTGGCAATGAATCCAGAAAGGTACAGTTTGTGTAACAGCAGCAGAGGTGATGGACGGGGAAGCAGGTGGGGGTAAGAAGGGGACGGAATGGTGAGCAATAGGTAGGACAACAAAGGGGAAGGTAGGGGAGCATGATACCATCATGGATGCAATGTGTGCTCTGCCCATACATACTTCTGCATCCATGTGTGTATGGTATGGATTCATTTTCGATCTTTGCAGTTTTAGCTGCTGGTGACAAGGGCAGTGTGAATGGCACCTATAGAGCTGGTTTAGGAGGGGATCAAGGCAGGGATGTGGGTTGGTGACAGCAGATGAAGGTATGGATGATGGCTTGTACTGTGGCATGTGGGATCATCATAGACAAAGATCCCTATTATAAGTGTATTGTAAGCTTACAAGGCCACAACTGTCCCTACCCATTATGGCCCATCTTTCATAACGGGACCCCTTATGGGGGGGGCCTGTTTACGGCCCGTAAACGGCGTTAGGGGCCGTATAGGGGGTAAAGCCCATTATGGGTCAGACGAAAACCTTCCCCCTGATGGGGGGGGTCCGTTATGGGGTTACATTTTTACGGACCCTCACTGGTCCCATTACGGGGGTAAACGCTGACATAGGGCAAAGGGCTGAGACGGTACATGGGGTGTGAGACGGGTTGCGCGCCAGGCACCAAAGGAATGGTGTGATCCACCGGTCGTTCCGGCGGGATCCCTGGAAGGTCGCGGAACACATCTGCATACTCCGTGAGCAACGCAGAGACTTCAGGGTCCTGCGTGGAAGTCTGAGCACCAACAGAGTTGAGCCGAAGAGAGGGACGCACTAGAATGCCATGAGCACCCTTACGCAGCATACGGACAGCTGCTTTACGGCTAACAGACTCTGGGGTATTCTTGGTTTCACGCATGGCAGTGATAACGTGATTGACCTGAGGAGCGTCATCAGGAACAGCTTCCTCTGCGGCTGTAGGCAGCCATCGAAGCACGCAAGTTGCTGAACCCTTAGACAGGCGAAGGGTGCGTTCCTCATAGTCAAACGCAGCAGCATGCTTCTGGAGAGAGGCAGAGCCTAAAATGAAGGATGCGGCATCTGTGAGGGTAGGCAGCACGTAGGGCTGCAAGCAAGCACGAAAAGAGCCTGCAGACACCCGCAGAGACACCTGCCCCAAGATGGCTTGCTTGCCCCCGTCGGCTAAGGAAACCAAAGACCACGGGCAAGAGCGAACAGGCAAACGCAAGCGCTGAACCAATGACTCACTGATAAAGTCGTGGGTAGCACCCGAGTCCACCAAGGCGGTGAAACTGAGTCCAGCCGTTGCCAGAGAAATAAGGGGGAGAGCTGACCCTGCAGCCATAGCACCCGATGCAGCTACCAAGAGGGCAGAAGTGAAAGGATCAGGTGACACAGGTGTGTATGGCTGCGGCGCATCAAACCACACCTCAGCAGGATACGGGGTGCCAGGTAAAGCAACCTGCTGGCCTGAAAGGTCAAGACCATTAAAGAGACCCGTACCTGTTGGAAAGGACCGAACCTTGCGCATACCTGCAAGCTCAGCAGAGGCCAGACGAGCTACATGCTGTGGCAAAAGAATACCAGCTGCTGTATCAGGTCGACGCTGCTTGCAGGTGCGGTAATGACTGAGCAAGGCCCGAAAATGATGAAGTGAGGAGGGGATCAGAAGGACGGTGTGCCCACCAAGGTCAGCCGATGAGAGGGGACGTCCACGAGGTGCCAAGAGGTTACACGTGGAGTCAAACCCAGCCTTGACAGCCAAGGCGTCAAACGAAAACCGGCGACCAACAGCGGTCTCAAGGTCAGCAAGGACCTCTGGGCGCAAGGCGCGCACAAAGCTACACACACCCGAACCTATCTGTCCGGACTTAGAAAACCCAGGCAAGCTCTCCTCAGCACCAGCCTGGGCAAGGCCCTAGTGGCCATTGCCTTGTGCCGCGGCGGCACGAGCCTCAGGGGGATGCAACGTGCACTCATCATATGAGTGGCCGGCAGCCCGGCAGCAAAAGCAAACGTTGCCCCCTGCCTCCTTACGCAAATCCCTCAAGTCACCACGGGTGAGCTGGCGACCATACCGGTTATAGTACCGGGTGAGCTCACGCTCCTGATCAGCCGTCAAGGACTGCGGGTTGACACCACCACCACGACCCTGCTGGTGACCACGGCGGTCCCCAGGCGCATTCCCCCTGCCTCCCGAACTAGGACGCTTGCCACGCTGACGGGGACGGGACACTGAGGAAGGGCCGGCGCCTACGGCAGCAGCGGCAGCCTGCGGTGCGTGAGCGCGCACACGCTTAGTTGGGGGCTCTCCATCAGAGGCCTCCATAGCGTCGTCTCCGTCCATATCCTGCATAGCGATGGCATTAGAGCGAACACCAGACCGGAACCGGCGCTCAGCGAGGATGCGGGCCTCTTCGCCAGAGGCATGACGCACAAGGTCATCGTAGCTGGTGAAGGGTCTACCCTTTTCGTCAGCTGCACACTTAGGCTGCAGGACACCAGACAACCCTTGCTGAAACCAAAACAGTTTCTCACGAGGGTGGATATCAGGGATATCCTGGAATAATGCCTCAAGGCGGGCATGATATGCAGGGACATTTTCACCAGTCCTCATATAGAAGGACTTGTCAGCAAGCTTCTGACGAGCCTCCTGCTCAACCGACAGAATTTGTGGTGCAAAACGAATGCGCAAATTCTCTAGGATAGATTCCACGGTGAGCTGAGTCTGGGAGAGAGACCACTCGTCATACCAGACCTTAGCATTGCCACGCAATGCCTGAGACAGGAACAGACAGCAAGAACGCTGGTCCCGACCCCACGGAATGATCCCAAAGAATAGGTTAACATCCCGAATGAAAGCACGAACCCGGGCGGAAGCCTTCTTAGCATCTAGTTTGTCATCCAGCATCAACGCCGGAGTTGGCAAACTGACCCGCGGAAGCTCTGCAGCCGAGTGAGTCGTAGACGGACTCTGTTCCGCAATAGGCAAAATAGGTTGCCCATCGCGCGTGGGCCTGCTTGGCGTTTGCGTGGCTGGCACAGGCGGCGCAGCAGCAAGAACGTTCACAGGTTCATTAGCAACTCCCATAGAAGGAATACGATTTAAAGTGGTTTCATTGCCACTATTGGCTACGGCGTCAAGGCGACCCGTGTGTTGGTCGACAGCATCAGGCAATGCACCAACAGCTGGCACAGCTTGCCGAGCCTGAGAACCAGAAGCCATTGCAACAGCAATAGGACGAGGATTAGGTAATCCGGAATACGGATTACGTCCTCCAGCCAAGGCAAAGAGAGATGCCATTGTAGGTTACTTTCTAGGAAGGACCCAGAAACGTACCCTTCTCAAACGTAAAGAACGTTTGCGTTGCAATATCCACTCCACTGGAGCGTCTGATATTGTGCAACAAAGGTGCTTGCTCTTCACACGAAGAAGCAGGCGAAATCTCGCCGTCGTCTGCAAGAAGCACGACTAAGCCTAAATTTTACAGCAATAAATATATTATGAAATACTCTATTTACCAGAGTAAAGTGCAGCTTTAATCGCTTCCAGGTTCAGACTAACGTCCATATCCATGATTAGCGAAAAGCACAGAAAGAAGTGTCCAGAAAGACCGTCTCGCTACCAGTTTTGTTGTATCACCCCCAACTAGTGGTAGTGATAACTACCGGTTGATAGGAAGAGCAGAGCATAGGTACTCTGAGCTTAGTACGGCAAGTGTAGTAGTTGAGAGCCGCAAAGGCCTCTCGAGATGTTGATGGCATGTATCTGCACATTTATATTGTGCTAGAGTGTGTACGACTACTACACTCCCCCCCTTCTGGAGGGCACATCTCGGGCGCTAAGGCCCCATCAACCGATGTTAACCATTGCCTACCCTGGCCATGGGAAGGTTTACTCAATCCCACGTCGCGACATGACCCCCATATCATGGGCCATAGCTCTCACGGGTTTTCCTAACATATAGTCTTATTAGCTTTCAACCACTCTCAACTTTCCGTTGGGAACCTGAATCATGTCAGATTCGAGACATCGCTGTCCGTAGGCGTAGATGACATGATAGGCTATCAGTGCCTAGCCGAGGCAATCATCATCTAACCGATGCAAATCGGTGCTCGGGCTTATCCAAGAAATACGACCAGAAGCGATATATAAGGTGTAAGCTCAACCAAAGCACGGTTAGCTTGTCTTAGCGTCAATCGTTCATATTTCATACTTAGGCCGTCAATGAGCATAGCAGATATACTCGCAGCGACGGCTCGCGGTACAAGAGATCTGCAAGTAGTAAGTGTACTACAGTGATCCCGTGTGCGGATATTGCTATGTAAGCCGTCATAGCAATAATGCAATGTTCTTTACTTGCATAAACGTGCCGACTACACCATCGCGCGTAGTGTTGCATTCGACGCGCCGCATCGCTTGAGCCATTGCCTCGCGACCTCTAGGTACACTCACATTATCGTGCTCGAGCGTGCGCGTATGCATGGTGCACGTGTTATCATTAGTGCGCCTTGATGTGCGGTGCATTGTGCATTCTAGGTCATCCGCGACCAAGTCACCGGACCGTGCACACTTATCGCGACACCGCTCACGCGATGTGTGCTTGCAGCGTTGTGCATGATGCATTAGGCGATATGCTGTTCGCGGATTGCTTGTTCCCTTAGCCAGTGCGCCTAAGTCGTGCGATGCGACGTGCTGCGTGGTGTGCGTGCGGTCGCGTCGCGCCCGCTGCCATACTGCTCCGAGTGTCCATGTACGACATGGTGACGTCATCAGTGTCGTACCACTCTGCGCGCCCACGTACCATAGGTGACGTCATCAGTGTCGTACAGCTCCGCGCGCCCATGTACGACAGGTGACGTCATCAGTGCCGTACCGCTCTGTAGCGATGGTGGGTGCAACCCTAGCAAAGCTTCGGCAGAGTGACGCGTGATACAACAGTTACCAGTACAAATCGGGCAGTATCTAGATGCTGCTTGCTCAGTGTCAGTTGGCTGATTGCCTCTGCTCTCAGGTGGTTTATCTGCATCAGCTCCCTTGCTTTTAAGCGTGCTTTCAAAAATACGGCACGGTTAATATTTATTGCTACCGCTTTTATTAGCTAGTCTAGTATTTTTTAGTTGCTTTTAGTTAGTTTATTTAGTTTATTTTCTTTTCGTTGTTTTAGTTTTCGTCGTTTATGTAAGGCCCCTGGGAATTTGTTTAGTCATCCGCCGCTGTAAGGAGTCCTAGTAGTGTAAGGCCCCTGGGAATTTTTACAGTCGTCCGCCCCTGTAAGGAGACCTAGTAGTGTAAGGCCCTCGGGAATTTATGCCGTCGCGACGAAAATGAAATGATTTCTGTTGGGCAATTTTTAAGCTATTTAAAGCATTTCCTGACCTCTTTAGCTAGGTGTTTTCAGTCTTTTGTTGCATGTAGTAGCTATGTATCCTGCAGGGCACTTGCCAGCCCTGCAAGATTCATGCTCTAAAGGTTTTATTTTTGTTTAGGATATAAAAGTTTTCTAGTCAATGGCCTGCTAATGGGTCTAGAAAGAAATATCCTTACAACATTCAGTTGACAGTTAATCTGTATCGCACAGCAATAATTGTCCGCTATTATAGCTACCGCTTCATCTATAGCCCACAATTTGTATAGATATTACGCATTTTGGCTGCCAAACTTGGAGCTTCAGCAATTTGTTGGATCTTGCCAACATCACGCACCTTTGCCATTCTGCTCGCGAAGGGTAAGCATTACTCGCTCAGGTAAGTCTCCAAATAATAATGATAATATAATTCTAAATGTGATTTCAGAACGCTGCTGCTGCCGTGTGTTGCAGCTGCCACATGTTGGTGCTGCCACATGTTGCCGGTACCGTGCACTGCCATTGCCGCGTGCTGCCACTGCCATGAGCTACTGCTGCTGCACGGTGCTGCTGCCGCGTGCTGCCGCTGCTGCCGCATAGTGCAGTTGCCATGCAGTGCAGCTGCCATGCACTGCTGCTAGGTGCCGCTTGGTGCCACTGCTGCGCACTGCCTCTGCCGCATGCTGCTGCTGCCGTGCACTGCCATTGCCACGGCAGCAGCAGTGCATGGCAACTGCACTATGCAGCAGCAGCGGCAGTGTGTGGCAGCGGCACCGTGCAGCAGCAGCAGCACACAGCAGTGGCAACATGTGACAATGGCAGCGCATGGCAGCGACAGTGAGTGGCAATGGCTGCGCACTGCCTCTGCCGCATGCTGCTGCTGCCATGCACTGCAATTGCCACTCACTGCCGCTGCCATGCGCTGCCATTGTCACATGTTGCCACTGCTGTGTGCTGTTGCTGCTGCACGGTGCCGTTGCCACACACTGCTGCTGCTGCTGCATAGTGCAGTTGCCATGCACTGCTGCTGCCATGTAGTGCAGCTGCCATGCAGTGCTGCTGCTGTGTGGGGCCGCTGCCACCTGCGGCTGCCGCACTGTGCTGCTGCTGCGTGCTGCTGCTGCAGTGTGCTGCCATTGCCACATGGTGCAGTTGCCACTGCATGGTGCTGCTGCAGTGCAGTGCAGCTGCCACGTGATATCCTAAATTTAACTTAGACCCAAGGGTTTGCTAGCCATATGAGTACATCCAACAGCGGCACCAAGTTTAACTGCATTATTATCACCCTTGCAATCAACATTTTTTGTAGATATTTTGCCGTATCCATTTTGCATAAAATGCAAAAAATATTAACTTTAAGGATTTCAGTTGCCATGATTATTTACACGATGTTTAGGCAGCTCATACTCATAAGATTGATCATTATTTAATTCCGATTTCAGATCTTTAAGGTTTGTTATTTCTGCATAGATTTCATGATTTTAATATTCATATGTGTACATTAAATATGTACTTATATATATTTTAGGCATTTAAAGCAATCCAATAAATGGATGAATTACTTCAAAATAATATTGGCTCATGTAATTTATCGCTGATTCTGACAAAGTACTAGATTCCCATTACCTGCCAAGCTCTTTGGTATAATATCCACTGATTTTGAAAGTTTATTTTGGAGCCCATGAATTCGTATTATTATACCTCTATTTTTCATTCATTTTTAATTATGGATGGAATAATTAACGAAAACCTGTCTGATTCAGGAAAACCCTAAAGCAATATAAACTTATGTAGTGGATATTAAGTCAGTTTGGATTATTTAATATATTTTATATATAATTAGCCTATATATTATTTATAGGCTAAATGGCGAAAATTAAAGAAACTTGGGATAAAGTTAATCATGAAGAGAGTACAATATGCTGCTAATTTCATTTGATTAGCTAGAAGATGATAACGATTCATCGATGATTTGCTGGATTTTGCAAGGGTCGCAGTTGCCATGTGCTGCCGCTGATGCATGGTGCAGCTGTTGTATCTCTGTCATATCCGCCTAAAGCAAAGGCTCGATCCAAGGATGCCAGTCAACTGGCCATGAGATACCCCAGGATACTACAGCAGCTCCCACTACAGGGTGCTGCTGCCACGCAGTGCAGCTCCCACTTATTTCTTTAACAAGTCGCATTTCAAAACTCATGGATGGCGCATCGAAGCTAAATAAATGTACACATATGGACAGTAGTGCGAGCCATGAATGCCAAATAAAGGAGGGATATGATGACGGTAGAGGGCGGCCTGGATGCCCCCCCTGGACTACAACGTGGGAAAACGTTGAACCAAAATATTAGCTACATACACACCACCACAAACAACTAAGAGAAAAATCAAAGGAATACCTAGGGTGAAACATCTATGGCAAGTGGAAGTGTGGGGAACTGGGGCAGTGAATCTACTTTGGACCCCAGTACACTTCTGGGAGTTACAGCATTGAAAGCGGTAGTCAAATGCATATTTAAAAGCATGATATTCTTAAATGTTCTTTTGACTGACTGTGCGAGATTGAGTGGTTACCAGTACAAATCGGGCAGTATCTAGATGCTGCTTGCTCAGTGTCAGTTGGCTGATTGCCTCTGCTCTCAGGTGGTTTATCTGCATCAGCTCCCTTGCTTTTAAGCGTGCTTTCAAAAATAGGGCACGGTTAATATTTATATTCTTAAACGTTCTTTTGACTGACTGTGCGAGATTGAGTGGTTACCAGTACAAATCGGGCAGTATCTAGATGCTGCTTGCTCAGTGTCAGTTGGCTGATTGCCTCTGCTCTCAGGTGGTTTATCTGCATCAGCTCCCTTGCTTTTAAGCGTGCTTTCAAAAATACGGCACGGTTAATATTTATATTCTTAAACGTTCTTTTGACTGACTGTGCGAGATTGAGTGGTTACCAGTACAAATCGGGCAGTATCTAGATGCTGCTTGCTCAGTGTCAGTTGGCTGATTGCCTCTGCTCTCAGGTGGTTTATCTGCATCAGCTCCCTTGCTTTTAAGCGTGCTTTCAAAAATACGGCACGGTTAATATTTATATTCTTAAACGTTCTTTTGACTGACTGTGCGAGATTGAGTGGTTACCAGTACAAATCGGGCAGTATCTAGATGCTGCTTGCTCAGTGTCAGTTGGCTGATTGCCTCTGCTCTCAGGTGGTTTATCTGCATCAGCTCCCTTGCTTTTAAGCGTGCTTTCAAAAATAGGGCACGGTTAATATTTATATTCTTAAACGTTCTTTGACTGACTGTGCGAGATTGAGTGGTTACCAGTACAAATCGGGCAGTATCTAGATGCTGCTTGCTCAGTGTCAGTTGGCTGATTGCCTCTGCTCTCAGGTGGTTTATCTGCATCAGCTCCCTTGCTTTTAAGCGTGCTTTCAAAAATACGGCACGGTTAATATTTATATTCTTAAACGTTCTTTTGACTGACTGTGCGAGATTGAGTGGTTACCAGTACAAATCGGGCAGTATCTAGATGCTGCTTGCTCAGTGTCAGTTGGCTGATTGCCTCTGCTCTCAGGTGGTTTATCTGCATCAGCTCCCTTGCTTTTAAGCGTGCTTTCAAAAATACGGCACGGTTAATATTTATATTCTTAAACGTTCTTTTGACTGACTGTGCGAGATTGAGTGGTTACCAGTACAAATCGGGCAGTATCTAGATGCTGCTTGCTCAGTGTCAGTTGGCTGATTGCCTCTGCTCTCAGGTGGTTTATCTGCATCAGCTCCCTTGCTTTTAAGCGTGCTTTCAAAAATAGGGCACGGTTAATATTTATATTCTTAAACGTTCTTTTGACTGACTGTGCGAGATTGAGTGGTTACCAGTACAAATCGGGCAGTATCTAGATGCTGCTTGCTCAGTGTCAGTTGGCTGATTGCCTCTGCTCTCAGGTGGTTTATCTGCATCAGCTCCCTTGCTTTTAAGCGTGCTTTCAAAAATACGGCACGGTTAATATTTATATTCTTAAACGTTCTTTTGACTGACTGTGCGAGATTGAGTGGTTACCAGTACAAATCGGGCAGTATCTAGATGCTGCTTGCTCAGTGTCAGTTGGCTGATTGCCTCTGCTCTCAGGTGGTTTATCTGCATCAGCTCCCTTGCTTTTAAGCGTGCTTTCAAAAATACGGCACGGTTAATATTTATATTCTTAAACGTTCTTTGACTGACTGTGCGAGATTGAGTGGTTACCAGTACAAATCGGGCAGTATCTAGATGCTGCTTGCTCAGTGTCAGTTGGCTGATTGCCTCTGCTCTCAGGTGGTTTATCTGCATCAGCTCCCTTGCTTTTAAGCGTGCTTTCAAAAATACGGCACGGTTAATATTTATATTCTTAAACGTTCTTTTGACTGACTGTGCGAGATTGAGTGGTTACCAGTACAAATCGGGCAGTATCTAGATGCTGCTTGCTCAGTGTCAGTTGGCTGATTGCCTCTGCTCTCAGGTGGTTTATCTGCATCAGCTCCCTTGCTTTTAAGCGTGCTTTCAAAAATACGGCACGGTTAATATTTATATTCTTAAACGTTCTTTTGACTGACTGTGCGAGATTGAGTGGTTACCAGTACAAATCGGGCAGTATCTAGATGCTGCTTGCTCAGTGTCAGTTGGCTGATTGCCTCTGCTCTCAGGTGGTTTATCTGCATCAGCTCCCTTGCTTTTAAGCGTGCTTTCAAAAATACGGCACGGTTAATATTTATATTCTTAAACGTTCTTTTGACTGACTGTGCGAGATTGAGTGGTTACCAGTACAAATCGGGCAGTATCTAGATGCTGCTTGCTCAGTGTCAGTTGGCTGATTGCCTCTGCTCTCAGGTGGTTTATCTGCATCAGCTCCCTTGCTTTTAAGCGTGCTTTCAAAAATACGGCACGGTTAATATTTATATTCTTAAACGTTCTTTTGACTGACTGTGCGAGATTGAGTGGTTACCAGTACAAATCGGGCAGTATCTAGATGCTGCTTGCTCAGTGTCAGTTGGCTGATTGCCTCTGCTCTCAGGTGGTTTATCTGCATCAGCTCCCTTGCTTTTAAGCGTGCTTTCAAAAATACGGCACGGTTAATATTTATATTCTTAAACGTTCTTTTGACTGACTGTGCGAGATTGAGTGGTTACCAGTACAAATCGGGCAGTATCTAGATGCTGCTTGCTCAGTGTCAGTTGGCTGATTGCCTCTGCTCTCAGGTGGTTTATCTGCATCAGCTCCCTTGCTTTTAAGCGTGCTTTCAAAAATACGGCACGGTTAATATTTATATTCTTAAACGTTCTTTTGACTGACTGTGCGAGATTGAGTGGTTACCAGTACAAATCGGGCAGTATCTAGATGCTGCTTGCTCAGTGTCAGTTGGCTGATTGCCTCTGCTCTCAGGTGGTTTATCTGCATCAGCTCCCTTGCTTTTAAGCGTGCTTTCAAAAATACGGCACGGTTAATATTTATATTCTTAAACGTTCTTTTGACTGACTGTGCGAGATTGAGTGGTTACCAGTACAAATCGGGCAGTATCTAGATGCTGCTTGCTCAGTGTCAGTTGGCTGATTGCCTCTGCTCTCAGGTGGTTTATCTGCATCAGCTCCCTTGCTTTTAAGCGTGCTTTCAAAAATACGGCACGGTTAATATTTATATTCTTAAACGTTCTTTTGACTGACTGTGCGAGATTGAGTGGTTACCAGTACAAATCGGGCAGTATCTAGATGCTGCTTGCTCAGTGTCAGTTGGCTGATTGCCTCTGCTCTCAGGTGGTTTATCTGCATCAGCTCCCTTGCTTTTAAGCGTGCTTTCAAAAATACGGCACGGTTAATATTTATATTCTTAAACGTTCTTTTGACTGACTGTGCGAGATTGAGTGGTTACCAGTACAAATCGGGCAGTATCTAGATGCTGCTTGCTCAGTGTCAGTTGGCTGATTGCCTCTGCTCTCAGGTGGTTTATCTGCATCAGCTCCCTTGCTTTTAAGCGTGCTTTCAAAAATACGGCACGGTTAATATTTATATTCTTAAACGTTCTTTTGACTGACTGTGCGAGATTGAGTGGTTACCAGTACAAATCGGGCAGTATCTAGATGCTGCTTGCTCAGTGTCAGTTGGCTGATTGCCTCTGCTCTCAGGTGGTTTATCTGCATCAGCTCCCTTGCTTTTAAGCGTGCTTTCAAAAATACGGCACGGTTAATATTTATATTCTTAAACGTTCTTTTGACTGACTGTGCGAGATTGAGTGGTTACCAGTACAAATCGGGCAGTATCTAGATGCTGCTTGCTCAGTGTCAGTTGGCTGATTGCCTCTGCTCTCAGGTGGTTTATCTGCATCAGCTCCCTTGCTTTTAAGCGTGCTTTCAAAAATACGGCACGGTTAATATTTATATTCTTAAACGTTCTTTTGACTGACTGTGCGAGATTGAGTGGTTACCAGTACAAATCGGGCAGTATCTAGATGCTGCTTGCTCAGTGTCAGTTGGCTGATTGCCTCTGCTCTCAGGTGGTTTATCTGCATCAGCTCCCTTGCTTTTAAGCGTGCTTTCAAAAATACGGCACGGTTAATATTTATATTCTTAAACGTTCTTTTGACTGACTGTGCGAGATTGAGTGGTTACCAGTACAAATCGGGCAGTATCTAGATGCTGCTTGCTCAGTGTCAGTTGGCTGATTGCCTCTGCTCTCAGGTGGTTTATCTGCATCAGCTCCCTTGCTTTTAAGCGTGCTTTCAAAAATACGGCACGGTTAATATTTATATTCTTAAACGTTCTTTTGACTGACTGTGCGAGATTGAGTGGTTACCAGTACAAATCGGGCAGTATCTAGATGCTGCTTGCTCAGTGTCAGTTGGCTGATTGCCTCTGCTCTCAGGTGGTTTATCTGCATCAGCTCCCTTGCTTTTAAGCGTGCTTTCAAAAATACGGCACGGTTAATATTTATATTCTTAAACGTTCTTTTGACTGACTGTGCGAGATTGAGTGGTTACCAGTACAAATCGGGCAGTATCTAGATGCTGCTTGCTCAGTGTCAGTTGGCTGATTGCCTCTGCTCTCAGGTGGTTTATCTGCATCAGCTCCCTTGCTTTTAAGCGTGCTTTCAAAAATACGGCACGGTTAATATTTATATTCTTAAACGTTCTTTTGACTGACTGTGCGAGATTGAGTGGTTACCAGTACAAATCGGGCAGTATCTAGATGCTGCTTGCTCAGTGTCAGTTGGCTGATTGCCTCTGCTCTCAGGTGGTTTATCTGCATCAGCTCCCTTGCTTTTAAGCGTGCTTTCAAAAATACGGCACGGTTAATATTTATATTCTTAAACGTTCTTTTGACTGACTGTGCGAGATTGAGTGGTTACCAGTACAAATCGGGCAGTATCTAGATGCTGCTTGCTCAGTGTCAGTTGGCTGATTGCCTCTGCTCTCAGGTGGTTTATCTGCATCAGCTCCCTTGCTTTTAAGCGTGCTTTCAAAAATACGGCACGGTTAATATTTATATTCTTAAACGTTCTTTTGACTGACTGTGCGAGATTGAGTGGTTACCAGTACAAATCGGGCAGTATCTAGATGCTGCTTGCTCAGTGTCAGTTGGCTGATTGCCTCTGCTCTCAGGTGGTTTATCTGCATCAGCTCCCTTGCTTTTAAGCGTGCTTTCAAAAATACGGCACGGTTAATATTTATATTCTTAAACGTTCTTTTGACTGACTGTGCGAGATTGAGTGGTTACCAGTACAAATCGGGCAGTATCTAGATGCTGCTTGCTCAGTGTCAGTTGGCTGATTGCCTCTGCTCTCAGGTGGTTTATCTGCATCAGCTCCCTTGCTTTTAAGCGTGCTTTCAAAAATACGGCACGGTTAATATTTATATTCTTAAACGTTCTTTTGACTGACTGTGCGAGATTGAGTGGTTACCAGTACAAATCGGGCAGTATCTAGATGCTGCTTGCTCAGTGTCAGTTGGCTGATTGCCTCTGCTCTCAGGTGGTTTATCTGCATCAGCTCCCTTGCTTTTAAGCGTGCTTTCAAAAATACGGCACGGTTAATATTTATATTCTTAAACGTTCTTTTGACTGACTGTGCGAGATTGAGTGGTTACCAGTACAAATCGGGCAGTATCTAGATGCTGCTTGCTCAGTGTCAGTTGGCTGATTGCCTCTGCTCTCAGGTGGTTTATCTGCATCAGCTCCCTTGCTTTTAAGCGTGCTTTCAAAAATACGGCACGGTTAATATTTATATTCTTAAACGTTCTTTTGACTGACTGTGCGAGATTGAGTGGTTACCAGTACAAATCGGGCAGTATCTAGATGCTGCTTGCTCAGTGTCAGTTGGCTGATTGCCTCTGCTCTCAGGTGGTTTATCTGCATCAGCTCCCTTGCTTTTAAGCGTGCTTTCAAAAATACGGCACGGTTAATATTTATATTCTTAAACGTTCTTTTGACTGACTGTGCGAGATTGAGTGGTTACCAGTACAAATCGGGCAGTATCTAGATGCTGCTTGCTCAGTGTCAGTTGGCTGATTGCCTCTGCTCTCAGGTGGTTTATCTGCATCAGCTCCCTTGCTTTTAAGCGTGCTTTCAAAAATACGGCACGGTTAATATTTATATTCTTAAACGTTCTTTTGACTGACTGTGCGAGATTGAGTGGTTACCAGTACAAATCGGGCAGTATCTAGATGCTGCTTGCTCAGTGTCAGTTGGCTGATTGCCTCTGCTCTCAGGTGGTTTATCTGCATCAGCTCCCTTGCTTTTAAGCGTGCTTTCAAAAATACGGCACGGTTAATATTTATATTCTTAAACGTTCTTTTGACTGACTGTGCGAGATTGAGTGGTTACCAGTACAAATCGGGCAGTATCTAGATGCTGCTTGCTCAGTGTCAGTTGGCTGATTGCCTCTGCTCTCAGGTGGTTTATCTGCATCAGCTCCCTTGCTTTTAAGCGTGCTTTCAAAAATACGGCACGGTTAATATTTATATTCTTAAACGTTCTTTTGACTGACTGTGCGAGATTGAGTGGTTACCAGTACAAATCGGGCAGTATCTAGATGCTGCTTGCTCAGTGTCAGTTGGCTGATTGCCTCTGCTCTCAGGTGGTTTATCTGCATCAGCTCCCTTGCTTTTAAGCGTGCTTTCAAAAATACGGCACGGTTAATATTTATATTCTTAAACGTTCTTTTGACTGACTGTGCGAGATTGAGTGGTTACCAGTACAAATCGGGCAGTATCTAGATGCTGCTTGCTCAGTGTCAGTTGGCTGATTGCCTCTGCTCTCAGGTGGTTTATCTGCATCAGCTCCCTTGCTTTTAAGCGTGCTTTCAAAAATACGGCACGGTTAATATTTATATTCTTAAACGTTCTTTTGACTGACTGTGCGAGATTGAGTGGTTACCAGTACAAATCGGGCAGTATCTAGATGCTGCTTGCTCAGTGTCAGTTGGCTGATTGCCTCTGCTCTCAGGTGGTTTATCTGCATCAGCTCCCTTGCTTTTAAGCGTGCTTTCAAAAATACGGCACGGTTAATATTTATATTCTT
The DNA here is from genome assembly GCA_019650235.1 of Volvox reticuliferus. Taxonomy (NCBI): domain Eukaryota; kingdom Viridiplantae; phylum Chlorophyta; class Chlorophyceae; order Chlamydomonadales; family Volvocaceae; genus Volvox; species Volvox reticuliferus. The sequence goes on from BNCP01000043.1 coordinate 1,123,980, forward strand.
AAACGTTCTTTTGACTGACTGTGCGAGATTGAGTGGTTACCAGTACAAATCGGGCAGTATCTAGATGCTGCTTGCTCAGTGTCAGTTGGCTGATTGCCTCTGCTCTCAGGTGGTTTATCTGCATCAGCTCCCTTGCTTTTAAGCGTGCTTTCAAAAATACGGCACGGTTAATATTTATATTCTTAAACGTTCTTTTGACTGACTGTGCGAGATTGAGTGGTTACCAGTACAAATCGGGCAGTATCTAGATGCTGCTTGCTCAGTGTCAGTTGGCTGATTGCCTCTGCTCTCAGGTGGTTTATCTGCATCAGCTCCCTTGCTTTTAAGCGTGCTTTCAAAAATACGGCACGGTTAATATTTATATTCTTAAACGTTCTTTTGACTGACTGTGCGAGATTGAGTGGTTACCAGTACAAATCGGGCAGTATCTAGATGCTGCTTGCTCAGTGTCAGTTGGCTGATTGCCTCTGCTCTCAGGTGGTTTATCTGCATCAGCTCCCTTGCTTTTAAGCGTGCTTTCAAAAATACGGCACGGTTAATATTTATATTCTTAAACGTTCTTTTGACTGACTGTGCGAGATTGAGTGGTTACCAGTACAAATCGGGCAGTATCTAGATGCTGCTTGCTCAGTGTCAGTTGGCTGATTGCCTCTGCTCTCAGGTGGTTTATCTGCATCAGCTCCTTGCTTTTAAGCGTGCTTTCAAAAATACGGCACGGTTAATATTTATATTCTTAAACGTTCTTTTGACTGACTGTGCGAGATTGAGTGGTTACCAGTACAAATCGGGCAGTATCTAGATGCTGCTTGCTCAGTGTCAGTTGGCTGATTGCCTCTGCTCTCAGGTGGTTTATCTGCATCAGCTCCCTTGCTTTTAAGCGTGCTTTCAAAAATACGGCACGGTTAATATTTATATTCTTAAACGTTCTTTTGACTGACTGTGCGAGATTGAGTGGTTACCAGTACAAATCGGGCAGTATCTAGATGCTGCTTGCTCAGTGTCAGTTGGCTGATTGCCTCTGCTCTCAGGTGGTTTATCTGCATCAGCTCCCTTGCTTTTAAGCGTGCTTTCAAAAATACGGCACGGTTAATATTTATATTCTTAAACGTTCTTTTGACTGACTGTGCGAGATTGAGTGGTTACCAGTACAAATCGGGCAGTATCTAGATGCTGCTTGCTCAGTGTCAGTTGGCTGATTGCCTCTGCTCTCAGGTGGTTTATCTGCATCAGCTCCCTTGCTTTTAAGCGTGCTTTCAAAAATACGGCACGGTTAATATTTATATTCTTAAACGTTCTTTTGACTGACTGTGCGAGATTGAGTGGTTACCAGTACAAATCGGGCAGTATCTAGATGCTGCTTGCTCAGTGTCAGTTGGCTGATTGCCTCTGCTCTCAGGTGGTTTATCTGCATCAGCTCCCTTGCTTTTAAGCGTGCTTTCAAAAATACGGCACGGTTAATATTTATATTCTTAAACGTTCTTTTGACTGACTGTGCGAGATTGAGTGGTTACCAGTACAAATCGGGCAGTATCTAGATGCTGCTTGCTCAGTGTCAGTTGGCTGATTGCCTCTGCTCTCAGGTGGTTTATCTGCATCAGCTCCCTTGCTTTTAAGCGTGCTTTCAAAAATACGGCACGGTTAATATTTATATTCTTAAACGTTCTTTTGACTGACTGTGCGAGATTGAGTGGTTACCAGTACAAATCGGGCAGTATCTAGATGCTGCTTGCTCAGTGTCAGTTGGCTGATTGCCTCTGCTCTCAGGTGGTTTATCTGCATCAGCTCCCTTGCTTTTAAGCGTGCTTTCAAAAATACGGCACGGTTAATATTTATATTCTTAAACGTTCTTTTGACTGACTGTGCGAGATTGAGTGGTTACCAGTACAAATCGGGCAGTATCTAGATGCTGCTTGCTCAGTGTCAGTTGGCTGATTGCCTCTGCTCTCAGGTGGTTTATCTGCATCAGCTCCCTTGCTTTTAAGCGTGCTTTCAAAAATACGGCACGGTTAATATTTATATTCTTAAACGTTCTTTTGACTGACTGTGCGAGATTGAGTGGTTACCAGTACAAATCGGGCAGTATCTAGATGCTGCTTGCTCAGTGTCAGTTGGCTGATTGCCTCTGCTCTCAGGTGGTTTATCTGCATCAGCTCCCTTGCTTTTAAGCGTGCTTTCAAAAATACGGCACGGTTAATATTTATATTCTTAAACGTTCTTTTGACTGACTGTGCGAGATTGAGTGGTTACCAGTACAAATCGGGCAGTATCTAGATGCTGCTTGCTCAGTGTCAGTTGGCTGATTGCCTCTGCTCTCAGGTGGTTTATCTGCATCAGCTCCCTTGCTTTTAAGCGTGCTTTCAAAAATACGGCACGGTTAATATTTATATTCTTAAACGTTCTTTTGACTGACTGTGCGAGATTGAGTGGTTACCAGTACAAATCGGGCAGTATCTAGATGCTGCTTGCTCAGTGTCAGTTGGCTGATTGCCTCTGCTCTCAGGTGGTTTATCTGCATCAGCTCCTTGCTTTTAAGCGTGCTTTCAAAAATACGGCACGGTTAATATTTATATTCTTAAACGTTCTTTTGACTGACTGTGCGAGATTGAGTGGTTACCAGTACAAATCGGGCAGTATCTAGATGCTGCTTGCTCAGTGTCAGTTGGCTGATTGCCTCTGCTCTCAGGTGGTTTATCTGCATCAGCTCCCTTGCTTTTAAGCGTGCTTTCAAAAATACGGCACGGTTAATATTTATATTCTTAAACGTTCTTTTGACTGACTGTGCGAGATTGAGTGGTTACCAGTACAAATCGGGCAGTATCTAGATGCTGCTTGCTCAGTGTCAGTTGGCTGATTGCCTCTGCTCTCAGGTGGTTTATCTGCATCAGCTCCTTGCTTTTAAGCGTGCTTTCAAAAATACGGCACGGTTAATATTTATATTCTTAAACGTTCTTTTGACTGACTGTGCGAGATTGAGTGGTTACCAGTACAAATCGGGCAGTATCTAGATGCTGCTTGCTCAGTGTCAGTTGGCTGATTGCCTCTGCTCTCAGGTGGTTTATCTGCATCAGCTCCCTTGCTTTTAAGCGTGCTTTCAAAAATACGGCACGGTTAATATTTATATTCTTAAACGTTCTTTTGACTGACTGTGCGAGATTGAGTGGTTACCAGTACAAATCGGGCAGTATCTAGATGCTGCTTGCTCAGTGTCAGTTGGCTGATTGCCTCTGCTCTCAGGTGGTTTATCTGCATCAGCTCCCTTGCTTTTAAGCGTGCTTTCAAAAATACGGCACGGTTAATATTTATATTCTTAAACGTTCTTTTGACTGACTGTGCGAGATTGAGTGGTTACCAGTACAAATCGGGCAGTATCTAGATGCTGCTTGCTCAGTGTCAGTTGGCTGATTGCCTCTGCTCTCAGGTGGTTTATCTGCATCAGCTCCCTTGCTTTTAAGCGTGCTTTCAAAAATACGGCACGGTTAATATTTATATTCTTAAACGTTCTTTTGACTGACTGTGCGAGATTGAGTGGTTACCAGTACAAATCGGGCAGTATCTAGATGCTGCTTGCTCAGTGTCAGTTGGCTGATTGCCTCTGCTCTCAGGTGGTTTATCTGCATCAGCTCCTTGCTTTTAAGCGTGCTTTCAAAAATACGGCACGGTTAATATTTATATTCTTAAACGTTCTTTTGACTGACTGTGCGAGATTGAGTGGTTACCAGTACAAATCGGGCAGTATCTAGATGCTGCTTGCTCAGTGTCAGTTGGCTGATTGCCTCTGCTCTCAGGTGGTTTATCTGCATCAGCTCCCTTGCTTTTAAGCGTGCTTTCAAAAATACGGCACGGTTAATATTTATATTCTTAAACGTTCTTTTGACTGACTGTGCGAGATTGAGTGGTTACCAGTACAAATCGGGCAGTATCTAGATGCTGCTTGCTCAGTGTCAGTTGGCTGATTGCCTCTGCTCTCAGGTGGTTTATCTGCATCAGCTCCCTTGCTTTTAAGCGTGCTTTCAAAAATACGGCACGGTTAATATTTATATTCTTAAACGTTCTTTTGACTGACTGTGCGAGATTGAGTGGTTACCAGTACAAATCGGGCAGTATCTAGATGCTGCTTGCTCAGTGTCAGTTGGCTGATTGCCTCTGCTCTCAGGTGGTTTATCTGCATCAGCTCCCTTGCTTTTAAGCGTGCTTTCAAAAATACGGCACGGTTAATATTTATATTCTTAAACGTTCTTTTGACTGACTGTGCGAGATTGAGTGGTTACCAGTACAAATCGGGCAGTATCTAGATGCTGCTTGCTCAGTGTCAGTTGGCTGATTGCCTCTGCTCTCAGGTGGTTTATCTGCATCAGCTCCCTTGCTTTTAAGCGTGCTTTCAAAAATACGGCACGGTTAATATTTATATTCTTAAACGTTCTTTTGACTGACTGTGCGAGATTGAGTGGTTACCAGTACAAATCGGGCAGTATCTAGATGCTGCTTGCTCAGTGTCAGTTGGCTGATTGCCTCTGCTCTCAGGTGGTTTATCTGCATCAGCTCCCTTGCTTTTAAGCGTGCTTTCAAAAATACGGCACGGTTAATATTTATATTCTTAAACGTTCTTTTGACTGACTGTGCGAGATTGAGTGGTTACCAGTACAAATCGGGCAGTATCTAGATGCTGCTTGCTCAGTGTCAGTTGGCTGATTGCCTCTGCTCTCAGGTGGTTTATCTGCATCAGCTCCTTGCTTTTAAGCGTGCTTTCAAAAATACGGCACGGTTAATATTTATATTCTTAAACGTTCTTTTGACTGACTGTGCGAGATTGAGTGGTTACCAGTACAAATCGGGCAGTATCTAGATGCTGCTTGCTCAGTGTCAGTTGGCTGATTGCCTCTGCTCTCAGGTGGTTTATCTGCATCAGCTCCTTGCTTTTAAGCGTGCTTTCAAAAATACGGCACGGTTAATATTTATATTCTTAAACGTTCTTTTGACTGACTGTGCGAGATTGAGTGGTTACCAGTACAAATCGGGCAGTATCTAGATGCTGCTTGCTCAGTGTCAGTTGGCTGATTGCCTCTGCTCTCAGGTGGTTTATCTGCATCAGCTCCCTTGCTTTTAAGCGTGCTTTCAAAAATACGGCACGGTTAATATTTATATTCTTAAACGTTCTTTTGACTGACTGTGCGAGATTGAGTGGTTACCAGTACAAATCGGGCAGTATCTAGATGCTGCTTGCTCAGTGTCAGTTGGCTGATTGCCTCTGCTCTCAGGTGGTTTATCTGCATCAGCTCCCTTGCTTTTAAGCGTGCTTTCAAAAATACGGCACGGTTAATATTTATATTCTTAAACGTTCTTTTGACTGACTGTGCGAGATTGAGTGGTTACCAGTACAAATCGGGCAGTATCTAGATGCTGCTTGCTCAGTGTCAGTTGGCTGATTGCCTCTGCTCTCAGGTGGTTTATCTGCATCAGCTCCCTTGCTTTTAAGCGTGCTTTCAAAAATACGGCACGGTTAATATTTATATTCTTAAACGTTCTTTTGACTGACTGTGCGAGATTGAGTGGTTACCAGTACAAATCGGGCAGTATCTAGATGCTGCTTGCTCAGTGTCAGTTGGCTGATTGCCTCTGCTCTCAGGTGGTTTATCTGCATCAGCTCCCTTGCTTTTAAGCGTGCTTTCAAAAATACGGCACGGTTAATATTTATATTCTTAAACGTTCTTTTGACTGACTGTGCGAGATTGAGTGGTTACCAGTACAAATCGGGCAGTATCTAGATGCTGCTTGCTCAGTGTCAGTTGGCTGATTGCCTCTGCTCTCAGGTGGTTTATCTGCATCAGCTCCTTGCTTTTAAGCGTGCTTTCAAAAATACGGCACGGTTAATATTTATATTCTTAAACGTTCTTTTGACTGACTGTGCGAGATTGAGTGGTTACCAGTACAAATCGGGCAGTATCTAGATGCTGCTTGCTCAGTGTCAGTTGGCTGATTGCCTCTGCTCTCAGGTGGTTTATCTGCATCAGCTCCCTTGCTTTTAAGCGTGCTTTCAAAAATACGGCACGGTTAATATTTATATTCTTAAACGTTCTTTTGACTGACTGTGCGAGATTGAGTGGTTACCAGTACAAATCGGGCAGTATCTAGATGCTGCTTGCTCAGTGTCAGTTGGCTGATTGCCTCTGCTCTCAGGTGGTTTATCTGCATCAGCTCCCTTGCTTTTAAGCGTGCTTTCAAAAATACGGCACGGTTAATATTTATATTCTTAAACGTTCTTTTGACTGACTGTGCGAGATTGAGTGGTTACCAGTACAAATCGGGCAGTATCTAGATGCTGCTTGCTCAGTGTCAGTTGGCTGATTGCCTCTGCTCTCAGGTGGTTTATCTGCATCAGCTCCTTGCTTTTAAGCGTGCTTTCAAAAATACGGCACGGTTAATATTTATATTCTTAAACGTTCTTTTGACTGACTGTGCGAGATTGAGTGGTTACCAGTACAAATCGGGCAGTATCTAGATGCTGCTTGCTCAGTGTCAGTTGGCTGATTGCCTCTGCTCTCAGGTGGTTTATCTGCATCAGCTCCCTTGCTTTTAAGCGTGCTTTCAAAAATACGGCACGGTTAATATTTATATTCTTAAACGTTCTTTTGACTGACTGTGCGAGATTGAGTGGTTACCAGTACAAATCGGGCAGTATCTAGATGCTGCTTGCTCAGTGTCAGTTGGCTGATTGCCTCTGCTCTCAGGTGGTTTATCTGCATCAGCTCCCTTGCTTTTAAGCGTGCTTTCAAAAATACGGCACGGTTAATATTTATATTCTTAAACGTTCTTTTGACTGACTGTGCGAGATTGAGTGGTTACCAGTACAAATCGGGCAGTATCTAGATGCTGCTTGCTCAGTGTCAGTTGGCTGATTGCCTCTGCTCTCAGGTGGTTTATCTGCATCAGCTCCCTTGCTTTTAAGCGTGCTTTCAAAAATACGGCACGGTTAATATTTATATTCTTAAACGTTCTTTTGACTGACTGTGCGAGATTGAGTGGTTACCAGTACAAATCGGGCAGTATCTAGATGCTGCTTGCTCAGTGTCAGTTGGCTGATTGCCTCTGCTCTCAGGTGGTTTATCTGCATCAGCTCCCTTGCTTTTAAGCGTGCTTTCAAAAATACGGCACGGTTAATATTTATATTCTTAAACGTTCTTTTGACTGACTGTGCGAGATTGAGTGGTTACCAGTACAAATCGGGCAGTATCTAGATGCTGCTTGCTCAGTGTCAGTTGGCTGATTGCCTCTGCTCTCAGGTGGTTTATCTGCATCAGCTCCCTTGCTTTTAAGCGTGCTTTCAAAAATACGGCACGGTTAATATTTATATTCTTAAACGTTCTTTTGACTGACTGTGCGAGATTGAGTGGTTACCAGTACAAATCGGGCAGTATCTAGATGCTGCTTGCTCAGTGTCAGTTGGCTGATTGCCTCTGCTCTCAGGTGGTTTATCTGCATCAGCTCCTTGCTTTTAAGCGTGCTTTCAAAAATACGGCACGGTTAATATTTATATTCTTAAACGTTCTTTTGACTGACTGTGCGAGATTGAGTGGTTACCAGTACAAATCGGGCAGTATCTAGATGCTGCTTGCTCAGTGTCAGTTGGCTGATTGCCTCTGCTCTCAGGTGGTTTATCTGCATCAGCTCCCTTGCTTTTAAGCGTGCTTTCAAAAATACGGCACGGTTAATATTTATATTCTTAAACGTTCTTTTGACTGACTGTGCGAGATTGAGTGGTTACCAGTACAAATCGGGCAGTATCTAGATGCTGCTTGCTCAGTGTCAGTTGGCTGATTGCCTCTGCTCTCAGGTGGTTTATCTGCATCAGCTCCCTTGCTTTTAAGCGTGCTTTCAAAAATACGGCACGGTTAATATTTATATTCTTAAACGTTCTTTTGACTGACTGTGCGAGATTGAGTGGTTACCAGTACAAATCGGGCAGTATCTAGATGCTGCTTGCTCAGTGTCAGTTGGCTGATTGCCTCTGCTCTCAGGTGGTTTATCTGCATCAGCTCCCTTGCTTTTAAGCGTGCTTTCAAAAATACGGCACGGTTAATATTTATATTCTTAAACGTTCTTTTGACTGACTGTGCGAGATTGAGTGGTTACCAGTACAAATCGGGCAGTATCTAGATGCTGCTTGCTCAGTGTCAGTTGGCTGATTGCCTCTGCTCTCAGGTGGTTTATCTGCATCAGCTCCCTTGCTTTTAAGCGTGCTTTCAAAAATACGGCACGGTTAATATTTATATTCTTAAACGTTCTTTTGACTGACTGTGCGAGATTGAGTGGTTACCAGTACAAATCGGGCAGTATCTAGATGCTGCTTGCTCAGTGTCAGTTGGCTGATTGCCTCTGCTCTCAGGTGGTTTATCTGCATCAGCTCCTTGCTTTTAAGCGTGCTTTCAAAAATACGGCACGGTTAATATTTATATTCTTAAACGTTCTTTTGACTGACTGTGCGAGATTGAGTGGTTACCAGTACAAATCGGGCAGTATCTAGATGCTGCTTGCTCAGTGTCAGTTGGCTGATTGCCTCTGCTCTCAGGTGGTTTATCTGCATCAGCTCCCTTGCTTTTAAGCGTGCTTTCAAAAATACGGCACGGTTAATATTTATATTCTTAAACGTTCTTTTGACTGACTGTGCGAGATTGAGTGGTTACCAGTACAAATCGGGCAGTATCTAGATGCTGCTTGCTCAGTGTCAGTTGGCTGATTGCCTCTGCTCTCAGGTGGTTTATCTGCATCAGCTCCTTGCTTTTAAGCGTGCTTTCAAAAATACGGCACGGTTAATATTTATATTCTTAAACGTTCTTTTGACTGACTGTGCGAGATTGAGTGGTTACCAGTACAAATCGGGCAGTATCTAGATGCTGCTTGCTCAGTGTCAGTTGGCTGATTGCCTCTGCTCTCAGGTGGTTTATCTGCATCAGCTCCCTTGCTTTTAAGCGTGCTTTCAAAAATACGGCACGGTTAATATTTATATTCTTAAACGTTCTTTTGACTGACTGTGCGAGATTGAGTGGTTACCAGTACAAATCGGGCAGTATCTAGATGCTGCTTGCTCAGTGTCAGTTGGCTGATTGCCTCTGCTCTCAGGTGGTTTATCTGCATCAGCTCCCTTGCTTTTAAGCGTGCTTTCAAAAAT